>JAPDOI010001118.1:0-222075 GCA_029168955.1 Aplectana chamaeleonis | reverse complement strand
CAGAATATCGACGTATTTTTTAGTATGTACGGCTCACATTTCTCTTATTCTCTCCTCTGACTACCAGAATGTTTTTTTTCAGCAGACCATGGAGTCATCTGCTGAATTCGGCACGCATATAGTGAAGATTCAGGCTAGTATCAATATCGATGGCTTCACATTCAATTCCCAAACAAGGTACGGAATGACTACTCAGGCCGGTGTAGCACCAGAAAATTACCAGAAATTTTCCAGTGATCAGTGGTAAACGTGCAATTACCACCCGATTACGGGCATTTTACCAGATAATTTTACTCAAAGGCAGCACACACGCTCGAAAAAGTTGTTGAGATAACTGCATTAGGGGGGTCGTTCAGGCCCTAGAAGAGCCCTCACGAAGTTGAAAGCGTTAAAAACGAGTCCAAATGGCCGTAGTTGAGCCGTAGTCAGTCACGAAATCATCCTTGCTCCGCCCATCGATACGGGCTCCGCCCCTCCATACAGGTATTCAATGCTCGATTGCGGCCACTTTAGATTACTTTTTAGGCTTCTAACGGCGTAAGCGTTCCAGAAAGGGCCGTACGAGTACATTAGCGTCGTTATCCCAACAAATTTGTTGCTAGCTCCGCTATTTCAGCCAGTGCCGTACAACTCGTCCATTTCTGGGCCAATATAGAACGTACCGTTATATCTTAATTTCCGTCGATTTGTTTTCGTCTTTTTCGTTATTTCTGAATACTAACAGCTTCAGACCTTCAGTTTAATCCATAAAATTGATATCATTTTTGAGCGTGTCTGCTGCCTTTAACGGAGAAGCTTGTAAAATCCTATCCCTCGTCTCTCACTACTTATGAAAAGTTGGCCTATGACTGACCGCCAAATCCGAATTTAACCATTTCACTACATTTCCCAGTTTTTTCAATACTTCTGGTTATCCTGCGCCAAATCATTTTTAAAGATATTTCGAGACGTTTTTTTTCTCAACTTCTTGAGTTCTTGAAATTATAACATTGCCAAATCATTACTTCTGCCAGGTAGCTAAACTTATAGAAATTTCATTTATTTTTCCCAAAGGTTCCCTTTTTTACCTGAATTCGGGACACCGCACACTTTCTACGGCATCCTGCGCATTCCCACTGTGACTCGTTTTGTTCTGACAATAAAATCTTTTGCGAACCCGTCCTTTGCGATTCTCTACTCTCTCCTGCTGCGTCCTTTCCTTCGGACCCTAACTAATACTGTTTAGCCTTGAATATTCTTCCATTTTAAATTAGCCCCATTTTTTACCGGTGACAACCACCGTGAACATGTTCATCCAATCGGAGAACTAGTCCAGGCCAGAGAATAGTATCACTGAATTAAGGCGATTTAGTGCGTTTTTCGCCGTTTCTTCGTAGTTTTGATAACACTTGGTTGCCAACGCATTGTTTCGAGTGGAAACCCGTACAATCGGCTGATACAGTGATGAGCGATCAATGGCAGGCGAGAGGCCCTCACTCAATGAGAAAGGCCAGTGGTCACAAAGAGTGGACATGAGGGTTGGGGTATGCGACGCATGGCCAAGTGGTTACCGACGAGGGCTTGGGCGCGCGTGTCTCAAGTTCGATTCTCGTCAAGTCGGATATTTTTGCAAATAAATTGTAATGCATGCCTTTTACGAAAGAGTGCTTGACTGTGCAATAAATGTGTTAGATGGAGCAGAGGGCAATGAACGACATGTGGAATTTTCTATCTTCGCTACGGGGAATGTTTTTGCATAAATTATTATGCTAGTACTTTAATACTTAGTGTGAAACGGTGCAGGTATTGTGTGGCTTATTAAAATTTCGTCCAGTCACGTAATTTGGGCCGTGTAGAGTTTGAGGAGCATATCGTTAGACTCTCGAAAACCCCTAGTGACCTGTGGATTTCGATTATCACCAGCAGAAATATCACCAGTGAAATATTCGATTATCACCAGTGAAATATAACTAGTGATAAGGAGGTTCCGACGAAAAAGCCACCGCTCCGCGCTGTGATAATCGAAAACAGGAGTTCACTTGAACTGAAAAAAAAAGTCTACCTGGGAGAAACAAGTTTTGCCAACTAAGGGAATTTTAGTACCCCATATAGCAAGGAAGCCGCGGTAGCAGCCCTGCTAAGCAAAGATCAGCAAGAAAACATGAATATTAAGATAGAATAACTTTTTCGAATGAGACCTCATAAAATAATCCAATTGCATGCATTCATCATACAAGACCTCTGAATTTTTTCAACTTAATAATGTCGAAAACCTGACCTCTATTCAAATCGAATACTCGAATATTTTATTACAGTGATCGAACGAATTTTCGAATGAATTCTAATTAAATCAAGAGTACTCTTGAATGATTTTCTTTTTTTGCCAAATATTCAAATTTCGTGCTTCTAAATAGGCCGAAAAATGAAAACCCGAATATTTCAACGCCCTCACAGCACTATAAATCGATTTGCTTTAATAAAAGGAGTTCAACAAGCAACAGAAAACTGCAGAACGGATAACGTTCCACAGTGTCCATCACACAGAGCAAAAACAACCCTAGTAACTGTTTACCGAAAAAAAATGAAAAAAAAAACAAAGGAACCCTCCCCACATCAAGTACAGTCCCATGCATAGGTACGAAAACACCAAAATAGTTATAAGAACAATTTCTTATGCTAGAAAACTCATCTTTGCACTATAGGAATGGATTACTAGACTGATATTGAAAAAAATACGGCTGCTATCAGCTGTTTTGCGCTCGCAGAAGATCCACCCACGCATAGATTGGTTATGGCCGTTGATTTCACGGCACTGTACAAGAATGTGGAACGCAAACCTGCGGAGTGTGACGACCGTCATGCGAGAACCGTAAGTTGCAAAGGGGCAACTCACGGGGTTCAAATGACCGCCGCGCTAGTCTTCGCGCAACCTGTGCTATTTCTCCTTGCCCCAACAGCTGCCAGCAGGTTAGAGTGACCTCTTCGCACCACAAGTGCGTCAGGCCAGCCGTGTGGCCACTATTTCCACCCACAGGGAGACGAGCCATCGCTAACCGTGTGACGGTTCGATTGATGCGGCCATGCCTCCCTGCACAAGGTGACCGCATGCAGTGAGCTCATGTCAGCGCACTGGGGGTTTACTACGGGCCTTGGTTGCCAACGCATTGTTTCGAGTGGAAAACTCGGTAACGGAAATCATCGTGAACACTGCCTTTAATCTCTCTCTGGTGTTGGCGAATTCTGCCGGATTACAAGAAAGTCACCACTAATTTTCTCCCTAATTTTCCGGACTCTTTCCGTATTCTGTCAGAAAAATAGCGATTTCTGACAGACTGCGAATACGGCTCTAGCATCCGAATCGGATGTTTTTGGATGAGTAAAATGAGATCTTACAAGACCAAGCTATCTCTGGTCTCAAAAAGAATTATGAGACGCGTTTAATTATGAGAGCCACCGCGGAGCAACGCGGCGGCTTACTCTGAAAACGAATCGACGCCCGACGTAATAGTGATCGATACTCAGTAATATCAAATAAACGCGTCGCGCCGTATTGAAAGTGTCAGATCTATTGCCGAATCTTGGTAGATGAATTCAATAGATGAATTTCTAAAAGTTTAGCTTCCTGGCAAAAGTAATGATTTGGCAATGTTATAACTACAAGAAATATAGAAGTTGACAAAATAAAATAAAAAAAACATCTCGAAATGTGTTTGAAAATGATTTGGCACAAAATAACCAGAAGTAATGAAAAACTGGGAAATGTAGTGAAATGACCAAAACCGGATTTGGCGGTCATTCATAGGCCAACTTTTGATAAGTAGTGACTGACGAGGGATTACATTTTACAAGATTCTCCGTTAAACTTATCAAAGCTAAATCAAGCGCGCAAGGGAAACCGTAAAACATTTCATTGAAGCTGTAATGCGGAAATCAGCGCTAGGTCAAGCTATGTGAGACGTAACGCTCCGTCCGATGCGCGCTTGATTCGCTTTGATAAGTTCAGCGAAGGCTCTTGTAAAATGTAAATCCCTCATCGTCACTACTTATCAAAAAAGTTGGCCTATGAATGACCAAGCCGTCCGGGCTTTGGCAATCATTTCACCACATTTCCCAGTTTTTCATCACTTCTGGTTATTTTGTGCCAGAGTATTTCGCGCATTTCGAAGATGTTTTACATTGTTTTTCAGCCTCTTTGATTTCTTGTAATTCTTTAATTGCCAAATCATTACTTTGCCAGGAAGACTTCGCTTTAGAAATTTCCTCTATATTTTCCCAAGGTTCCTTCTTTGACCTGATTTTTGTTCTATGATTCCCATTTTGGAGAGGAGAAGCCTCTTATGATAGCTTTCGCCTTCCGTGAATAATAAAATTTGAGTTTATGTCAATCGGTGTTGTCTTGAGAACCATATCTCCAAAAAATTGTGACCCACAATCATAAAAAACGACCCGCGCTTTCCCACTGGGGGCCCGCACACTTTCTACGGCGTCCTGCGCACTCCCATTGGGGGCCGTACACACCTTCTACGGCGTCCTTCGCACTCTCACTGGGTTACCGCACACCTTCTGCGGCGTCCTGCCCAATCCCACTGAGGGCCCGCACACTTTCTACGGCGTCCTTCGCACTCTCACTGGGCTACCGAACACCTTCTACGGCGTCCTGCGCACTCCACCTGGGTTACCCTCCACACCTTCTACGGCGTCCTGCGCACACTCCACTGGGGTCCGTATACTTTCTATGGCGTCCTGCGCACTCCCATTGGGGTCCCGCACGCACTTTCTACGGCGTCCTGCACGCATTCCCACTGGGGCTCCGCACACTTTCTACGGCGTCCTGCGCACTCCCATTGGGTCCGCACACTTTCTACGGCGTCCTGCGCACTCCCACTTTAGGAATGCACACTTTCTACGGCGTCCTGCGCTCTCCCACTGGTCCGCACACTTTCTACGGCGTCCTGCGCACCTCCCACTGGGAGTCCCGCACACTTTCTACGGCATCCTGCACTCCACTGGTGGCCCGCACACTTTCTACGGCGTCCTGCGCATTCCCACTGGGTTACCGCACACTTTCTACGGCGTCCTGCGCACTCCCACTGTGGTCCGCACACTTTCTACGGCGTCTGCACCGCCACTGGGGTCCCGCACACTTTCTACGGCGTCCTGCGCACTCCCACTAGGGTCCCACACACTTTCTACGGCGTCCTGCGCACTCCACATTGGGGTCCGCACATTTTCTACGGCGTCCTGCGCACTCCCACTGGGGTCCCGCACACTTTCTACGGCGTCCTGCGCATTCCCACTGGGGTCCCGCACACTTTCTACGGCGTCCTGCGCACTCCCACTGGGGTCCCACACTTTCTACAGCGTCCTGCGCACTCCCATTGGGAGCCCGCACACTTTCTACGGCGTCCTGCGCACTCCCACTGGGTTACCTCACTTTCTACGGCGTCCTGCGCACTCCACTGGGGTCCCGCACACTTTCTACGGCGTCCTGCGCACTCCCACTGGGGTACCGCACACTTTCTACGGCGTCCTGCGCACTCCCACTGGGGTCCCGCACACTTTCTACGGCGTCCTGCGCTTTCCCACTGGGTTCCCGCACACTTTCTACGGCGTCCTGCGCACTCCCACTGGGGTCCCGCACACTTTCTACGGCGTCCTGCGCACTCCCACTGGGGTCCCGCACACTTTCTACGGCGTCCTGCGCACTCCACTGGGAGTCCCGCAATCTCTTCTATGGCGTCCTGCGCACTCCCACTGGGGTCCCGCACACTTTCCTACGGCGTCCTTGCGCACTCCCACTGGGGGCCCGCACACTTTCTACGGCGTCCTGCGCACTCCCACTGGGTTACCGCACACTTTCTACGGCGTCCTGCCTCCACTGGGGTCCGCACACTTTCTACGGCGTCCTGCGCACTCCCCACTGGGGTCCCGCACACTTTCTACGGCGTCCTGCGCACTCCCACTGGGGTCCGCACACTTTCTACGGCGTCCTGCGCACTCCCACTGGGGTCCCGCACACTTTCTACGGCGTCCTGCACTCCCATTGGGGTCCGGCACACTTTCTACGGCGTCCTGCGCACTCCCACTGGGGTCCCGCACACTTTCTACGGTATCCTGCGCACTCCCATTGGGGTCCCGCACACTTTCTACGGCGTCCTGCGCACTCTCACTGGGTTACCGCACACCTTCTACGGCGTCCTGCGCACTTCCCCACTGGGGGTCCCGCACACTTTCTACGGCGTCCTGCGCACTCCCATTGGGAGCGCACACTTTCTACGGCGTCCTGCGCACTCCACTGGGTTACCGCACACTTTCTACGGCGTCCTGCGCACACTCCCACTGGGTCCCGGCACACTTTCTACGGCGTCCTGCGCACTCCCACTGGGGTCCGCACACTTTCTACGGCGTCCTGCGCACTCCCACTGGGGTCCCGCACACTTTCTACGGCGTCCTGCGCACTCCCACTGGGGTCCCGCACACTTTCTACGGCGTCCTGCGCACTCCCATTGGGAGCCCGCACACTTTCTACGGCGTCCTGCGCACTCCACTGGGGCCCGCACACTTTCTACGGCGTCCTGCGCATTCCCACTGGGCCGCACACTTTCTACGGCGTCCTGCGCACTCCCACTGGGGTCCCGCACACTTTCTACGGCGTCCTGCGCACTCCCACTGGGAGCCCGCACACTTTCTACGGCGTCCTGCGCACTCCCACTGGGGTCCCGCACACTTTCTACGGCGTCCTGCGCACTCCACTGGGGTCCCGCACACTTTCTACGGCGTCCTGCGCACTCCCACTGGGGGCCGCACACTTTCTACGGCGTCCTGCGCACTCCCACTGGGGTCCCGCACACTTTCTACGGCGTCCTGCGCACTCCCACTGGGGTCCACACACTTTCTACGGCGTCCTGCGCACTCCCACTGGGGACCGCACACTTTCTACGGCGTCCTGCGCACTCCCACTGGGGGCCCGCACACTTTCTACGGCGTCCTGCGCATTCCCACTGGGTTACCGCACACCTTCTACGGCGTCCTGCGCACTCCCACTGGGGTCCCGCACACTTTCTACGGCGTCCTGCGCACTCCCACTGGGGTCCGCACACTTTCTACGGCGTCCTGCGCACTCCCACTGGGGTCCCGCACACTTTACGGCGTCCTGCGCACTCCCACTGGGGTCCCGCACACTTTCTACGGCGTCCTGCGCACTCCCACTGGGGTCCGCACACTTTCTACGGCGTCCTGCGCACTCCCACTGGGGTCCCGCACACTTTCTACGGCGTCCTGCGCACTCCCACTGGGGCCCGCACACTTTCTACGGCGTCCTGCGCACTCCCACTGGGGTCCCGCACACTTTCTACGGCGTCCTGCGCACTCCACTGGGGTCCCGCACACTTTCTACGGCGTCCTGCGCACTCCCACTGGGGTCCCGCACACTTTCTACGGCGTCCTGCGCACTCCACTGGGTTACCGCACACTTTCTACGGCGTCCTGCGCACTCCCACTGGGGTCCCGCACACTTTCTACGGCGTCCTGCGCACTCCCATCCACTGGGGTCCCGCACACTTTCTACGGCGTCCTGCGCACTCCCACTGGGGCCCGCACACTTTCTACGGCGTCCTGCGCACTCCACTGGGGTCCCGCACACTTTCTACGGCGTCCTGCGCTCTCCCATTGGGGGCACACTTTCTACGGCGTCCTGCGCACTCCCACTGGGCCCGCACACTTTCTACGGCGTCCTGCGCACTCCCACTGGGGTCCGCACACTTTCTACGGCGTCCTGCGCACTCCCACTGGGGTCCCGCACACTTTCTGCGGCGTCCCACACATTCCCACTGGGCTCCCGCACACTTTCTACGGCGTCCTGCGCACTCCCATTGGGGGCCCGCACTCTTTCTACGACGTCCTGGGCACTCCCGTTGGGAGCCCGCACGCTTTCTACGACGTCCTGTGCATTCCCACTGGGCTCCCGCAAACTTTCTACGGCGTCCTGCGCACACCCAATGGGGGCCGCACACTTTCTACGGCGTCCTGCGCTCTCCCACTGGGTTACCGCACACCTTCTACGGCGTCCTGCGCACTCCCATTGGGGTCCCGCACACTTTCTACGGCATCCTGCGCACTCCCATTGGGGCCGCACACTTTCTACGGCGTCCTGCGCACTCCCACTGGGGTCCCGCACACTTTCTACGGCGTCCTGCGCACTCCCACTGGGGTCCCGCACACTTTCTACGGCGTCCTGCGCACTCCACTGGGGTCCGCACACTTTCTACGGCGTCCTGCGCACTCCCATTGGGGCCCGCACACTTTCTACGGCGTCCTGCGCACTCCCACTGGGGTACCGCACACTTTCTACGGCGTCCTGCGCACTCCACTGGGGTCCCGCACACTTTCTACGGCGTCCTGCGCACTCCACTGGGAGCCCGCACACTTTCTACGGCGTCCTGCGCACTCCCACTGGGGTCCCGCACACTTTCTACGGCGTCCTGCGCACTCCCATTGGGTCCCGCACACTTTCTACGGCGTCCTGCGCACTCCACTGGGGTCCCGCACACTTTCTACGGCGTCCTGCGCACTCCCATTGGGGCCCGCACACTTTCTACGGCGTCCTGCGCACTCCCACTGGGTTACCCGCACACTTTCTACGGCGTCCTGCGCACTCCACTGGGGTCCGCACACTTTCTACGGCGTCCTGCGCACTCCCACTGAGGGCTTGCACACTTTTTACGGCGTCCTGCGCGCTGCCACTGGGGTCCCGCACACTTTCTCTGGCGTCCTGCGCATTCCCACTGGGGTCCCGCACACTTTCTACGGCGTCCTGCGCATTCCCACTGAGGGCTTGCACACTTTCTATGGTGTCCTGCGCATTTCCACTGGGGACCCGCACACTTTCTACGGCGTCCTGCGCACTCCCACTGGAGTACCGCACACTATCTACGGCGTCCTGCGCATTCCCACTGGGGTACCGCACACTTTCTACGGCGTCCTGCGCACTCCCACTGGGGTCCCGAACACTTCCTACGGCGTCCTGCGCACTCCCACTAGGGTCCCGCACACTTTCTACGGCGTCCTGCGTACTCCCTTTGGGGTCCCGCACGCTTTCTACGGCGTCCTGCACCTCCCACTGGGGTCCCGCACACTTTCTACGGCGTCTGCGCACTCCCACTGGGTCACCGCACACTTTCAACGGCGTCCTGCGCACTGCCACTGGGGTCCCGCACACTTTCTATGGCGTCCTGCGCGCTGCCACTGGGGTCTCGCACACTTTCTGCGGCATCCTGCGTACTCCCACTGGGTTACCGCACTTTTTCTGCGGCGTCCTGCGCACTCCCACTGGGGTCCCCGCACACTTTCTACGGCGTCCTGCGCACTCCACTGGGGCCCGCACACTTTCTACGGCGTCCTGCGCACTCCCACTGGGGTCACACTTTCTACGGCGTCCTGCGCACTCCCACTGGGGTCCGCACACTTTCTACGGCGTCCTGCGCACTCCCACTGGGGTCCGCACACTTTCTACGGCGTCCTGCGCACTCCCACTGGGGTCCCGCACACTTTCTACGGCGTCCTGCGCACTCCCACTGGGGTCCCGCACACTTTCTACGGCGTCCTGCGCACTCCACTGGGGTCCGCACACTTTCTACGGCGTCCTGCGCACTCCCACTGGGGTCCCGCACACTTTCTACGGCGTCCTGCGCACTCACTGGGGTCCCGCACACTTTCTACGGCGTCCTGCGCACTCCCACTGGGGTCCGCACACTTTCTACGGCGTCCTGCGCACTCCCACTGGGGTCCCGCACACTTTCTACGGCGTCCTGCGCACTCCCACTGGGGCCCGCACACTTTCTACGGCGTCCTGCGCACTCCCACTGGGTCCGCACACTTTCTACGGCGTCCTGCGCACTCCCACTGGGGTCCCGCACACTTTCTACGGCGTCCTGCACTCCCATTGGGGTCCGCACACTTTCTACGGCGTCCTGCGCACTCCCACTGGGGTCCCGCACACTTTCTACGGCGTCCTGCGCACTCCCACTGGGGTCCGCACACTTTCTACGGCGTCCTGCGCACTCCCACTGGGGTCCCGCACACTTTCTACGGCGTCCTGCGCACTCCCACTGGGGTCCCGCACACTTTCTACGGCGTCCTGCGCACTCCACTGGGGTCCGCACACTTTCTACGGCGTCCTGCGCACTCCCACTGGGGTCCGCACACTTTCTACGGCGTCCTGCGCACTCCACTGGGGTCCCGCACACTTTCTACGGCGTCCTGCGCACTCCCACTGGGGTCCCGCACACTTTCTACGGCGTCCTGCGCACTCCCACTGGGGTCCGCACACTTTCTACGGCGTCCTGCGCACTCCCATTGGGGTCCCGCACACTTTCTACGGCGTCCTGCGCACTCCCACTGGGGCCCGCACACTTTCTACGGCGTCCTGCGCACTCCCACTGGGGTCCCGCACACTTTCTACGGCGTCCTGCGCACTCCACTGGGTCCCGCACACTTTCTACGGCGTCCTGCGCACTCCACTGGGTTACCGCACACTTTCTACGGCGTCCTGCGCACTCCCATTGGGTCCGCACACTTTCTACGGCGTCCTGCGCACTCCCACTGGGGTCCCGCACACCTTCTACGGCGTCCTGCGCACTCCCACTGGGGTCCCGCACACTTTCTACGGCGTCCTGCGCACTCCCACTGGGGGCCCGCACACTTTCTACGGCGTCCTGCGCACTCCCACTGGGGTCCCGCACACTTTCTACGGCGTCCTGCGCACTCCCACTGGGGTCCCGCACACTTTCTACGGCGTCCTGCGCACTCCACTGGGGTCCGCACACTTTCTACGGCGTCCTGCGCACTCCCACTGGGGCCGCACACTTTCTACGGCGTCCTGCGCACTCCCACTGGGGTCCCGCACACTTTCTACGGCGTCCTGCGCACTCCCACTGGGGTCCGCACACTTTCTACGGCGTCCTGCGCACTCCCACTGGGGTCCCGCACACTTTCTACGGCGTCCTGCGCACTCCACTGGGGGCCCGCACACTTTCTACGGCGTCCTGCGCACTCCACTGGGGTCCCGCACACTTTCTACGGCGTCCTGCGCACTCCACTGGGGTCCGCACACTTTCTACGGCGTCCTGCGCACTCCCACTGGGGTCCGCACACTTTCTACGGCGTCCTGCGCACTCCCACTGGGGTCCCGCACACTTTCTACGGCGTCCTGCGCACTCCACTGGGGCCGCACACTTTCTACGGCGTCCTGCGCACTCCCACTGGGGTCCCGCACACTTTCTACGGCGTCCTGCGCACTCCCACTGGGGTCCGCACACTTTCTACGGCGTCCTGCGCACTCCCACTGGGGTCCTGCACACTTTCTACGGCGTCCTGCGCACTCCCACTGAGGTCCCGCGCACTTTCTACGGCGTACTGCGCACTCCCATTGGGAGCCCGCACACTTTCTACGACGTCCTGCGCACTCCCACTGGGGTCCCGCATACTTTCTACGGCGTCCTGCGCACTCCTATTGGGAGCCCGCACACTTTCTACGGCGTTCTGCGCACTCCCATTGGGGGCCCGCACACTTTTTACGGCGTCCTGCGCACTCCCACTGGGGTCCCGCACACTTTCTACGGCGTCCTGCGCACTCCCACTGGGGTCCCACACACTTTCTACGGCGTCCTGCGCACTCCCACTGGGGTCCCGCACACTTTCTACGGCGTCCTGCGCACTCCCACTGGGGTCCCGCACACTTTCTACGGCGTCCTGCGCACTCCCACTGGGGTCCCGCACACTTTCTACGGCGTCCTGCGCACTCCCACTGGGGTCCCGCACACTTTCTACGGCGTCCTGCGCACTCCCACTGGGGTCCCGCACACTTTCTACGGCGTCCTGCGCACTCCCACTGGGGCCCCCACACTTTCTACGGCGTCCTGCGCACTCCCACTGGGGGCCCGCACACTTTCTACGGCGTCCTGCGCACTCCCACTGGGGTCCGCACACTTTCTACGGCGTCCTGCGCACTCCCACTGGGGTCCCGCACACTTTCTACGGCGTCCTGCGCACTCCCACTGGGTCCCGCACACTTTCTACGGCGTCCTGCGCACTCCCACTGGGGTCCGCACACTTTCTACGGCGTCCTGCGCACTCCCACTGGGGTCCGCACACTTTCTACGGCGTCCTGCGCACTCCCACTGGGGTCCGCACACTTTCTACGGCGTCCTGCGCACTCCCACTGGGGTCCCGCACACTTTCTACGGCGTCCTGCGCACTCCACTGGGGTCCCGCACACTTTCTACGGCGTCCTGCGCACTCCCACTGGGGTCCCGCACACTTTCTACGGCGTCCTGCGCACTCCACTGGGGTCCCGCACACTTTCTACGGCGTCCTGCGCACTCCCACTGGGTTACCGCACACTTTCTACGGCGTCCTGCGCACTCCCACTGGGGTCCCGCACACTTTCTACGGCGTCCTGCGCACTCCCACTGGGGTCCCGCACACTTTCTACGGCGTCCTGCGCACTCCCACTGGGTCCCGCACACTTTCTACGGCGTCCTGCGCACTCCCACTGGGGTCCGCACACTTTCTACGGCGTCCTGCGCACTCCCACTGGGGTCCCGCACACTTTCTACGGCGTCCTGCGCACTCCCATTGGGCCCGCACACTTTCTACGGCGTCCTGCGCACTCCCACTGGGGTCCGCACACTTTCTACGGCGTCCTGCGCACTCCCACTGGGGTCCCGCACACTTTCTACGGCGTCCTGCGCACTCCCACTGGGGTCCCGCACACTTTCTACGGCGTCCTGCGCACTCCCACTGGGGTCCCGCACACTTTCTACGGCGTCCTGCGCACTCCACTGGGGTCCCGCACACTTTCTACGGCGTCCTGCGCACTCCCACTGGGGTCCCGCACACTTTCTACGGCGTCCTGCGCACTCCCATTGGGGCCCGCACACTTTCTACGGCGTCCTGCGCACTCCCACTGGGGGCCCGCACACTTTCTACGGCGTCCTGCGCACTCCCACTGGGGTCCCGCACACTTTCTACGGCGTCCTGCGCACTCCCATTGGGGTCCCGCACACTTTCTACGGCGTCCTGCGCACTCCCACTGGGGTCCCGCACACTTTCTACGGCGTCCTGCGCACTCCACTGGGGTCCCGCACTTTCTACGGCGTCCTGCGCACTCCCACTGGGTTACCGCACACTTTCTACGGCGTCCTGCGCACTCCCATTGGGGTCCGCACACTTTCTACGGCGTCCTGCGCACTCCCACTGGGGTCCCGCACACTTTCTACGGCGTCCTGCGCACTCCCACTGGGGTCACCGCACACTTTCTACGGCGTCCTGCGCACTCCCACTGGGGTCCGCACACTTTCTACGGCGTCCTGCGCACTCCCACTGGGGTACCGCACACTTTCTACGGCGTCCTGCGCACTCCCACTGGGGCCCGCACACTTTCTACGGCGTCCTGCGCACTCCCACAGGGGTACCGCACACTTTCTATGGTGTCCTGCGCACTCCCACTGAGGGCTCGCACACTTTCTACGGCGTCCTGCGCACCCCCACTGGATTACCGCACACTTTCTGCGGCTTCCTGCGCACTCCCACTGTGGTCCCGCACACTTTCTACGGCGTCCTGCGCACACCCACTGGGGTCCGCACACTTTCTACGGCGTCCTGCGCACTCCCACTGGGGTCCGCACACTTTCTACGGCGTCCTGCGCACTCCCACTGGGGTCCCGCACACTTTCTACGGCGTCCTGCGCACTCCCACTGGGGTCCCGCACACTTTCTACGGCGTCCTGCGCACTCCCACTGGGACCGCACACTTTCTACGGCGTCCTGCGCACTCCCACTGGGGTCCGCACACTTTCTACGGCGTCCTGCGCACTCCCACTGGGGTCCCGCACACTTTCTACGGCGTCCTGCGCACTCCCACTGGGGTCCGCACACTTTCTACGGCGTCCTGCGCACTCCCACTGGGGTCCCGCACACTTTCTACGGCGTCCTGCGCACTCCACTGGGGGCCCGCACACTTTCTACGGCGTCCTGCGCACTCCCACTGGGGTCCGCGCACACTTTCTACGGCGTCCTGCGCACTCCCACTGGAACCCGCACACTTTCTACGGCGTCCTGCGCACTCCCACTGTGGTCACGCACACTTTATACGGCGTCCTGCACACTCCCACTGGGGTCCCGTCCATTTTCTACGGCGTCCTGCACACTCCCACTGGGGTCCCGCACACTTTCTACGGCGTCCTGCGCAGTCCCACTGGAGTCCCGCACACTTTCTACGGCGTCCTGCGCACTCCCACTGGGGTCCCGCACACTTTCTACGGCGTCCTGCGCACTCCCATTGGGGGCCCGCACACTTTCTACGGCGTCCTGCGCATTCCCACTGGGTTACCGCACACCTTCTACGGCGTCCTGCGCATTCCCACTGGGGTACCGCACACCTTCTACGGCATCCTGCGCACTCTCACTGGGGTCCCGTACACTTTCTACGGCGTCCTGCGCACTCCGTGGGGTCCCGCACACTTTCTACGGCGTCCTGCGCACCCCCACTGGGGTCCCGCACACCTTCTACGGCGCCCTGCGCCCTCCAACTGGGGTCCTGCTCACTTCCTACGGCCTCCTGCGCACTCCCACTGGGGCCCGCACACTTTCTACGGCGTCCTGCGCACTCCCACTGGGGTCCCGCACACTTTCTACGGCGTCCTGCGCACTCCCACTGGGGTCCCGCACACTTTCTACGGCGTCCTGCGCACTCCCACTGGGGTCCCGCACACTTTCTACGGCGTCCTGCGCACTCCCACTGGGGCCCGCACACTTTCTACGGCGTCCTGCGCACTCCACTGGGGTCCCGCACACTTTCTACGGCGTCCTGCGCACTCCCACTGGGGTCCCGCACACTTTCTACGGCGTCCTGCGCACTCCCACTGGGGTCCCGCACACTTTCTACGGCGTCCTGCGCACTCCCATTGGGGCCCGCACACTTTCTACGGCGTCCTGCGCACTCCCACTGGGGTCCGCACACTTTCTACGGCGTCCTGCGCACTCCCACTGGGGGCCCGCACACTTTCTACGGCGTCATGCGCATTCCCACTGGGTTACCGCACACTTCCTACGGCGTCCTGCGCACTCCCACTGGGGTCCCGCACACTTTCTACGGCGTCCTGCGCACTCCCATCGGGGCCCGCACACTTCCCACGGCGTCCTGCGCACTCCCACTGGGGTACCGCACACTTTCTACGGCGTCCTGCGCACTCCCACTGGGGCCCGCACACTTTCTACGGCGTCCTGCACACTCCCACTGGGTTACCGCACACTTTCTACGGCGTCCTGCGCACTCCCACTGGGGTCCCGCACACTTCCTACGGCGTCCTGCGCACTCCCACTGAGGTCCCGCACACTTTCTACGGCGTCCTGCGCACTCCCATTGGTCCCGCACACTTTCTACGGCGTCCTGCACACTCCCACTGGGGTCCCGCACACTTTCTACGGCGTCCTGCGCATTCCCACCTGGGCCCCGTACATTTTCTACGGCGTCCTGCGCTCTCCCACTGAGTTACCGCACACTTTCTACGGCGTCCTGCGCACTCCCACTGGGGTCCCGCACTCTTTCTACGACGTCCTGGGCACTCCCGTTGGGAGCCCGCACGCTTTCTACGACGTCCTGTGCATTCCCACTGGAACCCGCACACTTTCTACGGCGTCCTGCGCATTCCCACTGGAACCCGCACACCTTCTACGGCGTCCTGCGCACTCCACTGGGGTCCCGCACACTTTCTACGGCGTCCTGCGCACTCCCACTGGGGTCCCGCACTTTTCTACGGCGTCCTGCGCACTCCCATTGGGGCCCGCACACTTTCTACGGCGTCCTGCGCACTCCCACTGGGGTCCCGCACACTTTCTACGGCGTCCTGCGCACTCCACTGGGGTCCGCACACTTTCTACGGCGTCCTGCGCACTCCCATTGGGGGCCCGCACACTTTCTACGGCGTCCTGCGCACTCCACTGGGTTACCGCACACTTTCTACGGCGTCCTGCGCACTCCCACTGGGGTCCCGCACACTTTCTACGGCGTCCTGCGCACTCCACTGGGTTACCGCACACTTTCTACGGCGTCCTGCGCACTCCCACTGGGGTCCCGCACACTTTCTACGGCGTCCTGCGCACTCCCACTGGGGTCCCGCACACTTTCTACGGCGTCCTGCGCACTCCCATTGGGGTCCCGCACACTTTCTACGGCGTCCTGCGCACTCCCACTGGGGCCCGCACACTTTCTACGGCGTCCTGCGCACTCCCACTGTGGTTTCGCACACTTTCTACGGCATCCTGCGCACTCCCGCTGGGGTACCGTGCATTTTCTACGGCGTCTCGCGCACTGCCATTGGGGCCCCACACACTTTACACCGCCTGATGCGCACTCCCACTGGGTTCTCGCACTTTCTACGGCGTCCTGCGCACTCCCACTGGGGTCCCGCACACTTTCTACGGCGTCTCGCGCACTCCCACTGGGTTCTCGCACTTTCTACGGCGTCTTGCGCACTGCCATTGGGGCCCCACACACGTTCTACGGCGTCCTGCGCACTCCCACTGGGGTCCCGCACACTTTCTACGGCGTCTCGCGCACTCCCACTGGGGTCCCGTACACTTTCTGTGGCGTCCTGCGCACTCCCACTGGGGTCCCGTACACTTTCTGTGGCGTCCTGCGCACTCCCACTGGGTTACCGCACACTTTCTACGGCGTCCTGCGCACTCCCACTGGGGTCCCGCACACTTTCTACGGCGTCCTGCGCACTCCCACTGGGTCACCGCACACTTTCTACGGCGTCCTGCGCACTCCCACTGGGGCCGCACACTTTCTACGGCGTCCTGCGCACTCCCATTGGGGTCCGCACACTTTCTACGGCGTCCTGCGCACTCCCACTGGGGTCCGCACACTTTCTACGGCGTCCTGCGCATCCCCACTGGGCCCGCACACTTTCTACGGCGTCCTGCGCACTCCCACTGGGGTCCCGCACACTTTCTACGGCGTCCTGCGCACTCCCACTGGGGCCCGCACACTTTCTACGGCGTCCTGCGCACTCCCACTGGGGTCCGCACACTTTCTACGGCGTCCTGCACATTCCCACTGAGGTTCCGCACACTTTGTACGGCATCCTACGCATTCCCACTGGGGGCCCGCGCACTTTCTGCTGCGCCCTGCGCACTCCCACTGGGGTCCGCACACTTTCTACGGCGTCCTGCGCACTCCACTGGGGTCCCGCACACTTTCTACGGCGTCCTGCGCACTCCCACTGGGGCCGCACACTTTCTACGGCGTCCTGCGCACTCCCACTGGGGTCCCGCACACTTTCTACGGCGTCCTGCGCACTCCCACTGGGGTCCACCGCACACTTTCTACGGCGTCCTGCGCACTCCCACTGGGGTCCCGCACACTTTCTACGGCGTCCTGCGCACTCCCACTGGGGTCCCGCACACTTTCTACGGCGTCCTGCGCACTCCACTGGGGTCCCGCACACTTTCTACGGCGTCCTGCGCACTCCCACTGGGGTCCCGCACACTTTCTACGGCGTCCTGCGCACTCCCACTGGGGTCCCGCACACTTTCTACGGCGTCCTGCGCACTCCCACTGGGGGCCGCACACTTTCTACGGCGTCCTGCGCACTCCCACTGGGGTCCCGCACACTTTCTACGGCGTCCTGCACTCCCACTGGGGTCCCGCACACTTTCTACGGCGTCCTGCGCACTCCCACTGGGGCCCGCACACTTTCTACGGCGTCCTGCGCACTCCCACTGGGGTCCCGCACACTTTCTACGGCGTCCTGCGCACTCCCACTGGGGTCCCGCACACTTTCTACGGCGTCCTGCGCACTCCCACTGGGGTCCGCACACTTTCTACGGCGTCCTGCGCACTCCCACTGGGGTCCCGCACACTTTCTACGGCGTCCTGCGCACTCCCATTGGGGGCCCGCACACTTTCTACGGCGTCCTGCGCACTCCCACTGGGGTCCCGCACACTTTCTACGGCGTCCTGCGCACTCCCACTGGGGTCCGCACACTTTCTACGGCGTCCTGCGCACTCCCACTGGGGTCCCGCACACTTTCTACGGCGTCCTGCGCACTCCCACTGGGGTCCCGCACACTTTCTACGGCGTCCTGCGCACTCCCACTGGGGTCCCGCACACTTTCTACGGCGTCCTGCGCACTCCCACTGGGAGCCCGCACACTTTCTACGGCGTCCTGCGCACTCCCACTGGGGTCCGCACACTTTCTACGGCGTCCTGCGCACTCCCACTGGGGGCCCGCACACTTTCTACGGCGTCCTGCGCACTCCCACTGGGGTCCCGCACACTTTCTACGGCGTCCTGCGCACTCCCATTGGGGCCCCGCACACTTTCTACGGCGTCCTGCGCACTCCCACTGGGTTACCGCACACTTTCTACGGCGTCCTGCGCACTCCCACTGGGGTCCCGCACACTTTCTACGGCGTCCTGCGCACTCCCACTGGGGTCCCGCACACTTTCTACGGCGTCCTGCGCACTCCCACTGGGGTACCGCACACTTTCTACGGCGTCCTGCGCACTCCCACTGGGGTCCCGCACACTTTCTACGGCGTCCTGCGCACTCCCACTGGGGTCCGCACACTTTCTACGGCGTCCTGCGCACTCCCACTGGGGTCCGCACACTTTCTACGGCGTCCTGCGCACTCCCACTGGGGTCCGCACACTTTCTACGGCGTCCTGCGCACTCCCATTGAGAGCCCGCACACTTTCTACGGCGTCCTGCGCACTCCCACTGGGTTACCGCACACTTTCTACGGCGTCCTGCGCACTCCCACTGGGGTCCCGCACACTTTCTACGGCGTCCTGCGCACTCCCACTGGGGTCCCGCACACTTTCTACGGCGTCCTGCGCACTCCCACTGGGGTCCCGCACACTTTCTACGGCGTCCTGCGCACTCCCACTGGGGGCCGCACACTTTCTACGGCGTCCTGCGCACTCCCACTGGGGGCCCACACACTTTATACGGCGTCCTGCGCACTCCCACTGTGGTCCCGCACACTTTCTACGGCGTCCTGCGCACTCCCACTGGGGTCCCGCACACTTTCTACGGCGTCCTGCGCACTCCCACTGGGGTCCCGCACACTTTCTCCGGCGTCCTGCGCACTCCCACTGGGGTCCGCACACTTTCTACGGCGTCCTGCGCACTCCCACTGGGGTCCCACACACTTTATACGGCGTCCTGCGCACTCCCACTGGGGTCCCGCACACTTTCTACGGCGTCCTGCGCACTCCCACTGGGGTCCGCACACTTTCTACGGCGTCCTGCGCACTCCCACTGGGTCCCGCACACTTTCTACGGCGTCCTGCGCACTCCCACTGGGGCCCGCACACTTTCTACGGCGTCCTGAGCACTCCCACTATGGTCCCGCACACTTTCTGCGGCGTCCTGCACACTCCCACTGGGGCCCGCACACTTTCTACGACGTCCTGCGCATTCCCACTGAGGTCCCGCACACTTTCTACGGCGTCCTGCGCACTCCCACTGGGGTCCCGCACACTTTCTACGGCGTCCTGCGCACTCCGACGGGGGTCCCGCACACTTTCTACGGCGTCCTGCGCACTCCCACTGGGGTCCCGCACACTTTCTACGGCGTCCTGCGCACTCCCAATGGGGCCCGCACACTTACTACGGCGTCCTGCGCACTCCCAATGGGGCCCGCACACTTACTACGGCGTCCTGCGCACTCCCACTGGGTTACCGCACATCTACGGCGTCCTGCGCACTCCCACTGGGGTCCGCACACTTTCTACGGCGTCCTGCGCACTCCCACTGGGGTCCCGCACACTTTCTACGGCGTCCTGCGCACTCCCAATGGGGCCCGCACACTTACTACGGCGTCCTGCGCACTCCCACTTTGGTCCCGCACACTTTCTACGGCGTCCTGCGCACTCCCACTGGGTTACCGCACACTTTCTACGGCGTCCTGCGCACTCCCACTGGGGCCCGCACACTTTCTACGGCGTCCTGCGCACTCCACTGGGTTCCCGCACACTTTCTACGGCGTCCTGCGCACTCCCACTGGGGTCCGCACACTTTCTACGGCGTCCTGCGCACTCCCACTGGGGGCCCGCACACTTTCTACGGCGTCCTGCGCACTCCCACTGGGTTACCGCACACTTTCTACGGCGTCCTGCGCACTCCCACTGGGGTCCGCACACTTTCTACGGCGTCCTGCGCACTCCCACTGGGAGCCCGCACACTTTCTACGGCGTCCTGCGCACTCCCACTGGGTTACCGCACACTTTCTACGGCGTCCTGCGCACTCCCACTGGGGTCCCGCACACTTTCTACGGCGTCCTGCGCACTCCCACTGGGGTCCGCACACTTTCTACGGCGTCCTGCGCACTCCCACTGGGGGCCCGCACACTTTCTACGGCGTCCTGCGCACTCCCACTGGGGCCCGCACACTTTCTACGGCGTCCTGCGCACTCCCACTGGGTTACCGCACACTTTCTACGGCGTCCTGCGCACTCCCACTGGGGTCCCGCACACTTTCTACGGCGTCCTGCGCACTCCCACTGGGGTCCGCACACTTTCTACGGCGTCCTGCACACTCCCACTGGGAGCCCGCACACTTTCTACGGCGTCCTGCGCACTCCCACTGGGTCCCGCACACTTTCTACGGCGTCCTGCGCACTCCCACTGGGGTCCCGCACACTTTCTACGGCGTCCTGCGCACTCCCACTGGGGTCCCGCACACTTTCTACGGCGTCCTGCGCACTCCCACTGGGGTCCCGCACACTTTCTACGGCGTCCTGCGCACTCCCACTGGGGCCCGCACACTTTCTACGGCGTCCTGCGCACTCCCACTGGGTTACCGCACACCTTCTACGGCGTCCTGCGCACTCCCACTGGGGTCCCGCACACTTTCTACGGCGTCCTGCGCACTCCCACTGGGGCCGCACACTTTCTACGGCGTCCTGCGCACTCCCACTGGGATACCGCACACTTTCTGCTGCGTCCTGCGCACTCCCAATGGGGTGCCGTACAATTTCCACGGCGTCCTGCGCATTCCCACTGGGGTCCGCACACTTTCTACGGCGTCCTGCGCACTCCCACTGGGGTCCCGCACACTTTCTACGGCGTCCTGCGCACTCCACTGGGGTCCCGCACACTTTCTACGGCGTCCTGCGCACTCCCACTGGGGTCCCGCACTTTCTACGGCGTCCTGCGCACTCCCACTGGGGTTACCGCACACTTTCTACGGCGTCCTGCGCACTCCCACTGGGGTCCCGCACACTTTCTACGGCGTCCTGCGCACTCCCACTGGGGGCCGCACACTTTCTACGGCGTCCTGCGCACTCCCACTGGGGTCCCGCACACTTTCTACGGCGTCCTGCGCACTCCCACTGGGGTCCCGCACACTTTCTACGGCGTCCTGCGCACTCCCACTGGGGTCCCGCACACTTTCTACGGCGTCCTGCGCACTCCATTGGTTACCGCACACTTTCTACGGCGTCCTGCGCACTCCCACTGGGGTCCGCACACTTTCTACGGCGTCCTGCGCACTCCCACTGGGTTACCGCACACTTTCTACGGCGTCCTGCGCACTCCCACTGGGGCCCGCACACTTTCTACGGCGTCCTGCGCACTCCCACTGGGGTCCCGCACACTTTCTACGGCGTCCTGCGCACTCCACTGGGGCCCCGCACACTTTCTACGGCGTCCTGCGCACTCCACTGGGGTCCCGCACACTTTCTACGGCGTCCTGCGCATTCCCACTGGGTTACCCGCACACCTTCTACGGCGTCCTGCGCATTCCCACTGGGCCCCGCACACTTTCTCCGGCGTCCTGCGCACTCCCATTGGGGGCCCGCACACTTTCTACGGCGTTCTGCGCACTCCCACTGGGTTACCGCACACCTACGGCGTCCTGCGCATTCCCACTGGGGGCCCGTACATTTTCTATATCGTCCCGCGCATTCCCACTGGGGCCCGCACACTTTATACGGCGTCCTGCGCACTCCCACTGAGTTACCGCACACATTCTGCGGCATCCTGCGCACTCACACTAGATTGCGGCACACTTTCTTCGGCTTCCTGCGCACTCCCACTGGGTTACCGCACACTTTCTACGGCGTCCCGCGCATTCCCACTGTGGTCCCGCACACTTTCTACGGCGTCCTGCGCACTCCCATTGGGAGCTCGCACACTTTCTACGGCCGCCTGCGCATTCCCACAGGGGTACCGCACACTTTCTATGGTGTCCTGCGCATTGCCACTGAGGGCCCGCACACTTTCTGTGGCTTCCTGCGCATTCCCACTAGGGCCCGCACACTTTCTACGGCGTCCTGCGCATTCCCACTGGGGTCCCGCACACTTTCTACGGCGTCCTGCGCACTCCCACTGGGGTCCCGCACACTTTCTACGGCGTCCCTGCGCACTCCCACTGGGGTCCGCACACTTTCTACGGCGTCCTGCGCACTCCCACTGGGGTCCCGCACACTTTCTACGGCGTCCTGCGCACTCCCACTGGGGTCCCGCACACTTTCTACGGCGTCCTGCGCACTCCCACTGGGGTCACCGCACACTTTCTACGGCGTCCTGCGCTTCCCACTGGGGTCCCGCACACTTTCTACGGCGTCCTGCGCTCTCCCACTGAGTTACCGCACACTTTCTACGGCGTCCTGCGCACTCCCACTGGGGTCCCGCACTCTTTCTACGACGTCCTGGGCACTCCCGTTGGGAGCCCGCACGCTTTCTACGACGTCCTGTGCATTCCCACTGGAACCCCTCACACTTTCTACGGCGTCCTGCGCATTCCCACTGGGGTCCCGCATACTTTCTACGGCGTCCTGCGCATTCCCACTGGGGGCCCGCACACTTTCTACGGCGTCCTGCACACTCCCACTGGGTTACCGCACACCTTCTACGGCGTCCTGCGCACTCCCACTGGGGTCCCGCACACTTTCTACGGCGTCCTGCGCACTCCCACTGGGGCCGCACACTTTCTACGGCGTCCTGCGCACTCCCACTGGGGTCCCGCACACCTTCTACGGCGTCCTGCGCACTCCCACTGGGGTCCCGCACACTTTCTACGGCGTCCTGCACACTCCCACAGGGTTCCCGCACACTTTCTACGGCGTCCTGCGCATTCCCACAGGGGTACCGCACACTTTCTACGGAGTCCTGCGCACTCCCACTGGCTTACCGCACACTTTCTACGGCGTCCTGCGCACTCCCACTGGGGTCCCGCACATTTTCTACGGCGTCCTGCGCACTCCCACTGGGGTCCCGCACACTTTCTACGGCGTCCTGCGCACTCCCACTGGGGTCCCGCACATTTTCTACGGCGTCCTGCGCACTCCCACTGGGGTCCCGCACACTTTCTACGGCGTCCTGCGCACTCCCATTGGGAGCTAGCACACTTTCTACGGCGTCCTGCGCATTCCCACAGGGATACCTCACACTTTCTGCGGCATCCTGCGCACTCCCACTGAAAAACCGCACACTTTCTACGGCGTCCTGCGCACTCCCACTGGGTCACCGCACACTTTCTACGGCGTCCTGCGCACTCCCATTGGGGGCCCGCACACTTTCTACGGCGTCCTGCGCACCCCCACTGGATTACCGCACACTTTCTACGGCGTCCTGCGCACTCCCACTGGGGTCCCGCACACTTTCTACGGCGTCCTGCGCACTCCCGTTGGGAGCCCGCACGCTTTCTACGGCGTCCTGTGCATTCCCACTGGAACCCGCACACCTTCTACGGCGTCCTGCGCACTCCCACTGGGGCCCCGTACATTTTCTACGGCGTCCTGCGCACTCCCACTGGGTTACCGCACACCTTCTACGGCGTCCCACACATTCCCACTGGGGTCCCGCACACTTTCTACGGCGTCCTGCGCACTCCCAGTGGGAGCCCGCACACTTTCTACGGCGTCTTGCGCACTCCCACTGGGTTACCGCTCACCTTCTACGGCGTCCTGCACACTCCCACTGGGGCCCCGTACATTTTCTACGGCGTCCTGCGCACTCCCACTGGGTTACCGCACACCTTCTACGGCGTCCCACGCATTCCCACTGTGGTCCCGCACACTTTCTACGGCGTCCTGCACACTCCCACTGGGGTTCCGCACGCTTTCTTCGGCGTCCTGCGCACTCCCACTGGGGTCCCGTACATTTCCTACAGCGTCCTGCGCACTCCCACTGGGTTACCGCACATTTTCTACGGCGTCCTGCGCATTCTCACTGGGGTACCGCATGCTTTCTACGGCGTCCTGCACACTCCCACTGGGGTTCCGCACGCTTTCTTCGGCGTCCTGCGCACTCCCACTGGGTTACCGCACACCTTCTACGGCGTCCTGCACACTCCCACTGGGTTACCGCACACTTTCTACGGCGTCCTGCGCACTCCCACTGGGGCCCGCACACTTTCTACGGCGTCCTGCGCACTCCCACTGGGAGCCCGCACACTTTCTCCGCCGTCCTGCGCGCTCCCGGTGGGTTCCCGCACACCTTCTACGTCGTCCTGCACACTCCCGCTGGGGCTCCGTACATTTTCTACGGTGTCCTGCGCATTCCCACTGGGGTCCCGCACACTTTCTACGGCGTCCTGCACATTCCCACTGGGGTCCCGCACACTTTCTACGGCGTCCTGCACATTCCCACTGGGGTCCCGCACACTTTCTACGGTGTCCTGCGCATTCCCACTAGGGGCCCGCACACTTTCTACGGCGTCCTGCGCTCTCCCACTAGGTTACCGCACACCTTCTACGGCGTCCTGCACATTCCCACTGGGATCCCGCACACTTTCTACGGCATTCTGCACACTCCCACTGGGGTCCCGTACATTTTCTTCGGCATCCTGGGCACTCTCACTGGGTTACCGCATACCTTCTACGGCGTCCTGCACACTCCCACTGGGGGCCCGCACACTTTCTACGGCGTCCTGCGCACTCCCACTGAGGCCGCACACTTTCTACGGCGTCCTGCGCACTCCCACTGGGTTACCGCACACTTTCTACGGCGTCCTGCACATTCCCACTGGGGCCCCGCACATTTTCTACGGCGTCCTGCGCACTCCCACTGGGTTACCGCACACTTTCTACGGCGTCCTGCGCACTCCCACTGGGGGCCCGCACACTTTCTACGGCGTCCTGCGCACTCCCACTGGGTTACCGCACACTTTCTACGGCGTCCTGCGCACTCCCACTGGGGCCCGCACACTTTCTACGGCGTCCTGCGCACTCCACTGGGTTACCGCACACCTTTCTACGGCGTCCTGCACACTCCCACTGGGGTCCCGCACACTTTCTACGGCGTCCTGCGCACTCACAATGGGAGCCCGCACACTTTCTACGGCGTCCTTCGCACTCCCACTGGGTTACCGCACACCTTCTACGGCGTCCTGCGCACTCCCACTGGGGCCGCACACTTTCTACGGCGTCCTGCGCACTCCCACTGGGGTCCCGCACACTTTCTACGGCGTCCTGCGCACTCCCACTGGGGTCCCGCACACTTTCTACGGCGTCCTGCGCACTCCCACTGGGGTCCGCACACTTTCTACGGCGTCCTGCGCACTCCACTGGGGCCCGCACACTTTCTACGGCGTCCTGCGCACTCCCACTGGGTTACCGCACACCTTCTACGGCGTCCTGCACACTCCCACTGGGGTCCCGCACACTTTCTACGGCGTCCTGCGCACTCCCACTGGGAGCCCGCACACTTTCTACGGCGTCCTGCGCACTCCACTGGGGTTACCGCACACTTTCTACGGAGCCCTGCGCATTCCCACTGAGGGCCCGCACACTTTCTGCGGCTTCCTGCGCACTCCCACTGGGCCACCGCACACTTTCTACGGCGCCCCGCGCACTCACAATTGGTAACCCTCACACTTTCTACGGCGTTCTGCGCACTCCCACTGGGTCACCGCACACTTTCTACGGCGTTCTGCGCACTCCCACTGAGTTACCGCACACTTTCTACGGCGTCCTGCGCACTCCCACTTGGTTACCGAACACCTTCTACGGCGTCCCGCGCACTCCCACTGGGGTCCCGCACACCTTCTATGGCGTTCTGCGCACTCCCACTGGCTTACCGCACACTTTCTGCGGCTTCCTGCGCACTCCCACTGTGGTCCCGCACACTTTCTACGGCGTCCTGCGCACTCCCATTGGGAGCTAGCACACTTTCTACGGCGTCCTGCGCATTCCCACAGGGATACCGCACACTTTCTGCGGCATCCTGCGCACTCCCACTGGGGTCCCGCACACTTTCTACGGCGTCCTGCGCACTCCCACTGGGAGCCCGCACACTTTCTACGGCGTCCTGCGCACTCCCACTGGGGTCCCCGCACACTTTCTACGGCGTCCTGCGCACTCCCACTGGGGCCCGCACACTTTCTACGGCGTCCTGCGCACTCCCACTGGGGTCCCGCACACTTTCTACGGCGTCCTGCACTCCCACTGGGGTCCGCACACTTTCTACGGCGTCCTGCGCACTCCCACTGGGTTACCGCACACTTTCTACGGCGTCCTGCGCACTCCCATTGGGGCCCCGCACACTTTCTACGGCGTCCTGCGCATTCCCACTGGGGTTCCGTATACTTTCTACGGCGTCAGGCGCACTCCTACATGGGTCCCACACACTTTCTACGGCATCCTGCGCACTGCCACTGGGGTCCCGTATACTTTCTACGGCGTCCTGCGCACTCCCAATGGGGTCCCGCATACTTTCTACGGCGTCCTGCGCATTCCCACTGGGGCCCGCACACTTTCTACGGCGTCCTGCACACTCCCATTGGGGGCCCGCCCACTTTCTACGGCGTCCTGCGCACTCTCACTGGGTTACCGCACACCTTCTGTGGCGTCCTGCGCATTCCCACTGGGGCCCCGCACACTTTCTACGGCGTCCTGCGCACTCCCACTGGGTTACCGCACACCTTCTATGGCGTCCTGCGCATTCCCACTGGGGGCCCGCACACTTTCTACGGCATCCTGCACACTCCCACTGGGGTCCCGCACACTTTCTACGGCGTCTTGCGCACTCCCACTGGGTTACCGCACACCTTCTACGGCGTCCTGCACACTCCCACTGGGGCCCCGTACATTTTCTACGGCGTCCTGCGCACTCCCACTGGGTTACCGCACACCTTCTACGGCGTCCCACGCATTCCCACTGTGGTCCCGCACACTTTCTACGGCGTCCTGCGCACTCCCACTGGGGCCCCGTACATTTTCTACGGCGTCCTGCGCGCTCCCACTTTGGGCATGAACACTTTCTACGGAGTCCTGCGCACTCCCATTGGGGGCCCGCACACTTTCTACGGCGTCCTGCGCTCTCCCACTGGGTTACCGCACACCTTCTACGGCGTCCTGCACACTCCCACTGGGGCCCCGTACATTTTCTACGGCGTCCTGCACACTCCCACTGGGGTCCCGCACACTTTCTACGGCGTCCTGTGCATTCCCACTGGAACCCGCACACCTTTTACGGCATCCTGCACACTCCCACTGGGGTCCCGCACACTTTCTACGGCGTCCTGCGCACTCCCAATGGGAGCCCGCACACTTTCTACGGCGTCCTGCGCACTCCCACTGGGTTACCGCACACCTTCTACGGCGTCCTGCACACTCCCACTGGGGCCCCGTACATTTTCTACGGCGTCCTGCACACTCCCACTGGGGTCCCGCATACTTTCTACGGCGTCCTGCGCATTCCCACTGGGGCCCGCACACTTTCTACGGCGTCCTGCACACTCCCATTGGGGGCCCGCACACTTTCTACGGCATCCTGCACACTCCCACTGGGTTACCGCACACCTACGGCGTCCTGCACACTCCCACTGGGGTTCCGTACATTTTCTACGGCGTCCTGCGCACTCCCACTGGGTTACCGCACACCTTCTACGGCGTCCCACGCATTCCCACTGTGGTCCCGCACACTTTCTACGGCGTCCTGCGCACTCCCACTGGGGCCCGCATTTTCTACGGCGTCCTGCGCACTCCACTGGGGTCCCGCACACTTTCCACGGCGTCCTCCCCTCTCCCACTGGGTTCCCGCACACATTCTCCGGCGTCCTGCGCACTCCCACTGGGGTCCCGTACATTTTCTACGGCGTCCTGCGCACTCCCACTGTGGTCCCGCACACTTTCTACGGCGTCCTGCGCACTCCCACTGGGGCCCCGTACATTTTCTACGGCGTCCTGCGCACCCCCAGTGGGAGCCCGCACACTTTCTACGGCGTCTTGCGCACTCCCACTGGGTTACCGCTCACCTTCTACGGCGTCCTGCACACTCCCACTGGGGCCCCGTACATTTTCTACGGCGTCCTGTGCACTCCCAATGGGAGTCCGCACACTTTCTACGGCGTCCTTCGCACTGCCACTGGGTTACCGCACACCTTCTACGGCGTCCCACGCATTCCCACTGTGGTCCCGCACACTTTCTACGGCGTCCTGCGCTCTCCCACTGGGTTACCGCACACTTTCTACGGCATTCTGCACACTCCCACTGGGGTCCCGTACATTTTCTACGGCGTCCCACACATTCCCACTGGGGTACCGCACACTTTCTACGGCGTCCTGCGCACTCCCATTGGGGGCCCACACACTTTCTACGGCGTCCTGCGCTCTCCCACTGGGTTACCGCACACTTTCAACGGCATTCTGCACACTCCCACTGGGGTCCCGTACATTTTCTTCGGCGTCCTGGGCACTCCCGTTGGGAGCCCGCACGCTTTCTACGGCGTCCTGTGCATTCCCACTGGAACCCGCACACCTTCTACGGCGTCCTGCGCACTCCCACTGGGGTCCCGTACATTTTCTACGGCGTCCTGCGCACTCCCACTGGGGCCCCGTACATTTTCTACGGCGTCCTGCGCACTCCCACTGGGTTACCGCACACCTTCTACGGCGTCCTGCACACTCCCACTGGGGCCCCGTACATTTTCTACGGCGTCCCACGCATTCCCACTGTGGTCCCGCACACTTTCTACGGCGTACTGCGCGCTCCCACTGGGGTCCCGTACATTTTCTACGGCGTCCTGCGCACTCCCACTGGGGCCCCGTACATTTTCTACGGCGTCCTGCGCACTCCCAATGGGTTACCGCACACCTTCTACGGCGTCCCACACATTCCCACTGGGGTCCCGCACACTTTCTACGGCGTCCTGCGCACTCCTTCAAATCCCTTATTTGCACCAACCGGTCTCAAAGAACGATGAACAATCTTGCCGAAAGCCTTAGCTGACTCATTAGCTGTGTTGTTTTTCACCAGTTCATGTTTCATGAAGCTTTCCAGAGAACGTTTCCTGATGGTATAATAACATGTATAACGCATTACATGTTTTTAATTGTCTCGACCTCACAATTTTGAGGGTCCGCTAAAATTAGCTTAACTCGCTCAAAATTGAATAGGAGGCCTAGCTTATCACTATTTACAGCCTCCTGCGCAAAAAATTAGCTTAGCCGCTCAATTTTGAAATGCTAAGTACTGCAACAAGATCGTGAACGCCGTCTGAAAAAGGAGATTAACAGTTTTTCAACTAAAATTACGTGGTTTCGCCATTTTTTCTCGAGCGCCGAAAGAAACCATTCCAACCATTTTTTGGTACATATACCCAACTTTTACGCTCTTTCCAATGGACAAAAACCGCATCTCCACAGTTACTCTGAACGTTGATTTTTGAAATCGCAGAGTTGCGCATGGCCGAGATTAAAAGCCAAAATTAGTTCTGCGCAGGCTTCGCGCTGCACCCACAATTTCTGTGGCTCACCCCTGAATTCAGGGGACTCAGGTATTCAGGGCGATTGGCTGGCGCGCTCATTATTTCGAGGGTGCCGGCGACCAGGGCGGAACTATATGATGCGTATGGCGCGACACGTACCCGCGCAGCGCGGATATTGGCCACAAAACACGCCACGCCATCTTCAGATTCGGCAGCCGGTTGTAGAAAGGCAATTGATAATGGAATCGACAAATGATCACGCCGTTACCAACTGCCAACGGGCTTATCACGTTGCACAGCCCGGTATAAAGGTGCCTCTATCTCACCAGGAAAACGTATTCGTGCAATTCCAATGCCGGCCCTGGAAAGGTGACTTCGAATCACTTCTCCGGGAGGCTGGCATATTTTTGCAAGCCGCTGAGGAATAAATGGGGTATCCCCACGGCTGCGGGGGCGGCGGCTTTCGCCGCCGCGATCCGCGAGGGGTGCAGTTCTTTACCACCGCAGACTGTAGCGGACAAGCAATCTACCGCAGAATTTTCCGTACTATTCTGACCAGGAAGTACGGGAAAATACAGATTCTGAAAAATTGCGAACTACAAGAAACGAGAAAACGAAAAATCTGCCAAAAAACGTTAAAATTACCACCAGAGGAGGGCAAAATCGTTCCGTAATCTGGCAGAATTTTCCCGTAATGCTCCGGCCTGGGCTAAGATTTTTTCGTACATCTCTATCACGTGCAGAGATAATTTCTGGCCTGAAACAAGAGCCTCGGAGGACATAAGCCCTGCGTCGCTGTTCAGCAGGAATGTCTTCTGATGTTTGGCTTCATTCGTGGGTTTGGGACCTCATTACGTCTCAGAACGGCCTTCAGAACGCTACATTACAATAGTAATGAATTAAATGGTAACGCTGTTTCTTGTGATTGTGAATAAAGATCTTCGACTTCCTGTCTGTGTAGAAGGCCACCAGTTGCCGGGGAAACAGCCGAGGAGGTCCCATAGCAGGAAACAGCCTGCACAAGGGCACACGCAGCACGGCTCCTGGTGGAAGCCAATTCTCCTCGGCTATCTTGCGGACAACGAGCTTTTGACCGAGCATTGGTCGCGATATAGCCGAGAAATAACCGAGATCTTGTCAGTGAATACGGCCGAGAAATGGTGAAGCGATCCACCAGTACCCGCGCTGCGAGCCTGAATGGCTATTTCTCAAGCCTCATATTTCGACCAAACTCTCCAGAGTCGACATGCAGGACAATCCCCCACACCCCTAGCCTCAATCAATTTCTGATTTCAATGAGATAGTAGGTAGTAGTGGAATTTTGCAATACAGCAAACCCAATAAATTTCCTAACATGCCTCGATCTTTGCTTGTAACCACTGAGGGTCTGAAACCCTTTTGTCTAGATGGTTTGATAATGTTTTATTGCCAGCAGCCAGTCGATAAATCGCCTCCAGCTGCGAAGCGGCTGGAGAGGTTTGGTTTGCCTAGACCCAGTGATCAATTCTAATTTTATAAAGTAGTTTGAGAAAACCATTTAAACAAATTTTCGGCAGATTCCCTTCTGGTTGTAAGTGAAGGGGTCCAAAAAGACACCAGCTCAAAAATTTAGAGGCCGAATCGGTTCACAACAATGTTGTGGAGGCCGAAAGCTTAGAGAAAAATTGATGGGTGTGTGCCGTAGTGTCAGAGTCAGGCCGTCGGCATGGTCACGTAGGTCATGTGGAAGCCGTAGTGGCCGTCACGCTGAATTTCTTCACTACTGTTAGTATTCCACCGCCAATGGTCACAGGGCGGTCAATTCTGCGAGCCCAGGTAAGTTAGAGAGGGACGTAGGTTGCGGAAGTATGCATCTGGCTTCTGATGACGTCATCGGGACGTCATGCGAAAAGTGCATTCGGCTTCTGATGACGTCATCGGGACGTCATGAAAGAGATGCATCTGGCTTGATGACGTCATCGGGACGTCATGAAAAAGTGCATCTGGCCTGGTAGTATCGGGACGATGACGCCATCGACGCCGCAAAGTGCGTGCATCTATTTCTGATGACGTCATCGGGACGTCATGAAAAGTGCATCTGGTTTCTGATGACGCCATTGGAATGTCAGGAAAAGTGTATCATGGCTTCTGACGACGCCATTACCGGACGTCATGGGAAAAGTGCATCTGGCTTCTGATGACGTCACCGGACGTCTGTGGCGGCGTCATCCGGGACTGGTGGCCCCGCACGCTCTGCGGCGTCCTGCGCATTCCCACTGGGTTACCGCACACCTTCTACGGCGTCCTGCGCATTCCCACTGTGATCCCGCACACTTTCTACGGCGTCCTGCGCACCCCCACTGAGGTCCCGCACACTTTCTACGGCGTCCTGCGCACTCCCACTAGGGTCCCGCACACTTTCTACGGCGTCCTGCGCATTCCCACTAGGGCCCGCACACTTTATACGGCGTCCCGCGCACTCCCATTGGGGGCTGGCACACTTTCTACGGCGTCCTGCACACTCCCACTGGGGTCCGGTACATTTTCTACATCGTCCTGCGCACTCCCACTGGGGTCCGCACACTTTCTACGGCATCCTGCACCTCCCACTGGGGTCCACACGCTTCCTACGACAACCTACGCTTTCACACTGGTGACCCGCACACTTTCTGCGGCGTCCTGCGCATTCCCACTGGGTTACCGCACACCTTTCTACGGCGTCCTGCGCATTCCCACTGTGATCCGCACACTTTCTACGGCGTCCTGCGCACTCCACTGGGGTCCGCCTGCGCTGCTGCGGCGTCACGCCACTCCCACTAGGGTCCCGTACATGCTCTACGGCGTCCTGATGCCACCAGAAGGCCCGCACTTTATGCGGACGTCGCACTCCATTGGGAGCACACTGCGCACTTTCTACGGCGTCCTGCGCACCGCCACTGAGGTCCCGCACACTTTCTGCAACGTCCTGCGCGCTCCCACTGGGGTCCACCACACTTTCTGGCGTCACTGCACACTCTACTGGGGTTCACGTCGCACACCTTCTACGGCGTCCTGCTGCACTCCCACTGGGTTCCCGTACATTTTCTACATCGTCCTGCGCATTACCACTGTGAGTCCGCACACTTTCTGCGGCGTCCTGCGCACTCCCGCTGGGAATGCGGTACACATTCTACGGCGTCCTGCGCTCTCCACTGGGTCCCGCACACTTCCTACGACAACCTGCGCTTTCACACTGTTGGCCCGCACACTTTCTTACTGCGGCGTCTGCATTTCCACTGGGTTGCCGCACACCTTCTATGGCGTCCTGCGCACCGCCACTGGGGTCCGCACGCTTTCTACGGCGTCCTGCGCACTCCCACTGGGGTCCGCACACTGCGACGTCCTGCGCATTCCCACTGAGGCCCGCACACTTTATACAACGATGCGCACTCCCGTTGGGAGCTCGCACACTTTCTTCGGCGTCCTGCGCACTCCCCCGCTGGGTTATCACTTGCACACCTTCGCGGCATTCTGCGCATTCCACTGGGGTCCGCACACTTTCTACGGCGTCCTGCGCACTCTCCATAGGTTACCGCCACACCTTCTGCGGCATCCTGCGCGCTCCCACTGGGGTCCCGTACATTTTCTATCGTCCTGCGCACTCCCATTGGGAGCCCGCACGCTTTCTACGGCGTCCTGCGCACGCTCAGCGGTTTACCGCACACATTCTACGGCGTCCTGCACACTCCACTGGGGTCCGTAAAATTTTCTGCATCGTCCTGCGCTTTTTTTTTCCCAGTGGGAGCCCGCACTTTCTACGGCGTCCTGCGCACTCCCACTGGGTTACCGCACACCTTCTACGGCGTCCTGCACACTCCCACTGGGATTATTTTGGCTCTGGCGTCCTGCACACCTCCCACTGGGGTCCCGTACACTTTTCTGCATCGTCCGCGCGCATTCCACTGGCGTCCCGCACTTTCTACGGCGTCCTGCGCACTCCCACTTTGGGAATGCACACATTCTACGGCGTCCTGCGCACTCCCACTGGGTTACCGCACACCACCTACGGCGTCCTGCGCATTCCCACTGGGGCCCGCACACTTTCTACGGCGTCCTGCGCACTCTCACTGGGTTACCGCACACCTTCTACGGCATCCTGCACACTCCCACTGGGGTCCCGTACATTTTCTACGGCGTCCTGCACACTCCCACTGGGGTTCCGTACATTTTCTACATCGTCCCGCGCATTACCACTGTAGTCCCGCACACTTTCTACGGCGTCCTGCGCACTCCCACTTTGGGAATGCACACATTCTACGGCGTCCTGCGCTCTCCCACTGGGGTCCCGCACACTTCCTACGACAACCTACGCTTTCACACTGGTGGCCCGCACACTTTCTGCGGCGTCCTGCGCATTCCCACTAGGTTTGCACTACACTTCTACGGCGTCCTGCGCATTCCCACTGTGATCCCGCAAACACTTTCTACGGCGTCCTGCGCACCGCCACTGGGTTACCGCACACTTTCTACGCCGTCCTGCACACTCCCACTGGGGTCCCGTACATTTTCTACGGCGTCCTGCGCATTCCCATTGGGGCCCGCACACTTTATACTGCGTCCTGCGCACTCCCATTGGGGGCCCGCACACTTTCTACGGCGTCCTGCGTACTCCCACTTTGGGAATGCACACATTCTACGGCGTCCTGCGCACTCCCACTGGGTTACCGCACACCACCTACGGCGTCCTGCACACTCCCACTGGGGTCGGTGGTGCCTGCGACGTCCTGCCCACTCCCACTGGGGTCCGCACACTTTCTACGGCATCCTGCCCACTCCCGCTGGAGTCCCGCACATGTTCTACCGCATCCTGCGCACTCCCACTGGGGTCCGGTGAAAGTTCTACATCGTCGTGCGCTGTCCCATTGGGAGCCCGCGCGCTTTCTACAGCGATCACCGCACTCCCACTGGGTTACCCGCACACCTTCTACGGCGTGCGTCCTGCACACTCCCACTGGGGTCCGTACATTTTCTACGGCGTCCTGCGCACTCCCACTGGAGTTACCGCACACTTTCTACAGCGTCCTGCGCACTCCCACTGAGACCCGCACACTTCACTACGACAACCACGCTTGCTTTACTGGTGGCGCACGCTCTGCGGCGTCTGCGCCATTCACTGTGATCGCACGCTCTGCGGCGGACTGCTGCACTCTCACTGGATTTGCGCGCACCTTCTACGGCATCCTGCACACTCACGCCACTGGGTTCCGTACATTTTCTACATCGTCCTGCGCACTCCCATTTGGGAGCCCGCGCACTTTCTACGGCGTCCTGCGCACTCCAACTGGGGTTGCCGCACACTTTCTACGGCGTCCTGCACACTCCCACAGGGTGCGCTCCGGGCACTTTCTACCATCGTCCTGCGCTTTCCCGTGAGAGCCGCGCACTTTCTGCGGCGTCCTGCGCACTCCCCACTGGTTTACCACGCACCTTCTACGGCATCCTGCACACTCCCACTGGGGTCCGTACATTTTCTGCGACGTCCTGCACACTCCCACTGGGGTCCGTACATTTTCTACATCGTCCCGCGCATTATCACTGTAGTTACCGCACGCTTTCTACGGCGTCCTGCGCACGCGCACTGGGAATGCCCGCACACTTTCTACGGCATCCTGCGCACTCCCACTGGGTTACCGCACACCTACGGCGGCGTCCTGCACACTCCCACTGGGGTCGGTAAATTTTCTACGGCGTCCTGCCCACTCCCCCTGGGGTCCGCACGCTTTCTACGGCGTCCTGCGCACTCCACTGGGTCCCGCACACTTTCTACGGCGTCCTGCGCTCTCCCACTGGGGGTCCCGCACACTTCCTACGACAGCCTACGCTTTCACACTGGTGGCCCGCACACACTTTCATAAAGCGTCCTGCGCATTCCCACTGGGTTACCGCACACCTTCTACGGCGTCCTGCGCATTCCCACTGTGATCCCGCACACTTTCTACGGCGTCCTGCGCACCGCCACTGAGGTCCCGCACACTTTCGACGGCGTCCTGCGCACTCCCACTAGGGTCCCGCGCACTTTCTACGCGGCGTCTCTGCGCATTCCCACTGGGCTACGCACACTTTATACGGCGTCCTGCGCACTCCCACTGGGTTATCGCACCCACTTATCTACGGCGTTCTGCGCATTCCCACTGGGGCCACACACTTTCTACGGCGCTCTGCGCACTACCACTGGGTTACCGCACACCTTCACCGGCATCCTGCACACTCCCACTGGGGTCCAGTACATTTTCTACATCGTCCTGCGCACTCCCATTGGGGGCCCACACGCTTTCTACAACGTCCTGCGCACTCCAACTGGGTTTTGCACACTTTCTACGGCGTCCTGCACACTCCCACTGGGACCATCAATTTTGTCGTCTCGCTTTCCCGTGAGCCGTACCTTTCTACGGCGTCCTGCGCACTCCCACTGGGTTACCGCACACCTTCTACGGCGTCCTGCACACTCCCACTGGGGTCTATGCACATTTTCTACGGCGTCCTGCACTCCCACTGGGGTCCCGTACATTTTCTACATCGTCACTTTTTATTACCACTGTAGTCCACGCACACTTTCTACGGCGTCCTGCGCACTCCCGCGCAGAATGCACACGTTCACTGCGGCGTCCTGCGCACTCCCACTGGGTTACCGCTACACCACCTACGGCGTCCTGCGCATTCCACTGGGGCCCGCACACTTTCTACGGCGTCCTGCGCACTCTCACTGGGTTACCGCGCACACATTCTACGGCATCCTGCACCTCCCACTGCAGATCCGTACGTTTCTCAATCGGCGTCCTGCACACTCCCACTGGGGTTCCGTACATTTTCTACATCGTCCCTTGCAGCCACCACTGTAGTCGCACACTTTCTACGGCGTCCTGCGCACTCACTTTGAATCCCGCACACTTTCTACGGCGTCCTGCGCACTCCCACTGGGGTCCCGCACACTTCCTACGACAACCTACGCTTTCACACTGGTGGCCCGCACACTTTCTGCGGCGTCCTGCGCATTCCCACTGGGTTACCGCACACCTTCTACGGCGTCCTGCGCATTCCCACTGTGATCCCGCACACTTTCTACGGCGTCCTGCGCACCGCCACTGAGGTCCCGCACACTTTCTACGGCGTCCTGCGCACTCCCACTAGGGTCCCGCACACTTTCTACGGCGTCCTGCGCATTCCCACTGGGGCCCGCACACTTTATACGGCGTCCTGCGCACTCCCATTGGGGGCTCGCACACATTCTACGGCGTCCTGCGCACCTCCCCACTGGGGTTATCCCGCACAACCTACGGCGTTCACGCATTCCACTGGACTGCACACTTTCTACGGCGTCCCTGCACTCTCACTGGGTTTTGCACACCTTCTACGGCATCCTGCACACTCCCACTGGGGTCCCGTACATTTTCTACATCGTCCTGCGCACTCCCATTGGGAGCCCGCACGCTTTCTACGGCGTCCTGCGCACTCCAACTGGGTTACCGCACACATTCTACGGCGTCCTGCACACTCCCACTGGGGTCCCGTAAATTTTCTACATCGTCCTGCGCTTTCCCATTGAGAGCCCGCGCACTTTCTACGGCGTCCTGCGCACTCCCACTGGGTTACCGCACACCTTCTACGGCGTCCACGCGCCTTCCGCTGGGAACCGCGGCGTTTCCTACGGCGTCTGCACGCACTCCATCTGGGGTCCCGTACATTTTCTACGCTCGTCCTGCGCATTATCACTGTAGTTACCGCACACTTTCTACGGCGTCCTGCGCACTCCCACTTTGGGGCTGCACGTTCTACGGCGTCCTGCGCACTCCCGCTGGGTTACCGCACACTTTCCCGGCGTCCTGCGCACTCCCACTCGGAACACACGCTTTTCTACGGCGTCCTGCGCACTCCCACTGGGGTCCGCACACTTCCTACGACAACCTACGCTTCCACTGGTGGCCCGCACACTTTCTGCGGCGTCCTGCGCATTCCCACTGGGTTACCGCACACCTTCTGAGCGTCCTGCGCCATTCCACTGTGATCCCGCACACTGTGCTACCACGGCGTCCTGCGCACTCCCACTGGGTCCCGCACACTTTCTACGGCGTCCTGCGCACTCCCACTGGGGTCGCACCGCTACCACGACCTACGGCTTTCACACTGGTGCCGCACACTTTCTGCGGCATCACGCATTCACATGGGTTACCCGCACGCTTCAAAATCCTGCGCATTCCGCGCGATCTGCACACTTTCTACTACGGCGTCCTGCGCACTCCCACTGGGGTCCCTGCGCTCTCACGACAGCGTCCTACGCTTTCACTGGTGGATCCCGCACACTTTCTGCGGCGTCCTGCACCCATTCCGCGCTGGGTTGCCGCACACTTTCTGGGCGTCCTGCCACATTCCCTGTGATCCCGCACGCACTTTCTACGGCGTCCTGCGCACCCCCACTGGGGTCCCGCACACTTTCTACGGCGTTCTGCGCACTCCCACTAGGGTCCCGCACACTTTCTACGGCGTCCTGCGCACTTCCCACTGGACTATCGCACTCTATAAGGCGTCCTCCGCACTGCCATTGGGGGCTCGCACACTTTCTACGGCGTCCTGCGCACTCCCACTGGGTTATCGCACACCTTATACGACGTCCTGCGCATTCCCACTGGGGTCCCGCACACATTTTCTACGGCGTCCTGCGCGCACTCTCACTCGGGTTCGCACACCATTCTACGGCGTCCTGCGCAGCTCCCACTGGGGTCCCGCACACTTTCTGCGGCGTCCTGCGCACTCCGCAAGTCCCGCACACTTTCTACGGCAGTCCTGCAGCATACGCAGTGGGTCCCGCACACTTTCTGCGGCGTCCTGCGCATTCCCACACTGGGTTCCGCACACCTTCTACGGCGTCAGGCGCTGTTCCACTGGGTTACCGCACACTTTATACGGCGTGTGCGCACTCCACTGGGGTCCGGTAAAATTTTCTACGGCGTCTGCGCACTCCCCACTCCCACTGGGGTCCGCTACACTTTCTACGGCGTCCTCGCACACACTCCCACTGGAGTCACGCACACTTTACGGCATTCTGCTGCCTCGCTGGGGTCCCGGCCATTTTTCTACATCCTGCGCACTCCCGTGGAGACCACCTTTACTTTCTACGGCGTCCTGCGCTCTCCACTGGCTTCCTACACCTGCACACCATTCTTCGGCGTCCTGCACACTCCCACTGGGGTCCGTAAATTTTCTACATCGTCCTGCGCTTTCCCGCAGAACCCGCGCGCTTTCTTCAGCGTCCTGCGCACTCACTGGGTTACCACACACCTTCTACGGCGTCCTGCACACTCCCTGAGGTCCGTACATTTCCATCTTCGCTCTCCCATTGGGAGCCCGCACGCTTTCTACGGCGTCCTGCGCGCTATCACTGGGTTACCGCACACCTTCTACGGCATCCTGCACGCTCCATACTGGGTCCCGTGACATTTTCTACGGCGTCCTGCACACCTCCCACTGGGGTCCCGTACATTTTCTACCACATCGTCCCGCGCATTTCCACTGTGGTCACGCACACTTTCTACGACGTCCTTCGCACTCCCACTTTGAAGGTTACCGCACACCACATACGGCGTCCTGCCAACTCCACTGTTGAAGTTGGGTCCCGCACGCTCTGCAAGCGTCCTGCGCACTCCACTAAGTCGCAAGCAACTTTCTACGGCGTCCCTGCGCTTTGTGATCACTGGTGGCCCACACACTTTCTGCGGCGTCCTGCGCATTCCACTGGGTTGCCGCATTCTGCAGCTACGGCGTCACCGCATTCCACGCGGTTTGCACCACCTGCGGTCGTATTGCACACTGCGCACTGTTGGTCCGGTGGCGTTTCTACGGCGTCCTCCCCACTCCCACTGGGGTCCGCACACTACCGGCGTCCCGTGCGCACTCCGCGATACGCACACTCTGCGGCGTCCTGCGCACCTTGCTGGGGCCTCACGCCTACGATATTTGGCACTGCTTTCACACTGGTGGCCGGCACACTTTCTGCGGCAGTCCTGCGCATTCCCACTGAGTTACCGCACGCCTTCTACGGCGTCCTGCGCATTCCTGTGATCCCGCACACTGCTGATGGCGTCTGCGCCCCACTGAGGTCCCGGCACACTTTCTGCGGCGTCCTGCGCACTCCCACTAGGGTCCCGCACACTTTACTACGGCGTCCTGCGCGCATTCCACTGGGGACGTCGTGAAAGTGCTTCGGGCGTCCTGCATGACGTCACCGGGACGTCGTGAAAGTGCTTCACACAGCTTCTGCGCACTCATCTGGGACGTCCCGCACACTTTATACGGCGATCCTGCGCACTCCCATTGAGGCTCGCACATTCTGACGTCCTGCGCACTCCCACTGGGTTATCGCACACCTTCTGACGGCCATCTGCGCGTTCCTGAGGGCCTCACACACTACGGCGTCCTCGCGCACTCTCGTCTGAGTTCCCGTGCACCTTCTACGGCATCCTGCACAGTCCCACTGGGGCCAGCGCACACGCTTTCTACGGCGTCCTGCACTCACTCACTGGGTTACCGCACCTTTTCTACAACGTCCTGCACAGTCACCTGGGAGTCCGTACATTTTCTACATCGTCCTGCGCATTACCATTGGGAGTCCCGCACACTTCTACGGCGTCCTGCGGGACGCACGTCCCACTTTGGGAATGCACATCGTTCTACGGCGTCTGGCGCTTCCCACTGCTGATGACGCTTTCACGGCGTCCTGCACCCCCACTGGGTTACACACTTTCACGGCGTCCTGTTGGAGTGCTTCGGGCACACCTTCTACGGCGTCCTGCACACGTCACTGGGGTCCTGCACACTTTCTACGGCGTCCTGTCGCACTCCCACTGTGTCCCGTACATTTTCTGCGGCGTCAACTGCCACCGAAAAGTCCCGCACACTTTCTACGGCGTCCTGCGCACTTCCCAAACGTCGGTCCCAATAACATCTTCGGGCTTCTGCGGACTCTCACGTGGGGGCTTCCAGTCCTGACGTCGACCTCAACCTGGTGGCCCGCACAAGTCTTCGTGTTTGCTACAAGATCCTGCGTCATCGGGTTACGCGTACACCTCTACGGCGTTTCGCGCATTCCCATCGGGACGTCGCACACTTTCTTCGGCTTCCTGATGACGTCACTGGGACGTCGTACAGTGCTTCGTACGGCTTCTGACGCACTCATCTGGGACGTCGTGAAATCCGGGCTTCCTGCGACGTCATCGGGACGTCGTGAGAGTGCTTACGGCTCTGACGTCACTCGGGACGTCACGCACATCTTCGGGCTGTCCTGCGCACGTCATCGGGACGTCGTACAAGTGTTCGGGCTTCACAAACACGCCACGCCATCAGGACGTCGTGGAAAGTGCAATTGATAATGGTCTAAATGATCCGTCATAACGGGCTTATCACGTCGTACTTTCACGGGCTTCCATTCGCACTTCCAATGCCGGCCCTGGAAACGTCGTGAAAAGTCTTCGGAGGTCTGCATATTTTGACTGCAATCCCACTGCGGGGGGGGTCGCCGCGTCCGCGAGTTCTTCTACATCGTCCCTGCGTCATCGGGACGTCGTGAAAAGTGCTTCTACGGCTTCCGCGCAGTACCGGGAAAATTCCGTCGTGAAATTTCTTCTACGGCGTCCTGATGGCGCCAGAGGAGGGCAAAATCGTTCCGTAATCTCGGGCTTCTGTAATGCGTCATCCCGGCGTCGTGAGACTTTCGTACGGCTTCTGATCACGTGCGTCATTTCTGGACGTCGTGAAAAGAGCCTCGGACGCCTGCGCGTCATCACGGGAATGTCTTCTGAATGTTTCGGGCTTCCTGACGTCATCTGGGACGCTCGTGAATATTGTCTTCGGCGCCTTCTTCTGCACATTACAATAGTCATGATTGAAGGTAACGCTGTTTGTGATTGTGAATAAAGATCTTCGGGCTGTCTGTGTGACGTCATCGGGACGTAGTGAAAAGTGGCTACGGGCTCCTGATGGGCTAACGTCATCGGGACGTCGTGCGGACAACGTGCTTTCTGACCGACGTCATTGGTACGCGTGAAAGTGCTTCGGGCTTCTGATGACGTCATCGGGAATGCACAAGTCGCTTCGGGCGTCCCTGGTGCGCTCATCCCACTCGGGACGCCGTGACACCTCTATTCCTACGACAACTCATACGTCTTTCACACCGGTGGGCATTTTCTGCGTGCTTCTGACGCATGTCACCGGGTTACCGCACACCTTTCTACGGCGTTTCTGATGCGTCATTCCCGGGACGTCGTAAAGAGTCCCGCTTCCCTTCTGATGAGGTCCTGCGCACCGCCACCGGAGTGTCCCGGGCTTCTGATGACGTCATCCGCGCACGTCGTAAAAAGCTTCTGATGGCGTCATCGCACGTGCTTCCGGGCACACTTTCTGCGCACGGGACGTCGTTGCTCTGATGGCGTCACTCCCACTGGGTTACGTCGCACACCTTGGGCGTTCTGCGGGACGTCGTGACACTTTCTACGGGCTTCCTGTTCATCGGGTTACGTCGTGAAAAGTGCTTCTACGGCTTCTGCACACCCACTCGGGACGTCCCGTGAAAGTGCTTCTGCGCTCCCATTGGGAGTGCTTCGGGCTTCTGCGACGTCATCGTTCGGCGTCTTCTGACGTCATCGGGACGTCCCGTGAAAAGTGCTCGTCCTGCGCTTTCATCGGGACGTCGTGAAAGTCTTCGGCGTTTCCTGGGGTTACCGTGAGAGTGCTACGGCGTCCTCACTGGGACGTCGTGAGATTTTCTTCGGGCTTCTGATACGTCATTGGACGTCGTGTTGCACTATCGGACGTCGCTTCTACGGGCATCTGATGACGGCGTCCTGCACACCCCACCGGGGTCCCGGTACATTTTCTACATCGTCCCTAGCGCATTCCCCACCGTAGTTCCGCACACACTACGGCGTCCTTCGCACTCGCACTCCCACCGTTACCGCACACCTTTCTACAGCGTCCTGCGCATTCTGCACACCACCATTTAAACAAATTTTCGGCAGATTCCCCCTTCTGGTTATAAGTGAAGAGTCCATAAAGACACCAGCTCTCAAAATTTGAGCCGAATCGGTTCACAAATATGCTGTGAAGTTGTGAGGCCGAAAAGCTTAGGAAAAAGTGATGGTGTGCGCCGTAGACGTATTGGGCCGTGGGCCGTAGGCCAGTAGGCCGTAGGCCGTAGGCATCTCGCTTATCTCTTCATTCATTGCTAGTATTCTTCCGCCAATGTAGTATTCACTGCCAATGGTCTGACGTTAATCACAGGCGGTCAATTTCAGGCGGGTAAGTTGGAGGAGGGGACGCGCAGGCTGGTGAAAGTGCGATCTGAGCTTCTGATGACGTCATCGGGGACGTCATCAGAAGAATTGCATCTGGCTTCTGATACGACCATCGGGACGACACGAAAAGTGCATCCTGGCTTCCTGATGACGTCATCGGGACGTCATGAAAAGTACATCTGGCTTCTGATGACGTCATCCGGGACGTCATAGAAAAGTGCATCTGGCTTGATGACGTCATCGGGACGTCATGAAAAGTGCATCTGGCTTCTGATGACGTCATCGGATTTGTCATGAAAAGTGCATCTGGCTTCTGGTAAACATCTATCGGGACGTCAGGAAAAGATGCATCTGGCTACCGGTGACGTCATCGGGACGTTATGAAAAGAGATACATCTGACTACTGATGACGTCATCGGGACGTCGTGAAAAGTGCTTCACAATGGCTTCTGTTGACGTCATCGGGACGTCGTGAAAAGTTGCTTCTGGCTTCTGATGACGTCATCGGGACGTCATTAGAAGAGCCATCTGGCTTGATGACATCATCAGGACGTCATGAAGATTACATCTGGCTTCTGATGACGTCATCGGGACGTCATGAAAAGTGCATCTGGCTTCTGATGACGTCATCGGGACGTCAGGAAAAGAGATGCATCGAGGCTTCTGATGGCGATCATCGGGACGTCATGAAAAGATGTGCATCTGGCGGCTTCTGATGGCGTCATCAGGACGTCATGAGGCGTGCATCTGGCTTCTGATGGCGTCATCGAAGAGACGATCCATGAAAAGATATATCTGGCTTCTGATGACGTCATCGGGACGTCATGAAAAGATGCATCTGGCTTCTGATGACGTCATCGGGACGTCAGGAAGAAGTGCATCTGGCTTCTGATGACGTCATCAGGACGTCATGAAAAGATGCATCTGGCATTCTGGATGACGTCATCGGGACGTCATGAAAAGTGCATCCTGGCGGCTTCTGACGACATCATGGGACGTCATGAAAGAAGTGCATCTGGCTTCTGGTGACGTCATCGGGACGTCGGAAAAGTGCATCTGGCTTCTGGTAACGTCATCGGGACACGTCATGAAAAGTGCATCTGGCTTCTGATGACGTCATCGGGACGTCATGAAAAGGTGCATCTGTCTTCTGATGACGTCATCAGGACGTCAGAAAAGTGCAATCTGGCTTCTGATGACGTCATCGGGACGTCATGAAAAGTGGCATCTGGCTTCCATTCGGCGTCATCGGGACGTCCGTGAAGAGAGTGCTTCTGGCTTCACAATGCGGCGTCATCGGGACGTCGTGAAAAGTTCTTCTGGCTTCTGATGGCGTCATCGGGACGTCAAACCAGAAAAAGTGCATCTGGCTTCTGGTGACATCATCAGGACGTCAGGAAAAGTGCATCTGTGGCTTCTGATGACGTCGTCGGGACGTGTCATGAAGAATTAGCATCTGGCTTCCTGATGACGTCGTCAGGACGAAATCGTGAAAAGAATGCACTTCGGAGCTTCTTATATGACGTCATCAGGACGTCGTGAAAGATCTTCAGGCTTCTGATGACGTCATCGGGACGTCGTGAAAAGTGCTTCCGGGCCTCTGTTGTCGTCATCGGGACGTCGGTGGCGAAGATGCCTCAGAGTTTCTGATGACGTCATTGGGACGTCGTGAAAAAGGTACATTTACCCCAGACGGGGCCTACTCCCAGACGGTAAACACTCAGGCCTCAGATCCCAAGTCAGAAATCAGACCAGACCACCGATCTATAACGCTATCGATCAAAAGTATTTCACACACAACTTCATGCAACAACAATGATTTATTAGCAGCATCAAGCACCTTTTATCAAGGTTTCCATTCATTTTCATAGAGAGAAGTTGCGTGGGTGCCCCCGTCTAGGATAGTCCCAAGAGTGCTTCGGGCTTCTGATGGCGTCATCGGGGCTTGTATCATGAGGGTGCGGGACTATCCTAGACTGGAAGCACTCAAGAATTCAGATCAGAAATGCAGACGACTTACTGATCTATAACGCTATCGATCGTTATTATTTCTACAGAACTGCATCAACAACAATGATTGATAGCAGCATCAAACATCCTTTTATCAGGTTTTCCATTTCTCATTTTTCCATGTACAGGAGGAAAATCGTCGGTGACCCCTTCCCCGTCTGGGATAATCCCAAAAGTGCTTCGGGCTTCTGATGGACGTCATCCGGGGACGTCGTGAAAAGTGCTTCAGGCCACAGATGAAGTCATCGGGACGTCGTGGAAGCCCGGATAGTGGGCAGGTGTTTGGGACCACGTTGCTGCTCATCCGTGGAAAGTTCTTCGAAGACCGCCCTGTAGAGTGAGCAGGAGCCCAGACTCGATGCTAGCCATTCCGAGAAATTGATGCCCCGGAAATTCGCGCAAGGAGAGGCCGCCTTGCAAAAATTTCTGTAAAAGTGTAAGGATGACAAAGCATATCAAACGAAAGTTTGAGATGTCATCATGAGTCATGTCGGGTCATGTTGCCAGGCTGCTTTTCAGTTTCGTAGGTCATTCACACAACCCCATTTGAGTGCTCCCTCTTCCATCTTCACCAGCCTACTGATTTTTTTGCAATAAATGGTATATGCTTGCTTATTGGTTTCAGATTCAGAAACAAATTGTTTAGAACTATCTAATTAACGGCTCAGCAGAACTTTTCATATATCAGATTAACATGGTCAATAGAAGCGGCTGTTCTTTGCAGAACGAATGGGGCAACGGAGCAACGAAATAATGAGGTATGTAAAGCACTGCTTTGTTACCACTGATGTGAAAGTGCTCCAGATGGAATGGAAGGTAGTTTCTGACTGTCGGTTTTAAGTTCGTTTCATTGGACTTGAAAGCGAAAGAACTGCAGGCGAATTCACCGCGCATCCGGCTGTGGGCCAGCAGGCTTTCATGATTATCGACCGGGCTGGCTACGTCTGGGCGACCAACTATAACCTTCGGGGCCTAAGGTCCCTGTCAGAGTTGGTTGAGAGAAAATCACAGTAATGACAAACCCGTTCGATACGTATGCAAAAACATGGAAGGTGCAAATAACACCCGGTGTAGCCAGATAGTGGCTGACGCGATCAATATGAGGATAGAATTATGTGGAACGATATCATGGATATCATTCATTTCTTAGCTAATCATCATGTGAACATCGGTCTTGTCAGCCACATCGAGACAAGCACCCGCTCATGCCGATCATTTTTTCCACCAGGGGACTACCGTAACCCTCCTTAAAATTTTTTCCAAGTGTGCAGCATGGTTATGAGCACATGCTAATAGCCAACAAACATGTTTGCACAATTTCCCACGACCTCCTCAGCCACTCCCCAGTGGCTTCTCGAGAAGAGCGGTGTGTGAATGAATGCATACCGCTCATCGCTCTTTTATACCCCGCATGTTATGCCAGGCGTGTGTTTACATTCGTTATCATGTTTTGTTAGAAGAATGGTTGCAGTGACGGCCTGCCGGAAAAAGTGATCGGCATGGGCGCGCTTTTTCACATCGAGTGATTTTTCTGAGATAGTTTGTACAACAGTTTGGTTCATTGATTCTTGTGACCACAGAAAGAGGACTGATCCAGTATGGACCCAGGGGAGATGAAGAGGTCTTTGAAATTCAGAAATTCTTGCATGGGATATTACAGCGTAATATCAGAGAAAAATGGGCAATTCTGTAAAGGGTCTCTCCAAGCAGAAGTGGTTTGGTTAAGCGTTACAAATGGCAACAAGAGAAGAGGGAACAATAGGAAAGCGGAAAGAGGAGGAGTCTACAAAAAATGAACAATATCCATCCAAGAACTCTTTTCGCTTTTTCAAAACTTCAAAACAGAAACAAACCGTTGTTGGTATTTTACGAGGAAGAATTGACTGTTCCCTAAAACAATTTGTTTTACATCATCTACACTTTTAATGATAGCTAGTAGGTTTACATGCATATATGCATATTTATCGACACTCACATAATCAAAGTCCTTTATGGAGCCAAAAGCGCTTCCTCATAGAGAACCACAACGGTTTGTTTCCGCTGTTTGGAAGTTTCGAAAAAGAAAAGAGTTCTTGGAGGATATTGTTCATTTTTTGTAGACTCTCCTCTTTCCGCTTTCCTATTGTTCCCTTCTTGTTGAAGCATTTGTAACGCTAACCAAACCACTTCTGCTTGGGAGACCCCTTTTTTACAGAATCCGGGATAGTTCTCGTTGATATAATGACTCTAATAGCCGACTCCGGAACATTCCTCTGACTTCGGTGGCCTACGTTAATTGCTTTCCACTTGTACCGATTGTTGGTTGGGCGTTTCCTTATATCAATTGGCGGTTCAGAAAGCGTTTAGGAGAAAGCTTGTTCCAGCTCTGACTTTAAACTTTCCATTTAAAACGCCATTTGTATTGCTGACCATGAATATGAAGAAAAAGGAAAAAGCTTGTTCAAGTTTTGACTTTAAACGTTCCAGTTAAAACGTCATTTGTATTGCTGACCACGAATATGAGGTTGATTTGTGGATTGTCCGAAGTTTTCAACAAAACTCCCTCGAAGTTTCCCATTGGGGTAGTTTGAGGGCGAAACGCGACTTAAGCCTAGTTTTGACTGCAAGTAGTCGCTGCGGCCATGCGAGGACAACTGTTCCTTTTTCATCGCGCGCAATGGAAATCCGCTCAATTGTGATCGCTTCGTATTTGCAAACGTCCTACATCAGCTGGGTCGCGGCGACTAAATCCTATGTTTACTGTTTTGCTGCCTGGAGGAGCGATTCTCGGTAGTCGCTGATCATCGCTCCATCACGCTGCCATTATGGCAGCGATGGAAATGATGCCAGCAGCGAATGGCACGTTTCGTCTAGTGAATATTGACCCTTTCACATGACAAGATCAGTGTTTACGAGTTGAAACGTGTTATTGATAACTCTCAGCCATTACTTTCACTGATTGATTGAATTTCTTCGATAATGCATGAGGCTATGCACTATGAACAGAATCGCTGGCGCTGCTACATCGCTGCAGCAGCGGGTGTAAACTCGCTGCGATGAAAAACAGCAGCGATGCAGTCAAAACTAGGCTTTAGGACAAATTCCGTAATACTGCGATAGATAAAGGGTTCAATTATCTATCTGTGTTTTATTTGGAGTGCGTTCAAGGGCGCGAGGCATGTCAAGATGTTGGAAAAATTTTAGGCGAAGAGCCTCATTCTCTTTCTTTTCAGTCCACTTCCCAGGCTTCTTGAGCCTTCATTCTTCTCTACCTCCCGAATTTTTTCTTTGTAATTCATTCGTTGTGTGAGGCGCCATCCTGGTGCCGTCCTCGCGACAATTTTATTACCTAAAAAGGCCGCGGTTTTGTGTTTTGCTGGTTGACCGCATTTGTTTCTTTTGGTTTACAAGTGCCGTGCTTGGTGGCCTATTCGAGAGGTTCTGGCTTTCTCTGGCACTAGCCGCACCAAGCCCAGAGGGGAACCTTTTCGTTTCAGTTCGTTCTTATTCTGCGTTTGGTTTTTTTGCTATGCGTGGCCGTCTGACGTCGTGCTAGAGCTCGTGGTCGTGCGTGGTGCCGGACCACGAAGAGGTCGGCAATCGTCTAACATTCGCTGGTGGATCGACTGAGGATTGAGGTAGAAATGAAAATTCCTTAACTAACTCACCTCCTCTCCTACCCACTGAACCTTCTTGGTTCTCTTTCCTCCTCTTCACTAACACCCCTTCACATTCATGCTTTCGACTCCAATTATCCGTCTTAAGTTATATGTACCACAAGACAAGCTCGCATTGCATCATATGGCTTCCAGTTTGTAACATTGATTTATATAGATCAGGTCCACTTTATCGCAACGAAAGCGAGCAACAGCAGCAGTGACAATACAGTACATAACGATTCAGACATGCCAGGAATGCGATTTAGATCACACATTAGTAACAAATCTTAGCGAATAGCTGTCAAATACCAACAGAATTCGGAACAGCAACTCATGAAAATTCGGCGTTCATCTACCATCTGCAAAGGATTCGTTCAGAGGATTCGTGAATTTCCACGAGCAGATCTGACCTTGTTCAATGCGATATTTTGCAAGCTGATGGACAACAGAGCGCTGGACAGGACTATGAAAAATTGAGCAGTTCAATTTAGCTCATTGTACGGTTTCTATGAAAGCACTAGTTCACGCGATTGTTGAGAATGAAGGGAAGAACAGGGATTTTGATCGGAAACCATCGCTCATCTAACGATATCGAGTGTTCCATTGTTCACGTCGAGGGGCGGAAAGGGGCCGGATCTGCCCAGAGCGGCGGGGTTCGCCCACTTTTCTAAGCCGTTTTGCGGCTCCTAGGTAACTTTTCGTCCCGTTTCTTCGACGCTGTTCTGGTTCTGAGAGCCACGAGAACCGTTTATCATGGAAAATTCAAGGTTGAAGTTCATCGTGAACAGTGCCTTTGAGTAAAGCGTGGATTTCTGAATGGACACTATTTTTTTCACCGGAAATATCATCATGAATAGTATGTATAAATCGTCAATTTTTTAAATTTCAGTATATGCTCTTGTTCCGCACTGTTGTGTTGTTATTGAGCTTCTCACATGATTTTCATTCGCTAGTAGTATATTTCATTAATACCGTTCCATCTAACTGATGCATGGGAGGAAGTTCACGTGTTTGATGTACCAGGTTGTTCACTGAGTTTTGTCGTTCGATAAGAAAAACACAATTTTATAATTCAAAAAACACTTTATAATTCACTGTAATCTCCCTAAACATTAACTCACTCGCTCCATCGATCTTCCAATCTGTGGATCCCATCCCTGAAGTGAGAATCCGGAAGGTCTGCAAAATACACTTCAACAGCGGTCATGACCTCTTCATTTGAAGCAAAACCCTTGCCACGCTTAAATGTTTTGAGCACTGGAAGCAAATGAAAGTCGCTAGGGGCCAAATCTGGTGAATACGCTGGATGCTCCAACAACTGGAACTTTAATTTATAGATTTTAGCCATTTTCAAAATGCTCTTGTGACACGGTGCATTGTCCTGATGAAAAAGGATTTCTTTCTTTTGCAAACCGGGTCTTTTTTCATATTTTTTTCCCTCAACCGGTCCAAAAGGCTGCAATGATATTCAGAATTAATTGTTTTACCAGTTTGCAAGTAATCCACAAACAAAATTCCTTTCGCATTCCAAAAATAAACTGATGGCATAACCTCCTTGAGCGACCAGGTTCTCACCACTCATTAGCCTCTCTTTTGTTTTGATTGAGGATCATTGTGATAGACCCAAGTCTCATCCATAATGAAGAATTGATGCACAAAATCCACTTTATCCTTTTTAAAACGCTCCAAATGTTGCTGAGAAAGTCGTAGTCGAATGTGTTTCTGTTCTGTTGTAAGCCAATGCGACACCCATTGTGCACACAGCTTTCTAAACCCCGAAATTTCACTTAAAATATGGCTCACATTGCCTAATAAGATGTGGAGAGCCTCTACTAAATCTCTCTCAGCCAGTCGACGATCTTCCAAAACCATATCCTGTATTTTGGCCATGATTTCTGGTGTTGATGCGCTTTTTGAACGTCCTTCACGTGGATCGTCTTCAAGGATTGTACGACCACGTTTAAATTCAGCAACCCATCTTTCTACTGTTCTAATTGTAGGTGAACAACCATTATACACTTTTGACATTCGTTCGTGAATTTCTTTTGGTGCTACACCTTCCAAAAATAAGAATTTTATCACTGCACGATATTCATTTGTTCCATTAATGTGACACGGCGACACTAAATGGCTTGTGAACAAAGAATGAATAGACAGATTGAAATGAAACTTTACATACGTTAATACCATATGATGAGTGTACCAACAAAACAAAAAAAAATTGGGCTAGTAGCAACGCCCTCTCCTATCGAACGACAAAACTTATTGAACAACCTGGTATAGCAGCGAACTATACACATAATGAACACCTCTCAATTCGAGTCTTGTTCGATATAGGACGTTTTTCAGCGATCGCCTTTAAATTTCTTCAATGTGAGAACGAGATTTCCACATAGCTCCCAAATTTCACCTTTCTGAGTGTTCATAAGTACTGCCAGATCTGCTTAAAGCTCAGAGGTAGGTTTTGTCACGAATCACACCTTTGAACATGCACTTATGAGCTGCTGATTGATGGAACAAATCCTCCATATCTAAAGTTGTTATACAGGGTCAGGACTGTCCTCCAAGTGCTTATGTGGGCATGAACAGAGCATAAAAATTATGTAACGTTTTATTTGACACAAACGAACAGATGTATATATACACACACAAAAGGCGGACACTGCTCAAGAAAAGCGCTGTTTGGAGTCTGCGATCGCAAATTACATGGGAACACTGCATGCATTCAGAGCTGTCGGTTTTCTACATCTACAATCAGCACACAGGGTCAGGTCAAAGATATCTCAGTGAACGCAGATACAGAACTAACCATTCAAAAACTAAACAAACTGCAATAACAAAAATTTTTGACTGATGCCTTATTATGATTCGAAGTGACATGAGAACATGTTGAGAAACACACGATGTGAATAAATAATAAATGCAGGCATGAGATGCACACAATACACAGAAGCTTTACCACTTGATGGACGACCGGTACACGTGATTACAGTATCGGCTATACGGTAGGGGTCTGTGGTTCATGACGATGTCGATAGTGTGAACGACGGAATTTACGAGCACGATGATGAGGCCGGACGTACGGCACAAACTCCATTGCCTCATCAACGTCGCCCTTGAAAAAAAAATCGATGCCGTGGTTGGCTGGTAAAAAAAGCGAACAACGTACAGTTCACCTCCGCACTGCCGTTCAGTCCGCAAAGTGCACCCTGATTGCGAAATCGTGCTGCGGCGCGGTTGCGAGTATCCTCAGACAAGGATGTGGGATCACCCGGGCGCTTTTGGCCCTTGGTGCCCGGGTGATCCCACCGCCCGGGTGATCCCACATCCCTGTCTGAGGATACTTGCGACCGCGCCGCAGCACGATTTCGCGATCAGCGCGCACTTTGTGGACTGAACGGCAGTGCGGAAGTGAAGTGTATATACTCTTACTGTAGAGTTCCGGTTCGTCGGCTCGCTGTATCTGTTGGGGCATTGATGTTCCCAGACACAGAATCCATGCTCATCACGGACGAATCCTTCCTTGCAAAGACATCGCGGAAAGTAGCATTTCGGTGTGTTAGGATCGTGGAAGCAGTTAGGTGGACTGAAACATTCCGACACTGTTGGTATGCTCTACTTCACACAGCAGAGGATCCTTCAGAATTTTAATCGGCCTTAGTTTTCAAAGCAATGTATAATACCGCTCATAGGATTTGTTTGGAAAGCGTACGAAAACGCGTTTTCGGGTCTTTTTCGCCCTTTTTGAATAACTTGCTTCAAACGTGACTTTGAGCGGAACTAGGTGATATTCATGGTCCTGGGGTAAAGTGTAACCCAAAGGTAAAGCTTTAGCAATCAGCCGGGTTTCTAACTACGGTACCGTGGCAAAGGGGGCGCGTTCTCAGCCTCTGCATCATCATAGCTTCGCCCAAAGTTGAATGTGAAGCGAGTTATTCAAAAAGGACGAAGTAGGCGCGAAACCGCGTCTTTAAGCATTTTCTGACCAAATCCTACGGGCGTTATTGAGGAGTTCGCGCAATTGTTTTATTTTGATGAATGGGCGGGGCTGCGACGGTAGATCACCACGCGCGAATCGAAACCCCATTCTCCAGTGAGGCCGTCAACCCCGCACGGCCAGCTGTCTGGTCCATGCGTCAGACTAAAATGAAAACGGACACCATACGTGCAGTAACCACCCACCGTCTTTCCATGTTTTTTTGTATAGCTAGGCGTGTCTAGTGAATGAAAACAGCAAAAGGGCCTTATGAAGTCTTCATTTGCTTACAAGTACTCATTTCAAGGTTTACATATTTTCAACATCCGCCATAATCACTTTCAAAATTTTGCGATGCACAAATAGGCGACATTACCGTTCTCGGTCTTTTTCCAGCTGTCGGGTGACATTCTACCCACAATAACTAAAACGCCGATAAAGACCCCCTTTAGAACAACACAGCCATTTCTGGACGGTCCTGTCATGTCCCTATGGCGGCGTAATTCTGGGGCCTTTGAAATTTTGAAAGATATCAGCTATGTTGAGTTGCTTGACGTACTGCGGTTCTCGTAGTTAAACTCTGGTTCGCGATTGCGGATTACGGCTGTTGCATCACACGAAACGTGGTAATCGTGCTGGGAGAAAGGTGAATCATGCTAGGACCAAGTGGTCTCGGCACGATTGTCAACCTGTTGCAACAGCCGTTGTCCGCAAATGCGGACCGGACAAGAACGACAGTAGCCCAGAAAAATCGAATGTGATTGCCACTGCGCACGATTGTTTTCTAAAAGCCGTACCACCCCATGAATGTCGCTGGCTTTTTGAAGAGTGTAACGTCGGCATGGCTATAACATAGGTGCACCGGGTTTGCGCCAACCTCCAATGAGGAACGCAAAGTCTCATTAGGATCCATGCCGATGTTATGCTGTATTTAACCTTTGCCAGTGAATTTCAATTCTTTAGCTTGTCAATAGGCAAAGAACGATACAGTACCGCAAAATTTTGAGGTCTGTCAGGAAAAGTGTATCCCTTTTCCTAAGTTGTAGAATTTCGCGCAGGAAGCAGCAGTTCCTCCTCACTTATCCAGAAATCATGAACCAACGTGAGTGAGGCTCTAGTTTGTGTTGAGGATAACATTTCAAAGTTTCAGTGAAGGCAACGATTTCCTCTCTTTCACACGATCTGCTTGTGATTTAATACATCACCAACCTGTACATATTCTCGCAACTCTTGTCACAGTGTTTCTCCGGTCCGCAGGTCACATGATATTCGCGTAAGCTGCAGTACCTGGGATTTCGCTCGTTTCGCTCTGGGTAGTGCGGAATTTGACGATGCAGCTGAAAAACAAGGTTTTGGGAAGAGGTCCTTACACATGTGGAGCTGCCTTTTTATAACCGAATTTGGGTCAGGGGCTCTCTACACACAAAGGAAGGAGTTGTACCGTTTTTGCAGTTCGAATCGCCACGCTGCTCAACGCCAGGCGAAGTAGTCCCGAGTGGAACTAGTGCCGCCAAAGGCGAGACAACTCCTCGGTGTGTAGAGAGCCCCCGTCCCACCGAATTTCATCTGAGGTGCTTCACCAACTATCCTAGCAAAGCTATAAAATCCAAAGAATAGCAAAATAATACTGCGGTAAGCCAGGGAGGTTTTTGCACGTTTGCCCAACAACGCTTATTTTGGCTTGTCTGCTGCAGTAGATATATCCAACTTGAGCATCTCTTCGAATTTTACTATTTATTTGTGTTTAAGATCATCGCAGGACAAGATGGATAAAACATGATTCGTTATCAGGACGAATAATCGTTATCAGGATTTAACACGGAATTTTATAGAAAACATAGACCTAAGATTTCTGAGACCAGGTGAGGCAAACTGCATTGGGTCTACGCACTAAGCAGTTTTTTTTGCGATCCGACACGAATCTCTTCGTTATGCAAGACGTATCTATGGTTTCACTCAGCTTGATAAAGATTGATCCCGCTCGAGTCGTGAAATTTACTGCTCTGCACCTTGTTTTTGGCTTGCGATAGAATATTTTGGCTTCATCTCCTTTTGTCACACAGTGGTCAGAGCATAAAATATCGAAACATCACGACCAGAGTCGTCATTCAATATTTTATGCACCATACAAACATCGCGAAATCATATATCGAAAGCATAAGGAGTTCATACTTAGACTGTTTCTACCATTCATGTATGCTTTGAACTGTGGTGTCATTGTGGGAAAACGCTCTGTTAGTTTCTACGTGTTCAAGCGTCTGTTGTTTATTTTGGTCTTACTCTTCTATGCAGTCAAAATTGAAATAGAATTTCCATTATGATTCTATTTCGGAAACGATCGAAATTGTGGATAGAACTTTGTGCCCTCTCCTGTCAAAAAGTCCGTTCTAGAACACTTCTCTTCCCTTTTTGTGGAATACTTCCAAATTTCGACACTCTTGTTTAGTACCCCTTAGTGGGTCGTTTTCTACTCCCTCATGCACTAAGTACGGGCGGCTTTGTTTTCTTCCGGCGGTGGATCTGACTGATAGCTGGGCGATACGCTATAAATCATGCTGCCGCAATGGGACTCCTGTCATGCACAAATATATGCGCCTTGTGTTCTCTGACCCTCTTAGGAACATGCGCGACAATGTAGTTCCGTTTTCGCTGAAAGCGGATAAGTAGCTTAACATGATAATGCTGCAGAATGAACAACGCCTTGATAACGCTCAATCGACTCATCAAGTTCCTGGTAGAGGATTATTAGGTCAAGAAATCAATTATTCTTTTATATAGGATGAACTAAGGTTTTGAAGTTACATAGCAGTTTGAGAATCAAGTGTCCCCTATTCATTCTGTCATTTTGTCATCTCAAGCTACGGCTCCATTAGAAGCTCCATTTCACTCTCAGCGTTACACACGTCTTGCCCCGCGCGGGTTAGCTGTTTGCGGTTTATTGTTCACACCTCCTTCTGTGTTAGATGCAGAGCAAACAAACCGAAGAGCCCAGAGACCATTTTTTGAAAACAGGGTACGATGAAGTTGCAAATTTTTTGAAAAAAATACTCTAAATTAGCATTATGGAAGACCGATAATTCTGCTAAAAATAAGTATTGTTGTTTCTTAAACTGTTTAAAGAATGGCTCCGCAATGGACGCGACCACATTAGTAATGTAGGAATGCATTTTATTAGAGAATTTCCTGCCCCTCCCCCGCAAGCCTTGTCAAAAATTTGAACTGTAGTGGCTTCTCAAAAGTTTCGCGTATTTGTCATCCGGTGCTAAACGCCTTTGACAAACATTCAGTGCTCTGTACTGCGTCATATTCTGCTAAGGTGTACAAAACAGATAGATGATACCAGTCACAACTTTGCACTTCAAGATCACCTCGATATCTGCTGCGGCACCATAAAAACTGTACTCAAAGACAACGGAGATACTTGAGCCAGAAATACCTCGAATCAGCAATTGTAAACAAAGGTAGAACAAGTCACAGTAATTCTCGCTCGAGTGCCGCTACTTTTGAGTGCTACTCAAAGAATGTTTGGGACTAGAATGCGTGATTGACCAAGAGGAGAACAATGTTTTGACTGGAGAGATTAAGGAGCCGCCCGGATGAGTGTCCTGCTGCTGCGCGACATAAAGCAACTTCTGCGTAGTTAATCTCAGCTGCAAAACCTATGGAATATCCACTGCGCCCTGTGCAAAGAAAATAGGTCTTAGCGCAAACCTAATACTAGAGCCTGGTACAAAGTTTTAAATTTGGGATATTAGATCGGACGTAAAGTCGCTACGGTGCATTCCCTAAATAGCGGAAGCCTACATTACGTAGTGAAATCAGAGACAATTTTCGCCTTACGAAGCAGTTGACACCTTTATGCACAATACCGCGCAAACAAATTTGGTTAGAAAGCGCGCAAGGAAGCGTTTTTGCGTCTTTTCCGTCCTTCTAATAACTCGCTTCAAACTCAACTTGGCGCTTAACTGAGGTGACATTCATGATCCTGGCGTTGAGGGCTACCCAAAGGTAGAGCCGTTGAGGGGGTTTAGATGAGAAATATAGAAGTTGCCAGGTTTGTAATTTGAAATACCGTGACGAAGTGGCACGATCGACTCTGTCTGCGTTCTCTGTGTCTACCGTATATAGATAGCTGGCTGATTGGGAAACTTCTATAGTCCTCAATGAAACCCAATTATGGCTATACGAATGGATAGCCCCAAACGCCAGGATCATGAATATCGCCGTCGTGCTGCGTTGAGTTCCAAACAAGTTGTTCAAAAAGGACAACGAATACGCGAAAACGCGTCCTCGTGTGCGTTCTAACCAAATCCTACGAGTGGTAGTGTAGGTACTAATGTGTGATACCTACAATCCTAAATTCAACTCACTCTTCTTCCATGAGTACGTCGAGGCATTAGTCGGTGATGATGATGAAACCGTCGTGGTGCTCCATCGAGAAGAACGAAAAGTGCTAATAGCAAGCTGACCATCAATAATTGTTGTCGCATTTTATCTGCAACTCAAATGTTCAAGACTAGTATTTCTCCTGTTTTACGGCTTGCGAAGTATGATCGAGGCGAGTATCAGTACAAGGATAGTGGTGATTGACATCAGTGCTCAGGGAAGTATACTTCGAGTAGAGACATCTAGATGTCTCTTTGAGTTTATTGATCGTTAGGCTTCTAACAGGATTGCTATGAATATTCCTAGTATAATTTTGAAGCGGCCTAAAAACAGCCCTTTAGTCTGTCTCAAACTGTGAGAACACTAATGTAAATCAAATTTGATTTGAGAAGAAGAAAAGAAAATCATGCGTGCCATCCAATTAGGAGCCCAAACTCAACGAATGAGCGCGAAATCATTACGACCATCGTCTCTTCATTTTCCTGCGTGCAATTTTTCTCTCCCAACAGCATCGTGGCTCCCTAATCGAATAACAAGGGCTATATGCCAGCGCTGTTCAAAAATCTGTAGGCATGGTCTGTGTAATTTAAGAAGGAAATCGCGACGCTGCTTGCAGGGAAATTTTGCCCGCGGGAAAACGAAGGAAGGATGGCTGCCGATCGAATGGGATCGCGCACGATTGCTGAGCTCCCTATCTGAGAGACATGAGCGATATTACGAGATTCTTAGGAAGGGATCATACTTCCCGCAACCAGCGACAGCGACAGTGCATATCACGCATATCGTTTTTCGGTTGCGTCGCGTCACTAGTCACTGGAAGGATAATCCCGGCTTAATGTGTTTGAGGCGTGCAGGTTGTGGGTGGAGCTCGTTTCGAACAATACCGGGTTGCATGGATGCTTTGGAGAGGTCAGTAGTAAACAACAATCAACAAGAGCATAGCAGTGCTTATGACCTTTGTTGTCCTTATGGGAAAGAAATTAACATCCGCAATGACAGATAACCGCTTGTGCGACTCGAGTCGGATCCGAAGCAAAAGTGTGCTGGGGCCGCGGGCGTGGCACTATCAATGTTGGTTCCAGCACGATCGCCTTAGAGCTGTGAGCTACAACAGTGGTTCTCTGCAGGGTTGGATGCGAATTCTATGCTGAAAATGGAAAGAACGCGCCCAAGATGCTCTGTTGCTACGTGCGACGTGATCCGACATGGATTTAGAATAGGCGGATTGATAACAGGAACCGTCTCATTAAGGGCGGCATGCATGATCGCTGCAAAGAAGGTCCGGGAGCCACTACGCGTCCTATGCGCGCAGCTCCGAGCCTTGGGACGGCCCCGAAGTGCATGGCGGATATTGGTGTGCGGCGAACGTAAATGCCCTTTCTACAGAAAACTATACGCCTAGCGGTATTTCTTGTCATCCCATTCGCTTTCATTTTTTTCAACCCGTGCATCTCAAAAATTGGAAGCGAATGCGACTGGGATGAAAGAAAGAGCGCGCGTAGAGTTTGCAGCGGAAAGTGCATTTACGTCTGCGATACATTAATATATGTACGTCATGCACATCGGGGCCGTCCCGAGATTGGGTGGTCGTCTTGTGGCGTCAAACAGTGAGAAGATTTGGTGGATCAGAGTGAAGAACTAAGCAGCGCTATTGGTTACCGAAAAGGCGCCGACCAATAGCAGTGCCCAGCCCTTCCCTTCAATCCGCCCACCCTCCTCATTGTTTGGTGCTATAAGGCGACCATCCCCCGTGGCTGGACGTTGCGCGCATAAGATGTGGAGCGGCTCCCTGATCTTCTTCGCAGCGTTCATGCATGCTGCCCCAAGAGTACGTACGGTCCGTGTCATTTTTGTTGGAAGCTGCGTCACAACAACGTAATGCTATACCATTCGATGGCTGCCCTTTGCCTTCTCACTTGCGCGCATATTACGTATAGTCTGTTTCAAAACGGAATTCCCATGGTTCGTGTGCATGCGTTTGCAGAGCGATGAGAAGGGACAGAGGAGGTAGACGGAGGCGCGCGCAACGCGCTAGCGACGAGTCATAGGAAGGAACTTACTTTTTGATGCGTCGTGGCTTCCAACGAAAAAAGAAAATTTCACATAGTACAAGCCAGGCCACATATGATGAATGAAAAAATTGATTTTAAAGGCAGCATACACGCTCGCAAAAGTTGTTGAGATAACTACATTAGTAGGGTCTAACGGGCCCTAGAAGAGCCCTCACGAAATTGGAAGAGTTGAAAACGAGTTAAAATGACCGTGTTTGAGCCGTATTGAGTCACAAAATCATCCTTCCTTTCTCCGCCCACCGATACGGGCTCCGCCCCTCAATACAAATGTTCAAGGCTCGATTACGGTAATTTAGGCTCATTTTTTACGATTTTAAGGTAGTAAGCGTTCCAGAAAGCGCCGTACGAGTACATTAGCGTCGTTATCCCAACAAATTTATCGCTAGCTCCGCTATTTCAGCCGATGCGGTAAAACTCGTCCACTTCTGGGTCATTATAGAACGAACCGTTATATCTTCATTTCAGTCGATTTTTTTCCGGTTTTTTTGTTATCTCTGAATATTAACAGCTTCAGACCTTCGATTCATTCCATAAAATTGATATCATTTTTAAGCGTGTATGCTGCCTTTAAAAACTTCATTGCGCTGGTGTTAGACGTAAAATCTTTGCAAAAAACCACTTTATAGCAAAAATATCACACTATGGCTGAGCGGCAGTATTTCTCAAAAGCTACCTTGCCCTGTGGAAGATGTTTTCCAAAGTAAGACACATTAAGAAGATGAACATTCCTTTAATATTCTGAAGGTTTTTGCTGGCATCTGGAATATGAAAAAGTTTCAAAAAAAACTTTCATTTTCTTGAAATAGAATAACTTTGAAGGAGCTGAGTTTCGAAAAGGAATGACATGCTGTGCTTTTTTAGAGCAGAAGAAGTGATGAATATGTAGGCGAATGTAAGCAGAGGCTACACGGATGTTCAACGAGGAATTCTAAGAATTGCCTTAGTCTATCAGGCCAACCTATGCCGAATAGGCGTCTAGTATTTACAGCCCGAATTCCTCAAAGATAAGATAGAAAAGTACCGCCTCTACTCCGAGTCATCTCTCTGGGAATTCTGCGGCATCAGTTTCTTCCCATTGGTCCGAAAGTCATAATGAAACTTGCTTCCCTGGACTGATTGGCAACAATTCTTTAATTTCTCTAATCAGAAATCAACACCGGTGACTTATATGATGGTGGGCTGCAATCAGAAACGGGATTGAGTAATATTATCAAGAACTGTAGGGAATGATGTAAGGAGAAGTAAGGAGCCTGGTGTCCATGTTTCAACTAAAAATGGGCTAGTAAACAGACATGGAGGGGAGCTTTGCTGACCTCTTCATTGAAAATTAATCCTCAGTTGTAAACTGAGGAGTTAAGAAAAACATTCCAAAGTAGCAAAAACTTGTAAACAGCTGTTTCTCACGTTTTCTAGGATATGTATGCTACCGCTCGTAGAAGTTGGTCAGAATGCGAGCAGGGAGGCGTTTCCACCTTTTTAGCGTCTTTCCTCAGTAACGTCCTTCAAAGTTAGCTTATTTCACCACAAAGGTATTGATTATCTAAGTGAGGAGGGCGCATCAACAATTTATTTAGTGCTTGTTAGGGTATCAGTTCAAACCAAAAAGTTCGGAGTGTGATTGCCAGACCGTTATACAGCACACGTAGCGTTTTGCAGCGGCACGCTGTGTTTGTATATGTACTGTATGGCACGTTGAAGAAATCTCCCAAAACCCTTTTGCTTGCTCTTGAACCCAAAAAATCTTTACACCGTCGGATATCCCATTTCACCAGGACCTAAAATTACTCGGATCCGAAAATAGTTGAATTTGAAGAGAGTTATCAAGAAAGGACGCTGAAGACGCAAAACGCGTCTCAGCTCGAGCGGTATTGTACCTACAGGTGAGAAGGAAACAATGAAACTCATAGGTGAAGCATTCGGCCATTTACCGAATTCTTGAAGCTTCTTGAATCAGTTTTGAGAACGACTTTCCTCACCCACCAAGCAATATTGGCTTATCAGCTGATCATGAAAGTCACAAATTATCATAACAATTTCTGAAAGTTGGGCTCCGCAGAAAAGGTCAAGGATTTGGCATTGCTCCTAAATGTTGTGAAATTGTTTTATTGGATTTGGCTCTCAACTTGATTTTTCAAATGTAGTGAAATTGTCGAATTGATTTGGCTGTGATGATACTATATGCAGATAACATAATCATTAAATGTAGTGAAATTGTTGCAAACGGATTTGGCAGGAGCTCTATCAATTATCACAGTCAAATCACGCGTCAGAAGGGGTTTCTCTTGGAGCGCATATTGAATCGAATGAGAACAGGAATAAACCTAGCAGCAAAAACGTTTCTATACAATGCGAACCGTGAAAGCGTTGAGGACACGAAGACATAGAGTCAGTAGCGAGTAAATTGCGTTAGATTTCGTTTTCATGAATTTTATCTCATCGGTGAGGAAGGTCTGACTGAAAAGGCAGAATAGCATTTGGAAACCTTAATTCTAGCCCATAAGGCCACGTTTCGTTCAGCATTGTTGACTGAGGATTATTATGCTTTTTGTCTTCATTCGCTCGCCAGAGGACCTTCTGACGCGTGATTTGACTGTGATAATTGATAGAGCTCCTGCCAAATCCGTTTGCAACAATTTCACTACATTTAATGATTATGTTATCTGCATATAGTATCATCACAGCCAAATCAATTCGACAATTTCACTACATTTGAAAAAATCAATCAAGTTAAGAGCCAAATCAATAAGACAATTTCACGACATTTAGGAGCAATGCCAAATCCTTGACCTTTTCTGCGGAGCCCAACTTTCAGAAATTTCACAACTTTTTACAAGGGTTTCCCTTCTACAATATCGTCAAGCTCTAAAAGGCAAGTTGTTTTTCTTTGAAACATAGTGGTAGAAATGAAGAAACAGCTGCTAGGATTGCAAGATAATAGTTGCAACGCGGCTTCTACAGACAAGATACAAGGCATATACTTTTTGAATTTAAAAGTCGAGAAAATGAAGAAATGAGTTTTAAAATGACCCAATTGTACAGGGTTGGGGCACAATCCTAGACAGGGGAGAGGGGCACCCACCATTCAAGACAGGAAGTGAAATGAACCACCGATTGGTAAGGCAACCAGTCGGAGTATTTTCATGACGTTTCTATAAAAACAATGATTGAAAGCAGTATCAGACATCTTTTTATCAGAATTTTCATCATTTCTATGAGTGAATCTTGGGTGGCCTCACCCCGTCTAAGATAGACCCAGGGTCAGTCGCTCTCAGCCAAACTTCACCGGTTCTTGCTGACGTGGCTCGTCTGCGCCGGCCCATATGTCTGATTCGGAACAAGAACGAGAGTTAAAGACATCGTACGCGCAGAAAACCGTATATTATTTTTCATGTTTTTGGGTAGCTTGGCCTCTCTAGTGAACGAAAATGTTGAAGGGCCCATGAAAAACCTTCATTCTTCTTTCAACTCCCTTCTTCATTAAAGAAAAGTCAATCGGAACACATTGTAAATACGAATTTGAATTTCGCGCCAAAATCATTTTCGGAGTTTTTCTGCATGTGGAGTTCGTGCCGTAACTATTTTCCTGTTGTCTTACAGTCGCACCAACATTCTAGGAAAAAGCGCTAGATGGCTGGTGAGAATTGGTGGCGTATCTTCATCTTTGACGCCTTACAACCTCACTGCCCAACGTTTTCAACGCGCCAAAGTTTACCAGTGTGGTCTACCGGGCTCAATCATAAAATTGAGCCTGAAAAATGGAAAATGATTTCCAGCGCGAACGATAGTTAAGTTCGCCAGAAGAGGACCACCGGAATCTTAGGAATGATGTTATTCGACTCTCTTAAACAAATTTGATGATACCCAATTGATCAATGATAAAGATAAAAAGAAGTGAAGAGCGGTGTGTCACAGTCCTTCTCCAGAGTTCAGCAGTTGAGGATCTGCCTGGACTACAAAGCAGAAAAACAACACCACCGGTGGTGAAGATGTAATTCGGAGTCAGAACTTAGAAAATTTTAGAGCCAACTCGGTGAGATTACGATAGCCATGTTCTGGCGCACTTGCCTATCGCTCTTGTTGATTCGGAGGCATGACTTGCATACGGTGTCCTGGACATTAAACGGAGGTCCTGCGCACGTCCTTTGATGTTCTGCACACTCCTACTAAGGTCCTGCACACGTTCCATGATGTCCTGCACTCTCCTACTGAGATCCTGCACACATTCTACGACGTCCTGCACACCCCTTCTGGGGTCCTGCACAGGTCCCATAATGTCCTGAACACTCCTACTGAGGTCCTGCACACATTATACGACGTCCTGCACACCCCTAATGGGATGCTGCACAGGTCCCATAATGTCCTGCACACTCCTACTGAGGTCCTGCACACATTCTACCACATCCTGCACACCCCTACTGGGGTCCTGCACACGTCCCATGATGTCCTGCCCACTTCTACTACGGTCCTGCACACGTACAATGATGTCCTGCACACTCCTACTGAGGTCCTGCACAGGTCCCATGGTGTCCTGCACCTCCTACTAAGGTTTTGCACACGTTCCATGATGTCCTGCACACTCCTGCTGAGGTCCTGCACAGGTCCCATGATGTCCTGCACACTCCTGCTGAGGTCCTGCACAGGTCCCATGATGTCCTGCGCTCTCCTACTAAGGTCTTGCACTTTCCATGATGTCCTGCACACTCCTACTGAGGTCCTGCACAGGTCCCATGATGTCCTGCACACTCCTACTAAGGTCTTGCACACGTTCCATGATGTCCTGCACACTCCTACTGAGGTCCTGCACACATTCCACGACGTCCTGCACACCCCTACTGGGGTCCTGCACAGGTCCCATGATGTCCTGCACACTCCTACTAAGGTCTTGCACACGTTCCATGATGTCCTGCACACTCCTACCGAGGTCCTGCACAGGTCCCATGATGTCCTGCACACTCCTACTAAGGTCTTGCACACGTTCCATGATGTCCTGCACACTCCTACTGAGGTCCTGAACAGGTCCCAATATGTCCTGCACACTCCTACTAAGGTCCTGCACACGTTCGATGATGTCCTGCATACTCCTACTGAGGCCCTGCACACATTCCACGACGTCCTGCACACCCCTACTGGGGTCCTGCACACGTCCCATGATGTCCTGCCCACTCCTACTACGGTCCTGCACACGTTCCATGATGTCCTGCACACTCCTACTGAGGTCCTGCACACGTTCCATGATGTCCTGCACACTCCTACTGAGGTCCTGCGCAGGCACAATGATGTCCTGCACACTCCTACTGAGGTCCTGCGCAGGTACAATGATGTCCTGCACACTCCTACTGAGGTTCTGCACAGGTCCCATGATGTCCTGCACACTCCTACTAAGGTCTTGCACACGTTCCATGTCCTGCACACTCCTACTGAGGTCTTGCACACGTTCCATGATGTCCTGCCCACTCCTACTGAGGTCCTGCACACATTCTACGACGTCCTGCACACCCCTACTGGGGTCCTGCACACGTTCCATGATGTCCTGCACACTCCTACTAAGGTCCTGCACACGTTCGATGATGTCCTGCATACTCCTACTGAGGCCCTGCCCACATTCTACGACGTCCTGCACACTCCTACTGAGGTCTCACATAGTCAACCGACACTTCAGCACATCCTGCGACGCCTTCTTATCGATGGTGCGCTTTGAACGAATACGCGCCGCGGTCAAGTACATCAACCCGCACAGCGTCCTCTTCCGAGCCGGACGTTCAAAGTACACAACCCTGGCAAGGTGTTTATATGAGTCTAAGAAAACAATGACTGATAACGAAAAACCCACCATTTTCATAAACTATTCTTGAGAGGCCGGTTTCCGAGTTTCAAACGCCCGTTAGGGGCCCAGAAGTCATTATGGTGAGTTCTGACAATTATTTTCGTCATTCCCGTGGCGGATTACCTCTAGTCACAAATTTTCGAGCGATTTGGTCCACGCCTTCCAAAAAAATGGTTTTCGACGGACGGAGGTGGAGGCGGAGGCGGAGGCGGTGGCGGAGGCGGAGGCGGTGGTGGAGAACGTTTTTGCGTACTTTGAGAGGTCATAACTTTAGAAAGCGGGGACCAGTTGGGATGAAAAGTTGCACACATATGTAATTTCTTGCAGCGCGTCGAATAGTGTACAGCTCATACCTCTGTTGACGGTATGAATAGGTGATCTCATTGTAGGGCATCCGCGCGGGAAGAGATCAAAGCCAAATCCTGGTGAGCGCTTCGCGCTCACCACAATTAGAGAATGCTCATGAATCAAACGGGAGATGAATCAACGAAGCATGGTGAGATATGGATTTAGTGGATTTTGGAGCAAAGCATGGTGTGCAAAGGAAAAAAAAGGGAGAAATTAGCTCGGCTGAAAATTGATCGGACGCATTATAAAAGGGTGAAATTCAAGAGCATAGGAATGCTCTCTGATAAGCAATTGTTTGTGATGTTCGGGAAAATGGCAGCAAAATATTAAAGGCAGCATACACGCTGGCAAAAGTTGTTGAGATAGCTACATTAAAGGCACAGAACATCCAGAAAATTACTTTTTAGATTTTATGCTTATATTGGAGAGAGTCACGCTGATCACAATGGTATCTTTGAAATCGTCCAAGACCCCCTTTGAACAGAGTTATGGCTGTTCAAAACTGCCTAGATTTTGAGGGTGAAAAATTAGTGGACGAGTTGTCTCGGGCCTGTATTTCTCTTCATTTACAATCGTTGCCTGAGAGAAAGCTAGGATAAGGAGACAGTCTGGTAATGGACTGAAGAACGACGACTTGTTGGAATTCATCCATCCATCGAGCCTCTATCGAGTTCGAAAGTCTGTTAGGGGGTCGGGCCTGTGGTGGTCGCTTATATCTCGCTTATTTGAAGGAAATAAGATCTGGCATTTGGCACGTGTTATACAGGAGGTCTTCTACACAATTACATGAAAATCTCAAAATTCATATCTGAGAGTGTACTGTGCCTTTAAAAGGGTCGTACGGGCCCTAGAAGAGCCCTCACAAAGTTGTAAGCCCCAATTACTGTGATTTGGGCAGATTTTTCACGATTTCAACGACGTAAGCTTTCCAGAAAGAGCCGTACGAGTACATGAGCGTCCTTATCCCAACAATTTTGTCGCTAGCTCCGCCACTTCCGGGCCAATATAGAAAGAACCGATATATCTTCATTTCAGTCGATGTTTTCGGTTTTCTCGTTATTTCTGAACATCAACAACTTCAGACCTTCGATTCATTACATAAAATGGAAGTCATTTTTTTAGCGTGTATGCTGCCTTTGAAGAATCTAGAATGCTACAGTTGAGACTCAATTCAGGAGATATTATTTGGTCGTATTAGAATAAATATATATATTTTGGATATCTGAGTATTCTATTCATTCTAATTTCTCCAATATTTGATCGAATGAGGAGTTTGAAATAGCTGTCCTACCGAATATTCAGTTTATTCGGAAAACCAGAACATTCGATTGTCAAATATTGTCGAAACCACGATAATCGAACATTGGTCCACAAGACATTACTAACGTTATTAGGCTGCTGCAACTGGGTCCTTTTCATGAAAAAATCAAATAATTACTCAAATAAACAACAATTATGTAGAATACGGTATTGCTAACAAACCATAATTTTCTGGATTATCAGGCGAGTCAATTGGAAAAGTCTTACGAGTTAGGTTATCTCTGTTACAGATGGCAGATATGCCGGCGGAAATCCCTTGGAAAATCGACAACTTTCAGAACAATTCAGAATTGAATAAGTAAAGTGTGAGTGGTGGAGTGGAAGTTTTCGGCAGCAGGGACGCACCGATGTGGCTCATGTCACCATGAGCCTTCTTCATTTGATATATTACGTGAGATTCTTTAAAATGTAACGAACACTTCTTTAGGGCTTTGAGTTAAGAACCCACAGTGTGGAACGCTCTGACCTGCCTGCTTCGTACTGACTGTGACCGCTTTCTGCAGTCTCCTCCTCCCCGGCAACCCGGGCTCCGCCAACGTTATGGGTTGAGCGGGAAATCGGGAAACGCCTCAGGATCAAAGCGGGCTAATATCATCCGACACCGTTGTAATTTTCAAATGGACAGAGAAAATCAGCTCTGCACGTGTGACTGCACGAAGTAATATTTTCAGATATGTGTACTGACCCTTGGTGTTGTGCCATTCTAATAACTAGCTGTTTGTTTCGTGTAAATTCCTAAGGTCCGTTTTACAAGCCTCTGAACATGAACTTCCCAATTTCTACTTCTGCAGAAGTACTCAGTTGATGATTGCCGTAGCTGAAAAATATTTGGTTAATCGCATTCAGAGTGAAAAACAACGATTCCGCGAAAAATCTCAAAACCAAGCCACACCACCTTGGTAGTCGTTTTGGCGACCTCGTTATATCCCATGGGAGCAGATCCTTCACACGGCAATGTCATTAGTCCTATATTCTTTGGAATTAGTGACTAGCCCAGAGACTCTGCCAAAAAGTGGAGTCGATCTCTTAAGCTTGACTTCTGCAGCTGGTCCTGATTCTGCATGTTCTTTTGCCCTTGCTCGTGCGGTTTCACAAGACATCTTTAAAGGGCTCGATATGTTGTTCACATGGCATAGGCGATTGTCTCATTACCAGGAGCAAGTTTCCAACGTGTAATACACTTCAGGCGAGTAGCATCAAAAGTCGCGCGACAAAGTTGCAGTTTCTAGCAAGACACCGAGAAAGCTCACGTGAGCAGGTCTAAGGTCGGCTTCTTTGCTCGGCAATAACAATCCTGTCCGAATTGGGCAGCCTATACTCCTGGTTTCAGCAAAATGAAGATTCTCTGGGAAATTTTAGTTTGTCGGGTCTGAGCCAATGGCCAGCGATATCTCTCGATTTCTGCCCTACAACAGGCCATAACCAAGAAATATAGCAAGATCAACTTGCTGGGGCACATCAGCTTTTTCGAAAGAACACCAAATTGAGTATTTGTTGCAGTAGAGGTGCAAGGAGTGCCTGTTAGTCAATAAATTTGTGATCATACAATTTTATCGAGCGATAAATTCGATTTAAATCCAGGGGTGTCCTATCTTTTTGATACGCGATTTAAAACATTAATTTATTCTAGGAAAGTGCACAAACATTAGATTTAACCCAAAAGCGGTATACGGGGTCATTTCACATCCCGATCACACTAGTATTAACGAAAAAGATTTTCCTTGTTCAACAAACACGAGATCGACAAATTAAGGGGGTGTCCTATCTTTATGATACGCAGTGTATGAAAAGTCCATAATCACCAGGGCATTTGGCCATAAATTTTAATTGTGAGTAAAGGTTTGTCACAAATACTAGGTCTGACGCCTGACGTTGCATTAGCCGAGGAATGATTAACAAAGAAAAAGGGAACTCATCAAACAGAGGGGCCCTTCCAAAAAAAGGGGCAGTCAAAAGAGATCCCTGTGGAAGATGAAAATATTTATTGTTGACCAGCGCGTATGCATCACACCCGTTTTTTTCCCTTGTCTGCCTGCGCATGGGTATTACAAATGTACTTGCGAGAATGATTGAGAATGGTATAGGAAGTGGAAGATGGAACACATGAGCCTCTTAAGCATATTTCTATATTTGGGAACGTGATTTGAAGAAGACCAGAAGCTATCAGCAACAACACCTTTAATCTTCTTAAGGGAAATGTCTGTTAAAGAAAGGAATATACAACAATGGCACACGACCTTAACTGGTGATATATTGTGTGAGACAAACAGGCGAACAATAAAATTAATGTCATGTGATAAGGGTAAAACAGGTTTAAGATTGTGCGGCTATCCAGGAGCGCAACACGGGTAGAAATCATTTGAAGAACTGTTCTGATAGATGTAACACATTCGTGACATAATAACCCAAACAGGCGATTGCCCCTATCAATCACAACAAACCGTGGCTTCCCTAAATAGTTGAACGGTCTTTGTTTCAAGCAAATCTCATGGTTGCAATTTTCGTTTTTCCACAAGATAAGTCGGGGATTAACTGATAACAAGTTTGCGCGGCGGTAAAAAAGGACTGCACGAGGCTGAACACTCAAGATAAAATGTTTGGTGGAGGACTGTTAAGCAAACAATGGAAGAAAACACTTCACGAGTTCGACATCGGCTGTCACTGTTAGTCACTACGAAAAAAATTACCTGCACTATGGGATAGTCTTCGCAGTGGGCATCTGAAATTATGTATTTGTAATCTGGCTCCCTGTTTTTGTAGCTGACATCTGCATGATCTCTGTCGATGGGTGGTAAGATGCCTCCTAGGGAGTGGCCTAATACGCCCCTCATCCATGGCTGGTCGCAGAGGTTGACCCCTAGCAGCTCTCTGTTAGACTTCGCCAAGGATAATTTTGACCGCGGAGGAGCTGCAAGCCATTCGGAAAAAACAGCAAAGGGATCAGTCGCAGCTGGGATCGCCCTTCTAGAACCGATCAGGACAGGGCGGTCCGATAAAGACGAAATTCTTCCACCTTTTCCCGCATTCGAGGCAAGACTTTCCGTAGTATTCGTTTGACAGGGCAGGGGGGTCGTTGTTTGAACAACTTCTGCCTAAGAATGACACTTTGTGGTAAATACCTCAAAAATCTGGGTCTCCAAACGAAGATTTGGGTTTGAAGAATGTTCCAAAAAGTGTTGTCGTAAAGTAGGGGAAGTTTCTTGTCCGATGTTTGAAATAACGGGCCACTCGACAATCGTCATGTAGAGAATCTATAACGTTGTTTCTCTGCCTGCCTTCTATGGTCACATGAAGCCGCAGTCTGCTCAAACTGACGTGCAGCTCTCCAAAATTGAGGGGAAGACAAGACAAATTTAACAGACGTGCAAATCCCTCAAAAAATGAATCCGATGTGGAGCAATCTGATCCGAGTGAATATTACTACGGTCTCGTTCTATTGTGTACCTAAAATCAACAGCGATAATCTCAGTCTTAGGATTCACCTGATTGTGAGATGCAAGTATACGGCATAGGGATGGAAAAGTGTTAGACCTTGCAGATTGTAGTGATGAGGCCCGTATTGAATTTCTCAGGAAGTAACGGTAGGCTGTGATACATATTACGTACGTATGCGGTACGTAAATAACGTTATTTCGAGTTCGCGTAATAATTTTAGTCTGATGAATGAACAGGGCTGCGACGGTAGATCCCCCCGCGCGAGTTGAAACTCCATTCTCCAGTGAGCCCGCCAAACCCGCACGGCCATCCGCCTGGTCCATGCGTCAGACGGAGGCCATACGTAATTTCGTATCAGTTCAACGTATTACATTTGACAGAGCTTTGCTCAAGACCTTGGCTAAGGTGCTTATCAAAAATTAAGTGTGAAATGCAATTCAATAGTATTGGTCGTGCCGCGCAGCGCAATCAGTATAGCAGAATCGCACTTCGCCGCGCCGCTCGGTGGCGAAAGTATAGGCCACCCCGTAGGCAGCCATCGTGCGACATTCATTCAGGAAGCGGGACAAAGTGTTTGTGCTCGGACCCATTCAAACGATAGTCATTACCCACAGCTTTACCAGAGCTACGTTTCCCGCGGCTTCCTGATTGATAAAACAGACCATTTGTTACGGAACCCTGCGCATAATGCAGGCCTAAAGGCAGAGTTCGGGATAGAAAAAGTGTTTCAGTTTCCACTAGGAATGGGTAGTGGAGGGGCAAACTGTAAGGTTGACGTCGAAAGAACGCATGAAAACGAGCCAGGAAGAGCCCCAAAAGAGCCAGAAGTTGCAACTTCGAGCGCATTGAAAACCCCAAAAGCGCATCACACGCCCACCAACGTGAACAAATGAATACTCGAGATCGTGAGATGAGCGATGATGTCCAATAATAGCCCCGTTCTTCCCTTCATTCTCGGCTTCTCTCTTTCCTCAAGTCAGCTCGCATAGATCGGCTGCAAAAGACGAAAGTTATAAGCCTTGGACAACTCGTCCACCATGTTTCCTTAGCTCAATCTTTGAGCGACGGTAACTCCGTTCCTAAAAGGTCTTGTTCGATATCAGAGACATCATTGGAATCAGCATGGGGCCGTTTTCAAGATAGGCGGAAAAACAGGAAAACGATTTCCATCGTGAACACTGTCTTTAATATTTAGGCCAGACATTCGGAGCACTCGTCACATGAAAAGCAATGAGCCGGATGGTTATGAAAGGAGAAAGGAGATAGAATAGCAAAAAACTCAGGCAGGAACCCTTAGGAAGGAAAACGGTAATGAAATTTCCAAAAGCATGACAAGGGAATGACTACAGAGAATACGGTGCCGCGGTATGTATAAGAACTATGTACCGTTTTACGTTTCGTTTTTGCCCTGCTTAGCTGGTTCTTTTAAAGGCAGTGTTCGCGATAGAAGTCGTTTTTCTCTTTTTCCGCCTATCTTGAAATGGTCCCATGCTGATTTCAATGATGTGCCTGGACTCGTACAAGACCCCCTGGTAACGGAATATGGCCCCTCAAAATTCAGCTCGGGAAGTATTGTGGACGAGTTGTCCGAGGCTGGTAACTCCCGTTTTTTTGCAGCCGATGTGACCAGCGTAAAGAGAGACGTTGAGAATGAAGGGAGCAACGGGACTTTTGATCGGAAACCATCGCTCATTTAACCACGAATTCAGGGGAACTGTTATACGACGTGGGCGGAGTGGCCCAATGGGTTGGCTGGTCCACAAGATTTTCACCCACTTACCGGCCGTTTTTCGTCGCACTTCCGTTCTTACTCTTCTAACAGGGGCCCAAAGCTTTTGTTTTAGCCAAGAAAACGTGCAACTTTTACTTCGTGAACACTGCTTTTAGAGGCAGTATTCACGATGAATATCACACTCGAGTTCGACCCTAAAATGGGATTGTTTGGTCGTGAGGTAACTAATAGTGAAGAAACAGGGAAGAAAAACGTCCAGAATAAGTCAAAATGACGGTTTTTAAATTTAGGGCGTAGACGAGAATCATGGGCCCTGCTGATTTCGGCAAGCGCGCGCTAATCGCGAAATCTGAGCGAATCTATAATGCTAACTGCGGCAGAGTTGCTTGGCAATTTGCCATCGAAACGTGTGCGGCACACAAGTTCGTCCGATTGGGGGGCGGACCGGGATAGGTAGGCGCATCGGGAGAGCTTTCAAAGCCGTTTGTTTTTATTCCTGGCCAATTTTCCTTGCTTTCTTCGACCCTATCCTCTACAGCACCTGCCAACTTAGTGTTTCACACCGAGACCTCGAGAACGAGATTTATCGTGAACACTGCCTTTAAGATGCCCGAGCACACGGGAGGTGCACTATATTGATACAGTTGATCGCAATGTTAATAGGACATGGTGCGGTCGCGGACTCTCAATAAAACTACGGTAGAATCTGGCACTTTGCCAGATTTCGTCATCGATCGGCGCCACAGCTGATAGTCTCGTGAGCAGAGAGACGACGAAAGGCGCCGATCGATGACGAAATCTGGCAAAGTGTCAGATTCTACCGTAGTTTTAGTGCGAGTCCGCAACCGCACCATGTTCTTTTAACATTGCGGTCAACTGTAGATGTTCTCTTCACAGCACCGAGTCCGTTCGGGAAGCCTCATAACTTTATCGTTGGTAAGTGAGAAGGCGCGGATTATGGGTGGGTTTCTTCTAAAGTTTGCGACCACCTCAAGCTCTAGAACTCAACCGAATTATTCGGTTAGCCCTTCAACCCTGGCTATGAACGTTATCTTCGCGCGAATATGGAACATCTGCAGCTTCGCGTACAACGAGATACTGCAGCTACTCAGCTGCGGCGCTTACCACGGATGAGCATCTGAAGAACAAAAATCTTTTAGGAAGATTGGAAGGATACCGAATTTGAAGAATCGTCAAGCACCATGGTAAAGGAAATCAAAATTGGTCATGGAAAGTAGTAACTAGTGGCAATGATTGTCTGTCAGAAATGCTATAAAGAGAGGACACGCCACTACAAATGACCTTGATTACAAGGTAACGTACAAATAAACAGACGTCGGAAAGATTAAATCAAGTGCCGTTGAATAAGCGCCGTAAAGCATTATCATCACAGAGTAGTTAAAATAAGCACAGGCGGACACCTTCGAGGCTTCGATAACGCTCTAAAGTCACTAGTCGTGCGGTAATAAAAACTACTTGTGGGTCATGAAACCCGGAAAGACTCAGACGACTCATAGGGAAGGAACCATTCAACGGATGAACAAATCACAGTAGATCAGAAACTTTTCAACTGATATCCACGGAAAGAGAAACCACGGCCCATCATTAAGAAGTCCTAGATCATGGGAAAGACCGCATCTGTTCTTGGGCGGATTTCAGCTGGCTCTATGGTCGTTGCTCGACTCCATTCATGATAACTTTACTGGGAGCGGACGAATTGAAAACCTGATATGCTCAGAGCCAGGAATGCACTCAAAACACACGGCCAACGGTAGACTCCCCTTTGTCTGAGAATGTCGGATGCGAATTTGGACAGTATGGCAAAATGTCAGAAATTAGTCAGAGCAAGAATAATGGATTATTAATGAAATTATTCATCACTAGTACTCGAGTGTTTACGAGAAGGTTGTTGCAGAGGGGTGAATGTGATTCATTCTGGAACAGTGCAACTCACAAAGAATCAGTTTAGTTGTTGTAATGCTATTAATGGTGGGATTAATTGCTGTCATAAAGCACAAAAAGTTCATGCATTCACGTTGAATATATGTTGGGAGTAGAACGCTCTTCACAATTCGTGTGTCTGCCGAGCAGAAATCTTGATCACAAACGGATGTAAAGGTGGGGCCAGAACCATCAACGATGAAGCACTGGTCACGGGTAACAAATGTGTCGAAATGGAGATGGCTGGTAAAGTTATTCTTTGGCCAAAAGGACACAATGAGGGATTTCTGAAAATTTAGCTTCCTGGCAAAAGTAACGATTTGGTGATGCCATTTATAAGGCAAAAAAGTTTCAAAAATATCTTGAAATATCTTCAGAATGATTTGGCGTAAAATAGCATGGAGTAATAAAAAAGCTAGGAAATGAAGTGAAATAACCATAAATACGATTTGGTGGTCGATCATTTCACAAGCTTCTATGATAAACTTATCAGAACAAAATAAAGCCCGATATGGAATGGATCGTCGCATTTCTCTAGCTTGACCTATGCTGGCGCGCTTGACTTCGTTTTTGTAAGTTCAAGGGAGAAACCTGTAAAATGATCGACCACCAAATCGTATTTTTGGTTCTTTCAATTCATTTCCTAGCTTTTTATTACTTCGGGCTCTTTTACGCCGAATCATTTTTAGAGATATTTCAAGATATTTTTGAAACTTTTTTGACTTATAAGTGGCATAACCGAATCGTTACTTTTGCCAGGGAGCAGAATTTTCGGAAATTTGAAATATTTCTTCCGAAGGTTTCCTTTCTGCCTTCAATTTCGCTCCACGATTTCCACTTTGGAATTATGAAACATCTTGCAGACGATATTGTCGTATGAGTTCAATTTTTGAAACTTATGACCCAAAACCATAAAAAATGCAACTCATTAACGCGTTCTGTGCAACATGTGAAAAATCGATATTATTGATCATTAATATTCAATTTTGCCCGATGAGAAGAATTTACAAAAAAAGTGACTTAGAGCCATTAACAATCAAAAATCATTGCGGCATTTTGTGCAATAGGAGAAAATCGATATTATTGATTGGTATTCATCGATAATGACTGATGAGCAAAAATTTTTCAACCAAGAAAACCAATTCCATCAGCAATCACTACTCCGCGCCGCAATTTGTGCAAAAGGCGCGAAAATCGATAATATTGATTATCGATCGATGACGTGTCATAAGTAAGAATTCAGACAGGTTCAGTAATTACCTCCGCCAACCTTTGCTAATTGGCTGCAGATCCACCCGCACACCCTTGTCTCCACAGTCTCAGCAAGAAATGCAGTTCCCGTGCTTCACGGCTAATTTAGTATGTAAACCCACGATTTTGAGGTACCCTTCGAAGTTAAGTTATCGAGTTCGAATTGAAATGGTAACGACCTGCATCCATTTCCAGCCTCCTGTTCAAAAATGAGCTTTTTGGCTTAATTTAAAGTGTACCAACGAGATCGTGTGCGTCGTCTGAAAAAAAAAGAGATTAACAACAAAAACGCGTGGTGTTCCACTCTTTACTCAAAATCAGTGAACCATTTCAAACCATTTTTGGGTTATAGAACCAACTTTTTGTGATCTTTTCAATGCAAATTAGCTCTAATTTCTACGTTCCCTCTGAACTGAGACTTCAAAAAAGGGGTTGCGCGCGTGGCCAATGTAAAACCAAATCTGTAAAACCGCTATAGGTTCAATCCAGTTCCCGCTCTATTTCAAAAGCCAAACGATGAACAGATTTCTACGTGACTCTTTCCTATGGGTCCAATCAAGTGCACTAATTCTCAATTCTGAGCTTGACTAAATGTATGTTTTTCGAATGGAATAGTACCTCAAACAACGGTAAAGATGAGGAGAGTCTTTTATTCCGCATTTTTCACTTCTCAAATCAGCATTTACTTCCTCATTCTGTCTTAGGAATTTCGAAAGACTAGGGTGGACTAGGGCTTCTCCTTCACTGCAGTACAAAACTTCTTTTCTCAAGGTATTATTGGAAAACACAGCATGTAGCGAACCGAAACCCGATTCGTCAAAAAAAAAATCGTCGAATCATCCCGAAATCCGATTATCCGAAAATTGTTCGCCTCAGATCTCAAACAATAGCCGCATTCAGTGCGTGTCGAATATGCATTCAACTCAAAGACAAGGCGGTTTCGAGAGCAGTCAGGGAACGTGTTGCTGGCGGAGCAAGTGCTCCTATTGTGTTTCTCTGAAATTAGAGCACGTGACCCAACAAATAAGACGTTCATTGAGTGCACGATACACATTCAACACGGTGACAGAACGATCAATCACTGAGCATGTTCTAAAGTTCTTCCTCCTATATAACTATGAGCTGAAACGGGAATTCCCAAACCCCTCTTGAATATCTCTCGCGAACGGGTTCTACCTATTTTCTGAACTTAGCATAACATGAAGGCAAGGGATGAACGCAACAAAAAGTCGGTACTAAGAAGGTTGTAATTCGCCAATCATCACAAAAATCAACATTTCGGGAATCATAATCTATTCGCGTAGACTGTCGTAACATGGGAGGTGTTATTGGAGGTAAACGCATCTGCAGAAAGGACTTGTAATGTTAGTATCTGTTGGGTGTCAATAGTAAAAGTGCTCAGTATCCCGCCCTGAGCTGCAGGTTCCAAGAAGTTACAAGCCTAAATGGGCTTTTTTTTGTATTTTTTGTACCTTCGTTAACAGGCGGTAATCTTTCGAAAGTCTGGAAAAAGACTTTATACTCGTTTTTAGCGCTCAAAATAGCCCCTGGACAAAGTTTGGCTAAAAGCGCAGTCTTCGAACTTTGTGCAGAGTGATGGCGTTTTGGACTTGTACGGTCGTTCTCGCAGCCCAAATCTGGTCCGCAATCGCGGGTCACACTGTGGCAAGGAGAAAGGTGAAACGTGCCAGGACCAAGTGGTCCCAGCATTATTATCATCGTATTGCGTGAAGAAACAGCGGTTGTCCGCAAATGTGGACTAAAATTAGGCTCCGAGAACGACGGTACGAATAGCTTGTTGATAGTTTCTTCTAGCGATCGGAGTGTTCTATTAGCGTCACATTTTTTTTCATATTTGACTTGAAACTCTCTAATGGGGGTTATTTGGTGTGCTTATCACGAATCTGATGTTCATCTGTCATTTTTCCAAGTTTTCGACTAAATTCATTCAAAGGCTCCAATCGGGGAAAATTTGGGGACAAACTGCGACTTTAGACGATTTTCGGAACGCTACGATAGAAGTGACTCAATATGTCTTTCTGAGGGTTATTTGGAGCGCTGAGCACGGATCTGAAGTCTGTTTATCGATTCTCGACAGCTCAAGGTAGATCGCGGTGGGTATACGGTAGTTGTGTTAAAGTCGCAGAGCTGACTCAAATTTTTTTACGCGGGGTTCATTCGAGGTGCTGAACACAAATTTAATGTCCATTTGTCGATTTTCGTAAAGCTAAGGTAGGTGTCGCCCCCTAAATGACATTGTATGTAACTACCCTAACCTACAGTAAACCTGCTAAATTCGGAGACCGGACCCCAAATTCGTTTTCAGCACCCTTGTTGAGCCATATATACAAGTTTTGAGCCGAATCCGAGAAAAGTTTTGGATACACCCCCAAAAAAAAACCGATCCATTTTCGCGTACCCTTGCCTTTTCGCGAAGCTTGAAAACGCTTATAACTTCTTGTAACCTGCTGTTCAGGATGGGATACTGCGCAGTTTCACGTTTGAGCCACATGAGATACTAACAATACTATGTAGTCGTTTTCGCAGATGCGTTTGCTGCTAAAATACGAATTTCTGAGATAGTATGACGCGTTTGGAAAAAATTGCATCCATTTTTCATAAATTTTTATGCTTTTAAGTTTAATTAGATGGTTAGCATTTACGCAAAAAACATCACACGGTGATTTTCGACACACATTTCATGGATTCTACTTCCGAAATCGGATTTAAACGGCTCCATTGCCTCAGATGGTAGAAGGTTATAATGACTTCTGAACTCCAGTCGGCATGGAAGAGTGCAGGAACAGAAAGTAGCAAATAATCGCTTCGTCAGAGTTGAAGTAGTTCTAGTTCAAACGACCTTCTAGAGGTAGGGCGGTAACCACATTCACAGGTATGCGAATTTCTCGAGACATAATTACGTTACTTGCCAGCCTCCGAACTACGTTTAATGCAGTCAAACAATTGACACCTGTACGGAGTTTGAAAAAATAAGAGACACTTATAAATTGGAACAGAATTGGAGGAAAAACAAGAGCTTACAGAGAGTTTCGAATTAAACCGCATTGGCGAAAAGTCTGCAAAAGAGAAAAATTGCATATAGTCGGCATGAATCCATTTGATACCTTGCATTTCCTATTGAAGGCTGGAGCCAACCCGGTAGCATATACTATAACAAAGGTGCATCAGGTTTGCGCCAACCTTCAGTGCGGAACGCGAAGTATCACTAGGCCGACTGTATGTGAGAAGTCTACCAAATTTCGCTCCGCCACGGCTGAAAGAGCTACATATACATTTTTCTTTGATAAAATGTATATGTTTTTTGTGTATGTGACGCTGTCTCCTCGTTAAATCTGCTTATCTAGGTAATTAAAAACGGTACTTCACATGAGGTAAGGAAAACAGGAAGGGCTTTTATTGCCCGCAACGTCACTGAGAATTCCGCACCCTACTGGAATGCTCTCCTTTGCCCTTTTAAGAAGGATCAGCCGCTAATAATGTCAGCAATTGCACAGTTTAACGAGATTCCAGGGTGTTACTGCTAACTGGAGAATTCAATGACTCATAAGAAACACAGGCAAGAACCACAAGAGGTTCCATGTTGAAGTTTCATGAAGTTCATAGTTATCCTGCCCTTTCTGAACGATATACGGGACCACAAGGCTTTCTCAGAAACTGATCCCTCAACACATGGAAAGTTGTGAGAAGGTGAATCGACTCATTCGGCTAGTTTTTACAAATAGCTCCACTATATAAATTCATTTGCTAATCGCAGTTAAATATTTCGGATAAAAGTGTGGATTAAATGATGCTTATACACTGCGAAGCATAAGTATAGTAACACTTTCGGAATCGGCATTTCATATGTTGGCTCGAGGTCTTGGATATTGGGGAGAGTTTCTATGTTCTCTACTACGACGAGAGCGATGGATCAAGAGGTATGACCAGAAATTGTCCATTTCGCCCGTAGTTATTGAAGAACGTCTGTATTTCGCGTGACGCATAAGTATATCAACACTTTAGCAACACGGAAATATCTCACTATGATCGCCAGACTGGGGTGTTTTCACGTGTACTTTCATGAAACTAGGTCAAGGTGATTCTATTCGCCCACTTTCCCGGTGAACTTCACCTGCCTTCTGACGGGGAAACTCAAGTTCACTCCTTTCATTGTGCTGGACTTGAATTTCGATGGATTTCCACCCAGCTAGGACAACCAGCTAGATGTAGTTTTCAGTTTCTGCTGGATCCTGAACCGCTCAGTGTGAGTGGTTGCCCAGATGTCTCATGAAGCTTGGTAAGCGAGACATTACAAGACGAGTTACCAGTGACATTGCGTCGGCTGCGACGATTCACTACGAAATGTCGCTGTGTTTCTGGGCAAATAACGTTCCTTGTTGGATCAACCACTGCGACAACATTGTGGGCTCTGACATAAAACAATATCATCACCCAGAACATTCTCACAAGGTCGTTAGACTCGAGCCCGCGCGATCAAATATGAGTAGGAACCTGGAAAACTTGGGTGCTCCACGCAACAACGCTCCACCAATCGTGCATACGGTCGTCTTCTTCGACTAAGACACGTTTTCTAAGAAGTTTCAAACTTGCTGCAGCTAAGAAAGATGACCTTATGCACGATTTGACAACGGCGCACTTGTTGCGTGGAGCGCTCAGTTTTTTTTATGCTCTTACTCATGTTTGATCGCACGGCCTCGAGTTTAACGACCTTGTGAAAATGTTCTGGGTTATGAGATTGTTTCATTTGAGAGCCCACAATGTTGTCGCAGTAGTCGGTCTACTCAGACATTGGGATTGGCGGACCGCCGGCATTTGCTTGGCGAGCAAAAACCATTCCCGGTGTCGGACAGCCATTAGCCGGCGGTCCGCCGAAACCCTGCCAGCGGTCAGCCAGGACGTTGGCCGACCGCTGGCGGTCTCTCGGCTAATATCTGGCAGCCCGCCATTCATTTGCCAGGGGTGTGGGACGTTTAAGCCGATGGGCTAGAGCGCAGAGAAAAGACTCCGCGACAGAGTCAGGTGCCACATCTCGTTCGCCAAGCCTCATCCTTAGCGTTGGCTGCTTCAGCGCGCCTATGGAGATTGCACGAAGAAAACATGTGTCTTGAATATTCTTCCTCAGTTGCTGAACACTAGTTATGCTCCCTTCTTTGGAACACTCCTCGAGATGCTTATGGGAGTAGAAAGGACTGCTGTAGAGCAGAATGTGCGTTGTAGTATACGGACGTAATCCGGAAAAAGGAACATACTGAAAAATGCTGAGCAACAATCAAAATCAGTGCATCAGCGTATAATTATTGTTGCTTTCTTTATAAAAAGCAGTGTTATCGGGTTTTGAAAGCTATCGCGATTATCCTAATCTAACCATGCATATTGAGCAAATTTATTGAGAAACACTAGGCGTCTACCGATATCGAAGTACGAAATCAACCTTCGAAAGGGCACTTCACGTCACGTGGAAAGCTCATATACTTCTATGTCAAAACCTATTTTGTTATTAAAGCCGTATGCTTCGAGTTCCGGTTCTACAGTAGCGCGCGGGGATCATGAATGATGGGAAATATTGAACAAGCCCTCCCGGAAATTCTCCAATACCAACGAGAATGCTTTACGCACCACCTCAATTCCAAGGAAGATTTTAAGGCAGCGTCCATACGTGGCGAGAGCGGGCGTTCCCGCTGTTCTGCGCCTCTCGACTCTCCTCAATGCTGCCTGCAAATTAACACAGACAAACACCCCTGCCTCGTGTTGATTTGATTGAAAACGTTTGATCGGGTGATCAATCGCTCGAATCGGCGCAGCGGATGATGACTTCCCACGATTTCAACTTCCGTGGTGGGATTATGAAAAACAAAGAAGTGGTTTGATACAGGTTTAATGCCACCTGCTTTATTGATGGAGCAGTAAGCGTGAAACTTGCTGCTTGCTGCGTGGTGCTGGCGCAAGCGCGCGAGCGAGCGGGCGAGGGCGCGCGCGAGAAGGAGCGCCTGTGAGCGGCTGTAGCAAATCGTGTGCCCACGATGACCATCGATTTTGCGTAATCGCACGCTCTCGCCGCGTATGGACGGAGCCTAAACGAGCAAGATTGGAAGGCATCCCGTTTTGGCCTACGACATTCCTGGAAGTCTTCACTCTTCACAGTTTCTCGTTTCGAAGGGCCAATCTAGACGAGAAGACTACATTTTCACCTCCTGCAAAAATCAAGCTCTAACTTTTCTTTGCTCTGCGTGCGGCAACAGCGGCTGTCAGCAACCAGTGTTCAGCAGATGGTTGCCTCCTCAAAGAGTTTTTGCCGAGAAGTAGCCGATAGATGGCCGCATTCCGCGTAATAGTCGAGGAATAGTCGCGAAATGGCCGCATTCCGCGTAAGGCCGAGAAATAGCCGCGAAATGGACGCTAAATGAAGCTGCCCGCGATACAGCCGCCAAATGAGCTCGCCGCGAATTTGTCGAGAAATATCCGGGAAACAATATTCTCCAGGGAAGTATTCGACGCATTCCAGAGGAATTATCAAGAACTGAACACCTTCATCGGTTCTACTACCCACGTTTGATTTATGGTTTCCGTTTTCGGTTTAGTCTGACGCGTGCGGGGTTGGTGGCCTCACTGCGGGATGGGGTTTCGATTCGCGCGGGGTGATCTACCATCGCAGCCCTGTCCTTTCTTCAGACTAAAATTATTGCGCGAACTCTACTTATACCTCAGTCAGTCTACGGAGGCCCTGACCTACCGCTGGCGGCAGCCACGTCGCGTGTCGGTGTGTCGGCCGTGTCTCGGTCATTCGTGTTACTTCTAGTTATTTCTGGGCTATTTCGTGAAAAGCCGAGAAATAGGTAAGCAATACACCACCAGAAGTCGCTGCGGAGCCTGGTGGGCTGATTCTCGTCTGTTTCTCGGCCAAAATCCTCAGTCGAATCTCGAGAGAGCTAGGTACCAGGGATGTGCGGAAATTTTATTTGTAGAAACAGAAAACAGAAAATCCATTGTGACAGAAAACAGAAAACAGAGAAAAATCTCCAAAAAAGGGCAGAAAACAGAAAACAGAAAGCAGAAAAGAGAATATTCCGCACTTCCCTGCTAGGTACATCCTCTATCCTTTCGATGGCCCAAAGCTGAATTTTCACGAAAAAAAAAACTTGAAAAAAATTTTCACGTCTCTGAAAGGTTGGGTTGGAAAGCCATTTAGATAATTGAAAACTTTCGCAGAAAATTGAATTTTCTTCGCAATTTCCATACTTTTTAGCATTTATTTTTACACTTCTTTCCATGCTGACAAAAATCGGCAAGTGGTTTCCACTCTGCAACAAAAATTTTCACCCCTGCCCCTTCTTGAAATTCTATTTTTCAGCATTACGGCACTTAGCTCTAGAGCTGGTCTGACCGAAATTCCGTTCCGATAAGAGGAGCATTCGGCCGTAAGACTAATGAGGCACTGAATAGGCAGTGCGCGCTCTGAAAATTTTATACTCTCTCGCCCCTACCGCGCGTGCGGTAAGGACTATGAAGAAATTCTAAGAACGCACTTCAGGAGCATCGATATACACCGAAATAGAACGGTTACCATGACCAAGTTATTTTTTTCTTTACATAAAATGGGTTAGTTTTCTGGCATTACTAGTTTTACAACACAATTTCATATCGACGTTCAACTCCCAGTTACTAACAAACATTAGAAGCAGGAACTGATTCACGGTTTACTTTATAAATCACTCGCGAAGTACTCACGGAACTTTAAAAACAGTTGTTCCATCTTTTTAGACTAGAAAAGGTTGTTCAATTGGCATATCAATAAAGAAGAGGGTTCACCAGTCATAAATTAAAAGCATAGTTGTATAATCCATGTATAAATGCGCGAGACTTATACAGAGTTCTTTGACTAAGCGTCGTGGATGCTTTGCTACAGCCACGCGAAAGCGCCCCGGTGACAGCGGCGTGGGGACGAACTTACCACTGCCTCTACACTCTGCGTCTCTGCCTCGGTCCAGCCCCAATCGGCCTAAACGTCCGCCACCCATTTGCCAGCGGCCCGCCAGTCTCTTGACAGACCGATGGATCGAGGTGGGTCCCTCACCGCAGATCGTTGCGTAGGAGATCGCCTAAGCAACGGTTTGAAGTGGGCGACCCACCCCACCTGCCCTCCTAGCCGTGGGGACTTGCCCCTCAGCTGCCAAAAATATGCTAGCATCTGTAGAATGATTTCAGGTCACCTTCCAGGGCCGGCATCAAAGTGGGCTGGAACATCAATGAAATCAGAGATCAAACTTTAACATGTTAAAACGTGATAGTCGTCAACTCTCTCAAGTGCCAGCCATGAGATGACTCAGTGTCAAGCGAAGGCCACTGGGCGGTTATGCGCCAGCCGAGTGCCGATTGTTGGATAACAGCTTTTTTATGCGCTCGGTAATTTTGAAGTTTGATTGCCCTTGCCAGTTGAATGCGATTTATAACGCAGCTTTAAGGCAGCTGGCACATTTTCGCTAGCGGTCCGCCGCTAGCTCTAATTGAGATGCCAAGGATGAGCCGACCGTCGGCCTCGTAATTGCCAATTGCCAGCTGAATGCCTATTATCACCCAGCTGTTAGGCAGCTGGCACATATTCGCCAGGCGTCCGTCGCTGGGATTAAATGATATGCCGAGTATATGCCAACTGTTGGCCTCGTGATTGCCATTGGCCAGCTAAATGCCGGCTATCCTCCAGCTGTTGAGCAACTGTCGAATTTTTTCCGGCGGTCCGCTGCTCCCACTGTCTGAGTGACAGGGAATGTTATTTGCCGAGAAACTCAGCTGCAATTTGTAGTGATTCGTAGGGGCCGACGCCATGTCACTGGTAACTCGCCTTGTAATGTCTCGCTTCCCAAGCTCCATGGGCAACCACACACTTCGAGCAATTCAGGATCCAGCAGAAACTTGGAACTACATCCAGCTGGTTGTCCTAGCTGGCTGGAAATCCATCGAAATACAAGTCCAGCATTATGGAAGGAAAGAAATCGAGTTTTTCCCGTTAGAAAGCAGGTGAAGTCCACCTTGAAAATGAACGAATACCATCGATTTGTACTAGTTCTGTGAGAGTACACGTGAAAACACCCCATTCTGGCGATCATCGTGAGATATTTCCTCGCTGCTCAAGTATTGCTATACTTATGCGTCGTGCGAAATACAGACGTTTTTCCATAACTAAGGGCGAAGTGGGCAACTTCTAGTCATATCACTTCATCCATCGTTTTCGTTGTGGAAGAAAACCAAGAAACTCTTCCCGATATCCAAAATCTCGATCCAATATATGGTATGCCTAATTCGAAGGTGTTGCTATACTTATGCGTCGCAGTGTCGTAACATCTCACGGCCTTCATTGTCGTGAAAAGTAGCGAATTGCAGAGAACGCAACATAGCCTAGGTGCAATTATGCGAAATTTATACGGTAAATTTCGCAGTCAAGTGGTTGGCGTGGAGGTCATTCACATTCGTTTCTTTTCATCAGCGTCCGGACTCACCTCTGGAATTCGCGTTAGCGCACCCAGGTGTTGAGTTGGTGAGTGGGTTCGGATTGGATTACGCTGAACCAACGTTTCATCAGCTTCGCGCGCGGGAGGCAAAGGCATCTGCAAATGCAGAGCGTGTTCTAAGGGCGTCTATTTCCGCCGAATCAGTACTGATTTTCTCGACGGCCTCACGTCAAGAAAATTTACAATTATAAATGGATGTTGAGTGAGATTAGCTAATAATGGTTAGAAGCAAATTGAGTAGAAAGTAAGACTTACAAAGTTTTTTTTAGAAAGAAATAATAAAATCAAAAAAGTAGTTTCAAAAAATATTTTTAAAAAGCGAAACTTATGCTCGTTCCGTTTCTGCCTTTAGACGAGTTTACCTTGTGAATCGGCTAGCTTTTTTTTTCGCACCGGCATTACTTGTAATCATTTTGTGTATCCTAAAATGCAGCGTAGCCCTCAAGAAATCAGAAAATGACTTAATTTCACTCATTATTGTTTTTTATTCAGTCTTTCACCTTTCTTGGTCCCTTCCATTCTCCCGTTCTTGTTTGCTTCTACAATACCGCCCCTATGTTTTGGTCATTGGGCGCGCTAGAGCGCCGGGGCGCGCCGTTTGACGTAACTTTTGAATAACTCGCTTCAAAGTGGCTCAATCGGAAAATGGAAGCCAAATTCGGAATCAGCATCAAAAATGCGATCTACTGAATGTATAAAAAGTCAAAACGGAACTGAGTGGAAGATTTTGGGTTACGGTAGCCATCCAATGTCCCTCATGTCCAAATGGGGCTGGTGTTTAAGTGTTGTTATAAGTGGATTTCTTGACGTTTTCTCGTATTTAGCACATTTATATGCCATATGTTATCCTCTGTGTTTCTTCCAAAACATTTCGACAGCGAAAAAAATGAAAGTTCATAAAAAAGTCATTTTTCCTAACAATTTATGGATTTTAATATGGCAAAATCACGAAGTTCTTCTATAATAGTGACTTACTCTGAGATAAAGTGCAAAACTTTGAGAAGAAATCAGACATTAGAAGTTGAACGGAAATCACGCCTTAAAATCGGGTTAATTATTTGATTTCACATTCAAAAAAGGTAGGTATCAGAGCGCATTTCAGCAACCATGTAAGGAATTCGCTTTGCAATCTTTGTTTTTTCTCATTAAAAATTCACTTTCGATAATTTAATTATTTTTTTGAAAAATAGTTGGAAAAGGTTAGGAATTTTATATTTTTGAAACAATTTCGGAACAAATTCATGCGCTATACACGAAGAATATAGAATTCGAGCAGTATTTCAGCATGAAAATTGAAATTGGTCACTTTATAAAAATTTTAATTTTTGAATGCAATTTTTTTGAACTGTTCATTTTTGGTGCATTTCCGTACACTGGCTGATTCTGGACATGATTTCTTCGTGTGAGGAGAAAAAAAAACAAAAATTGCAGAGTGAATTCCTTACGTGGTTGTTGAAATGCGCTCTGATACCTACCTTTTTTGAATGTGAAATCAAAGAATTAACCCGATTTTAAGGCGTGATTTCCGTTTAACTTGTAATGCCTGATTTCTTCTTAAAGTTTTGCAATTTATCTCAGAATAAGTCACTATTATAGAAGAACTTCGTGATTTTGCCGCATTAAAATCCATAAATTGTTAGGAAAAATGACCTTTTAAGAACTTTTATTAATTTTTTTGCTGTCAGAATGTTTCAGAAGAAACACAGAGGATAACAAATGGCTTATAAATGTGCTAAATACGAGAAAACGTCAAGAAATCCACTTATAACAACTCTTAAAAGCCAGCCAGATTTGGACACGAGGGACATTGTATGGCTACCGTAACCCAAAATCTTCCACTGAGTTCCATTTTGAATTTTTATACATTGATACGTAGATTGCATTTTTGATGCTGATACCGAATTTGGCTTCCATTTTTCGATTGGGCCACCTTGAAGCGAGTTATTCAAAAACGACGCCAAACGGCGCGCTCCGGCGCTCTAGCGCGTCCAATGACCAAAAGGTAGGGGCGGTATTGTACGTGTTGTTTTCGAATTTCTTTTAAGAATGTCACGGGAAGAACGGCACTATCCTGGACGGAGGTGGCCTCCCACGATTCAAGACAGAAATGAAATGAACCACCGACTTGTAAGACTACCAAACGAAGTATTTCTATAGAGCTTTTATGAAAACTGATTGATAGCACTATCAGGCATCTTTTATTGGAGTTTTTTTCCATGATATGAGTGAAGAGCCAATCTTCGCTTATATCATGGAAATGTTAGTTAAGATGAACCTTAAAGTGTTGCATCGGATAATTTCGATTCTCCGATTGATTCTGATAATTCCTCAGGGCCGAAATGATTTTAGTTGATCTTGGTATCAAACATTACGTAAAAGGTGAGGTTTCCATAATTGATGAAAAAGTACAATTCTGTCCAATCACAGAATTGCTATTGCCATTTATTCGAATATTCAAATAAAAGACTAAACTAATCACCTTTGGCATCTTGATGAATAGACGGAATTCTACTGTTTTATCCAATATGAGAAACTTCTATTTACTGTTATGCATGAAAGGAAGCGCTTTTCATATAGAGAAAATCAGATTAATTTGAAAAATCTATATTATTCGAAGAAACACTCTAGCTTGCTCCCAAAGTAGTTGTTGGCCCGCCTGATGAAAAATACTCAAACCGTTTTAATCGCGAAATTCGCACTTTGAGCAGAGAACAGTTCCTTGAATGGGGTCCAGTCACACGGACCCGTTGGCACATAAATGAATGGCACAAACGAGTTCCTGATCCTAATTCAAACCTCCGAAACGTTGGTTCACTGGGACATCGCATAGGCTCCCGCGAATTTTCCACTGAAAATTGAAGACAAATTCACAATCTTAAGAAGGACTTGTATCACCGAACAGCAACCGAGTGGCTTGTGGCCTTCCACTTCAAGGTGAGGAAGCGATACAAGGGGAAGGATGTAGTGAGTCAAAGTCGATTCTGAGTTGACATCTTGGAAAACATAGTATACAGGGGGGCAATAACAAATTCGATTCACGGTTTTCGCCGAACCACAGTGGTTCGAGAAATGTTGAAAAGAAAAGCCTACAGCTGAGGCAGCTGGTGCTCCTGTGTTCGCACTATGGACTGTGTTGTCCCATTAGAGAAACAATAACTCGTCATAAAATGAACGCAATAGGAATCTTTTTTATGTGCCCGAAAAGCGTGCGGCCTGGTGCCTCATAAAACCAGCGGTTATGGCTCTTTAAATGCTGTTTGAGTATATATGGCGGTACGATGCAAAGACTCATCCCCCTCTAAACTGTGGAATTTCATGGAAATGATTCCGGAATGCGATTTATGGCTACATCAAACCGACATTATGAAGTGTGTAAGTGTTTCCCGAAGCTCCGAATGATCAAACCCTCTCTGTGTGGGAAAATTATTCGAGAGCAATTCATCGAGATGAGCACATATATGAAGAATGAATGGTTAAAAATTGTGTGAAAGGTCTAAAATTTTTATTGCTTCCGAACACATGCAATGAACATTTCAGAGTCATCGAGGAGTACTTGAGTTCTGGAAAAGTTGCATAGGTCAGTAAAGAAGAAAATAAACTTTGAAGACTCGAGTAACCTTGTGTGATAAATAAGTCAAGAGTAATAGATGAAATTAAACCTTCCACCAAGGTACGGTTGTGAAGTAGCTCTCCATGATTTCACCCCATTCATTACTCTATCATGGATCATTGCCAAATTTTTTGAGTAGTTGAGGGATTCACGATAGGAAAGTTTTCTAGTTTTCTTTGAATATGGTACGACTCGGGGCTCATTGCAAAATTATAACCGAAAATGGTTAAAAATGTCATAGATAGTCCTATCTATCCCGTTGATTGATAGTGGTAGGCCAGCTCAGCCCCATTCGCCCGTGACAGTGAGCGGGGCGGGGATGCCAGAGCTTAGGAACAGTATAGGGCTATTTGTGTCACGATTTCCGCCTTTTTTCGACATTTATGTTGTAGAGGGCCACTAAGGGCAGTAGGCGCATTACCACGTTTTTAATAAGTTTTGTCGTTCGATAAGAAAAACAAAATTTTATGGGTCAAAATACACGTTACTATTCAGTATAATCTCCCTGAACATTAATGCACTTGCTCCAACGATCTTCCAATCTGTGGATCCCATCCCTGAACTAAGAATCCGGAAAGTCTGCAAAATACGCTTCAACAGCCGCTATGACCTCTTCATTTGATGAAAAACGCTCGCTACGCATGCATTTTTTTGAGTTCTGGAAACAAATGGAATTCGCTGGGGGCTAAATCTAGTGAATACGGTGGATGCACCAACAATTCGAACTTTACTCCATGGATTTTAGCCATTGTCAAAATGCTCTTGTGACACGCTACATAGTGAGGCCACCTCTGAATAGAAAGCTTTGCAATTTTTCGCTCAGTTTAGACTTCATAATTTCGCCGATGTCAAAAGGTGCAAGACTCAGCGAGAACGAGCAGTGGGCATTTCAGAAGGCCAATTTGTTTTCGATATGTATCGGCAGGATGATATCGCTGGATACTTGTTCGAGAACGGCTCCAACTTCAAATCAAGCCCGGCTCGACCAGGAATGAAAGAACCAAAATCCAGTAACTCTGTAAACGAAAGAAGCCGTATTTTTTTCCCAATGGTTTTGTGCGAGTAAGTCAATGTAGTAGAGGGTAATAGAGGAAAAGCCCCACAAAACGCTAGATTTTCTGAGAAAAACTCAAAACCCTTCTAAAACATCCTCATACCTCAATTTGCGTGTTTTGTACAGCAGGTTGCTTTCGACTAGCTAAAACGATTTCACACGTTTCGCAAACAGTGAACAGTGTTCACGATGAAAAGATTGCCCGTTGTCTGGCATAAACGTTAGCTTTTGGTCTCTATATAAGAAGGGTTAAAACGAAAGTACGACAAAACTGGCCAGGAAATAGGTGGAAAATCCATGGACCAGCCGACCCATTCGATCACCGCGCCCGAGTCATGTAACAGTTGTCCTGCGTTGGGCTGACAATAAAAAGGGCAGTTGCCGAAGTTTGAAAAAAAAAATTCATCGCGTAGGATTCCAGCATCCGAGCACGTGGATTTTCCCACCTTATTTCTAAAGATTTTTTGGTGCAAGAAGCAGAACACTAAACAACTTACGCGAAAATTTTGAAGCGTAACAACGGTTCCGACGCTAGGTATGACGCTTTGTCCGCAGTGCCCCAAACAGGCGTAGTTAAATTGTCCGGAGGTTTCTTTAAACAGTTTTTCTCCGGTAAATTGATGGTAAATCTGATTGGTGAATGATAGAATCGAATGAAAACGAGTAATCTCACAATGTCCTGCATACTGCTAGGACGCTATTTTTGAAGCTGACATTTGGACTGAATTCTTATGAAATATGCATGCAATTTCAGACGAAATCCCACGTGTTAAGATCAGGCTTGAGAAAATTTCAAAGCATCATGCCACAATTGTGTATCGATTTCCAACCGTTCTCCTATCCGAAAAACGGGTAACGGTGGGAATTACGGCTAGGTGAGAAGTCCACGCATAACGGATAACCCGCTCACCCCTGGCCCCTGGACCCCGTCATAATTGTCCGATCGATTGTGGTCGAAAACGAGTATATCGCAAGTTTCAATTTCAGATGTGTTTTTGGGGGCATCGCAACCAAGGATAAGCGGAGAAAACTTTTAACCAGGTATGGAAAACACTTTATACCCGGTAGCGGCTAACGGATACGCTTAAAGGCATCGTACGCGCAGAAAACCGTATATTATTTTTCATGTTTTTGTGTAGCTTGGCTCCTCTGGTGAACGAAAATGTCGAAGTGGCCCATGAAAAACCTTCATTTGTAAAGAAAAGTCGATCGGAACACTGTAAATACGAATTTGAATTTCGCGCCAAAATCCTTTTTGAAGTTTTTCCGCTTTCGGAGGCCTCGTCACTGTCATTTTCGGAGTTTTTCTGCATGTGGAGTTCGTGCCGTAACTATTTTTCATGTTGTCTTACGGTCGCACCAACATTCTAAGAAAAAGTGCTAGATGACTGGTGAGAATTGGTGGCGGATCTTCATCTTTGACGCCTTCCAACCTCATTGCCCAACGTTTTTGACGCACCAAAGTTTACCAGTGTGGTCTACCGGGCTCAATCATGAAATTGAGCCTGAAAAATCGAAATTGATTTTCAGCGCAAACGATGCCTTTAACTTGACACAAAGGCGGAAAACGGCCACGGAAAAAATCAAACTCTAGTGCTACGTCATTAACTGGTTTTTTTTTCAAATATGTTCTCCTAAAAAGTCAGAAAGTGAGTGTACGAAAACGGATATTTCTGCAAATCCGTGTTGAGAAACATCCTTATTTCTTCAGAATCTGAGATTTTCGTGGGGCACTCGAGTCGATCCCCCTCTCCGGACTGATCTAGATCTCCTGGGCGAACGATGCTTTGAAAATAGGGTTCGATTCTCTGATTAGATGTTGAGAGGACCTGAATCGTTTTTCCGATTGGATAGTGAAGATGAAACGATTGAATAGAGATTTTAGAGACAAAAATTGGACATCTCTCATGGAAAAAGTTTGATTGAAATGATTCAACGGCGAATTCGCCTCTAGAGTCAACTCTCAAGGGATTTTCGAATATGAATTCAATCGCTCTCGGTTTGAAACTTCGGACTTGTCACGTTCCTCATCAAAATGTCCAGAACAAATGAACTGATGGAAAACTTTGTGCTTGTCAGGAAAAATCGGTCTGTGCCAAGGTTCTGGCAATTGTCGAAAAAAGCTTGCCACAGAGGAGCTCATCTGACAGAATTAGAATTATGTACTTCTAACATGAGAACGGAGTAGAGGAAGAAAATGGAATTGTACTATTCGCTAAAAACGCCGCTTGTTGGCCTCCTTGGGGATGTGTAGAAGCATTGGCGTTTTTACAAGCAACAACACATTGCCGGCTGTGAGCGGTTTTCGGGTGTGGCTACGATGCCGACAAGGCTAACTCTCCCCAGGGAGTGGTTATGGAGTGACGAGCGTCCTAAGGAGGAGTTAGACGGACGGACCGTCAATGCGTGGACGGCTCCAGTTTGAGAGCCGTTTGAGTGAATTGTGGCTACTAAATTGAGACTGCAACCTGCAAGTTGCAGATTTTGAATGCTGAATGGGTGCGCCCAGGAGTTTTTCAGGTCGACCCGAAAACCTAACCATTACTTGCCTTCATTCGATCAAAATAGCAAGAGTTATTGTTACTGAAATGTGCTGGTAAGCTGGCTAAGGGTCTTTTTCTAGTCTGCTGTTTTCGAGCATCGGGAGCAAGAGTGTTTTTAAAGGCATCATTCGTACTGGAAATCGAAGCTTCGGCGCGTCAAAAACCTAGGGTTATGAGGTTGGAAAAGGCTAAAGATGAGGATCCACCACTAGTTCTCACCAGTCATCTACTACTTTTTCATAGCATGTTGTTGCGACCTTCAAACAAAATATAAAACAGTTAAAAGTAAAAAAAAACAGCTACGGTCTATATTTTCGACTAGATGTGGCGAAAGGCTTGCACAATCATTTAGAAAAAAACCCTTCCTAACATTTGGTTTGAATTCGAACCCCATCAAGCATTATGTAGTTGGATGGACCTCCTCAACAGGATCTTAAATATTAGGTTGATGCAAGAGGTTCCGTACTTTTCACGACTTTGAATAAAAAAAACATTTATTTAGAAACAAACAAGGCTCACCCATCAACATAACGTCGGCATGGATCGGGAAGAGACTTCGCGTGCACTGTTGAAGGCTGGCGCCATCTCGGTGCACCTATGTTATAGCACATGGCACCGAGTTTGCGCCAACCTTCACCAGTGAACGCGAAGTCTCTTCACGATCCATGCCGACATTATTTTCCATCACATTCAAGGATCCATCGCCACCGATTGGGCAGATCATGAATTCCCGACGCGTAGAACAGTGGCTCTGTTTCGAGTCGAAGTATTCTTCTAAAGCCATTTTGACTTCGTCATGGTTAGTCAACTGTTTCCCATCCGGGAAGTGCTGCATCGAGCGGAATGGATGGTAGTCGGAAGGGGAAAGAACTGGGCTATATGGAGAGTGAGGAAGAACTTCCCCGCCCAGGGGCAGGTCCACAGTTTGCCTTCTTCACGACAATGCTCGGCCACACGTATCTCGGATAACCCGAAAGAAACTGCTGGATCTGGGCTGGGAAGTTCTTCTTCACTCTCAATATAGCACAGACCTTCCTCCTTCCAACTTACATCTGTTCCGATCGATGCAGCACTTCCTGGGGAGAAAACAGTTCACCAACCATGACGACGTCAAAATGGCCTTAGAAGAATACTTCGACCCGAAACAGCCGGAATTCTACGCGTCGGGAAATCATGATCTGTCCAATCGATGGCGAAAGATCCTCTAATGTGATGGAGATTATTTTGTCGGGCAAGCTTTGTTTGTTTTTGAAATAAATGTTCATTATTCAAAGTCGTGAAAAGTCAGGAAACTTTTGCATCAACCTAATAATTTTTGAGATATGGAAAAGTGGTTATTTGGAACGCAGAGTGAGAATAAGCCATGGAATTGCAATTCTTTCAGCGAAGCTGTATACTCCGTTTAGGAGTGAAGTTCGTTTCCGTTTATCGCGTGCGTCTGCGCGCCTATGCTGCGTCTCCTTCTAACCTCGCATTCTCGCTGTCACTACTCTCGTTCCGCACAAGCGCGCGAAGGAGCACAGATCATTCGGCTCCGAATCAGAGCATAGCTGTTTAGGGCGAGCATAGCACGGATGCAAGAGGCGCTTTCGTCGTCGTGTGAGTTCGGTTTTCAATTAAAGACAGCATACACGCTCGTAAATGTATTTGAGATAACTACGCAATAAATCGTATGGCTCAGAACACAACGCCTACGTATTTTGAAACCTTAGAAACGACCCACAATGACTCTACAAGGGTGAGAAGTTGGCTCCGCCCCTGTAACTGCCCGCCCCCTGTATTTGCTGTTGTTCTCCTTCAAAACAGGGGTGCTGGGCCATTTCCAACGTCGGCGATGTTTGTGGGTGGTTTAGTAAGTACAACGAGTAAGCCACATACATCGACGACGGTGGGAAATGCCCAGTACCCCAGTTTTGGTGGGGAACGGCAAATACAGGGGGCGGGCAGATTCAGGGGCGGGGCCAATTCCTTACTCGTGTAGCGTTATTGTGGGTCGTCTTTGACGCTTCAAAATGCGTAGGCGTTGTGTTCTGAGCCATACGATTCTATTTCCTTAGTTATCTCAAACATGTTACGAGCGTAATGCTGCCTTTAAAAGGTAACCAACTAAGCCAGTTATTTCCCACGTTCTGTGAAGTTGGATTGAGGTTGGATAGGAATACTGACTTACATATCGTCTGATTTTGGGTGCCGTTCACACATTTGAAGAAGCCTTAACGATTCTGAATTTCTCGAGGAGTTTCGTGGTGCACAAAACTTTTGCCTTAGAATTCCGAATGAATCTGTGGATAGGATTGAGATACACTTCTACAGAAACGAAGTAGGATGGGCATTCTTAAAATAAGGAAATATATGATAGCAGAATATTTAAAAAGCTGCCAAAATATTTATTGCATTTGAGGTTGAAAAAAAAACTCCCTCCTTTTTTCAGAACTTTTCAATTCTTCGCAGTTTTCTTTAACGTTTGATTTTTCTCCCTTTTTAGCAATAAATATTTTGACAGACTATGAGGCTCAGAGACAAATGCATATTGCCATAAGAAATTGTGTTTATATATTTGTTTATATAGCGATTCGCCAAATGTTGCAACAATCAAATTGATGAAAATTCATAAGTTCCTGACTCATCCCTGATGACACCCCCCTACACGGCATGAAAGGGCTATCACATAAAGCGCAATCATAAACTGTCCTTTTACTATTCACCGCAAATTCTCAGGGGGAGGATGGGCCTTTCACGTCTTCATAAATGAGTCATTCGAAACAATAGGAAAGCTAGCGTAAGCTATGGGCTTGTGTTGACAAATGAGAAGGAGGATGATTGGGTTGAGAAGGAATTGAGTTGATGGTCTTGTTCTGGTAGAGTTTTTACGATTGTGATTCTGGTCGGAAACTGGTAACGACTGACAGTCTACCTCCCATAAAAACTGGTCATCGGAATTCACAAACATTTCCTCTACTGGAAAATGTGGTTTTATTATAGCATGAAGATTAAGACACCATTTTTTTTTTGCATAAACACGAGTCTTCAAGACTCTAGAGGAGTAAAAACAGCTCGAAGCGCCATAGAAATGATTTTTTCTTTGGAATTGGTATCACTCAATCTTAGAGGCATAGTGCAACCTGAGAGACGACATTTGAGATTGCCACATACATAGTTGCGAAGTGCACCCCTCCTATATGACACCTGCCAAGTGCGAGCTCTTTATTCCTGCGGATAAGCGAGATATAAGAGAAAGCCACTCTGGGTTGCCCACCTTGAGAAGCCACTCTGGCACGCCCCTTTTTTCGATCTCTCGAGCAGAACTGCGGCTACATGAGCGATGACTCTCGATCAATATCGAGCTATGACTCTCGATCAATATCCCCGTTCTTTCCTTCATTCTCAGCCTCTCTATCCATTCAGGACCGTTCGCAAACATCGGTTGCAAATGACGAGAGTTACAAGCCTCGGACAAATCGCCCACCACTATACTTGTTCCAAATAAAATTCATTTCGAATATCCGACTTTTCGACTATAGTCGGATATCGTACTTTTTCGAATATTCGACTTTTCGACTATAGTCGGATATCGCCCTTTTCGAATATTCGACTTTTCGACTGTAGTCGGATATCGCCCTTTTTCGAATATTCGACTTTTCGACTATAGTCGGATATCGCACTTTTTCGAATATTCGACTTTTCGACTATAGTCGGATATCGCACTTTTCGAATATTCGACTTTTCGACTGTAGTCGGATATCGCACTTTTTCGAATATTCGACTTTTCGACTATAGTCGGATATGAGACTTTTTCGAATATTCGACTTTTCGAATAAAAAGTCGACTTTTTTATCCGACTATGAAAATAATTGAAGTGCAAGTAACTTTTTTTCACATGAAAACACGTCGATTTCTCACTCATCCACTCGCGGGCGTTCTGACAGATCAAAGCATCACTTTTCAAACCAAAATCAGACCGATACTCAGACACGCTGACGGTTGTTCAGCGGGGTAAAAAGGCTTGTCGGTGCGACGGCGGGAGCCAAAATGGGGAGGGGTCGAATTGTCGGTTGTACCGCAGATAGAGAGAAATTCAATTCACGGAGACGGTTATTTGGCGGTGGAAAAGGGGTTGACGGTGCAACGGCGGGGACGTGCTCTACCGTCAAATATGTGACACGTTCCGCAACTCGGACCAAAAAAGATGGGTGAGCCGGCATCAACATGTTTGAACAAAAGTACTAACATTGATAGGGGATGTAAAGGCTCCTCATCTCACCGTGAGCCTCAGTCAGCTTTTCAGGCCGGACCTGGAAGCTGACCTCCCGAGAGTCACCTTCCTCGAGTCACCTCGAGTCACCTTCCGGAAGATCCACCGGATACCGGAGGATCATTTTGTCTCCGAGGGAGGGGCTCCCACGGCTCGATGGGGTGGTACCCAACTGTATGGCCATCTCCTCATGGTCCGCAGTAGGGTGCACCCACCGTGAACCGTGGGATCACCTCTTTTGTGGGGACCCCAATAGGGATTTCCCGGAGTCCCCTCTGCGGACCCAGGAATACCCAGGATGTATTGGAAAGCGCGTGACCGAAATCTGGTTCGGTTCTACCGCGGTGTGATATCGGTTGAATGGCGGTGGAAGATCGGTTGTCCAGCAGATGCCCCAGCCGATCAACCGACGTTCCCCCGCCGAGTAACCGCCCATGAGTCTGTGCGGTTGTACGGAGGAACAGTATCGGTTATACGCTGGATGACCAGGGAGGGAAACCGACATTCCCCGGGGAATAACCGCTCCCATGCTTGAGTATGGCTGCTTGGCGGATATTTGAAGCGTGCCTTATAGTATTTGTCACAGGTTTCGTGGTAGAGCTTATATCTGGTTTCCGTTTTTTCGAGTTTCCGTAGCTATATGCTGCTAGCGTGCTATATTCTTCAATTTAGATGTGAAAAAGGCAGTTCGCAATGAATAAAGTGTGCTCAAATGGAAATGGCGGCCCACGCGGCCGGCATGCTTGGCAAGCGGCCGTCGCATGTGCCGCCCTCGGACGAGTGTTGGATTTCAACGAAGGCCGTCCCCTCTCAACCCGTCTTCAGAGCTGATTGATCGGCGCAGTGCTTGCTGCCAGCCGGTGCCAGCCCCATTCGTAGTCGATGGCGGTGGAGACTTTTCGCATGCTCGTCCGAGGGGGGCGAACGCGACGGCCGCTCGTTGCCAAGCACGCCGGCCGCATGGGCCGCCAATCTCAGTCGGACGCACCTTACGTTCGCCGATCAGTCAGAGCTGTCCGATTTTCCTGTAAGGAAATTAGGTTGATTCTATATGTAACCTTGTTTTTGAAGTTGTCACATATTCAGAGTTCTCCTACCGTGGAGACAAGAGCATCTACAATTTGGGAAAAACGTAAAAACATAGAAGTTTCAAAAAAGTTGCTAGAAATTCTTCTTCCTGGGAGAATCTGCTCTCTGCCGACGTGTCGCGAAATGCCTCACACGAGTACATTAGATTCCCGGGGCTTTGGAGGTATCTCGTCTAATTTTATCGCGAGAATTTACATAAACTACGGACACATTAGCCCCAGTTGGTGGAATTTTAGCTACGTCACCTTCAAGAACTACGGAAATTCTTGCCGAGACTGCGGGAAAAAGGGTGGAAGATTCTCGCCTTGATCGATCCACCCTGTCCTGATCAGTACTATAGGGCGATCTCCGCTGCGATCGACCGCACTGCGTTTCTTCCCACGGCCTGCAGCGTCCCCGCGGTCAAATTTATCCTTGGCACGGTCTTCCAGAGAGCAGTTCGGGGTCACCCTCCACAATCAGCCACAGAGTATCGAGTAATCGATTCGCGAGAGGACTGGCCCAGCACTACGAACGGCATCCATGCGTTCAGCGTAGCCAACGCGGGATGAGATCGCTGTTCAACACAGGCTGTCGCTTATCCCATAACATGGCTGAGCAGGCCGTTGCGGCCGGTGACCAAAATTTTACGACCCTCCGTGGACCAAAATTTTTACAACCCCCCTTCTTGGGATGAAAAAATTTCACGACCAAAATCGTGGCCCTATAATTAGTACTAAATCTCTTTAATTTGACATCTTGAAGTCCACATAACTAGCTACCTTCGCAGAATTATTCCTTTTTTAAGCCAATCCTCGTTGGGGTTGGGACCGGCGTTGAGCCACAGATACAACCCGGGGGTTACCGACGCAACGGTTATTTTTCATGGATAAAATTGAAAAAAAAAAGAATTTACTTACCACTTACTAACTACGCGACTTACTACTCCTACCTCATTCTACCTTTCCAAGTGGTTGGAAGCTAAACGCCATTTTTTCCAAAAATTTTACGAGCCCACTCCCCCTTCCACCCCACAGTTTTTCATTTTTGTTCAAAAATTACCGGAATTTTTACGACCTCCCCCGTTGCGACCTGTCGCAAGCCTGCCCAACCCTGGCCCATAAATTCTCGCAACAATTAAGGCGAGAATTCAAGAGCTTAGCGACAGCGAGATCGAAATCGAGAATTTTGCCTATGTTTTTGCTTGGAGTATGCTTAGAGCTTGCACCCTTATATAGTCTACAACAATGGAAGTAGGACCTTGTGAGGTTGCGGACTCTTCCTAACATACTGTAGTCTGATTGTGTTTTCAATCATTTCATCAAAATAACTGAGATTTGTCGGTGAGTTTTTGTTTCCACTCTCACATTTTCACCTGTTTTCATTGCTTCCACAGATGTAGTCATATCGGTGAGAACGCAGACTCACCGATCTATCACAGCTGTTTCCGAAAAATGAGTTATACCAATAACAAACTACCGTATGTTAGAACGAGTCCGCAACCTCACCAGGTCCTACTAACATTGCTGTAGACTGTACCTTTGATGCAGTATAAGCGGGCTTTAGCGAGCGTCGCGAGGACCCGAAAATCCCTACGGAATTAGAGAGCGTAATAGGCCGCTCCCTTCGCGGCATTTTGCTACCCACCGGCCTACCCACGGGCAGAGTTTTGAGCTGTTGAATACGAAAGGAAAACTTGACAGACGCACAGAAGGGTGCCCACAACGATCCATCGGTCGCACAAAAATATGTATGGTGCCTCTATAGTTTGGACACGCACCGTAGTCGTCCAACAAATAGCGGAAGTCTGTCAGCAACATCAATAAGGTTTCTTGAAAAAAAATCGCTCCCATCTGACCTACACCCACAAAGTTTCTTCCAAAAGCAAATATAAATAAAAATTGTACTTAAATAATAACTAAAATCAAATACAGATTCCCGGATGAGCGTAATTATTTTCGAGGAGTGTGATTGACAAGCAGTTTTTTTGTAGTGAGGTTGTAAGATCCGACTTTGCGACAATAGTCGGATTTTGAACTATTCGAATATCCGACGTTTCGACTGTAGTCGGATATAACCCTCTCGAATATTCGACTTTTCGACTGTAGTCGGATATCGCACTTTTTCGAATATTCGACTTTTCGACTGTAGTCGGATATCGGACTTTTTCGAATATTCGACTTTTCGACTGTAGTCGGATATCGCACTTTTTCGAATATTCGACTTTTCGACTGTAGTCGGATATCGCACTTTTTTGAATATTCGACTTTTCGACTGTAGTCGGATATCGCACTTTTTCGAATATTCGACTTTTCGACTGTAGTCGGATATCGCACTTTTCGAATATTCGACTTTTCACTATAGTCGGATATAGCACTTTTTCGAATATCCGACTTTTCCGAATAAAAAGTCGACTTTTTATCCGACTTAAACAGTCGGATATTCATCCGATTATTCGATTCGGAACAAGTATACCCACCACTCTTTAACCCCTTTCCCAAGAAGTCTTGTACGATTCCAGAGACATCATTGGCATCGGCGTGGACTGTTTTCGAGATAGGTGTGAGAACAGAAAAACGATTCTGAGGTTGGACTGTGCCTTTCAACGCACCATACCCTTTCGAAAAAGTTGTTGAGATAACGACGTTTCTATGGTCGTAAGGCTCCAAGTGAAACGCTCATGTCGTTGAAAGAGTCAGAACTACCACAAGGTTGCTGAGTCGAATAAAAAACTTAGGTGTCAGGCAGAAATCGAACCCGCATCGCATCGCAAAAAAAACGGTGCGATGCGGGTGCGATTCCTGCTTCATACCAAAGTTTTGTATTCAACTTAGCAACCTTATGATATGATGTATACCATGCCATAAGAAGACATCAAACATTCAAAAACATCAGAAATTGAGTCAGAACTACTTTTTTGAGTCTTTTTGAAGCTAAAAATAATGCTTATACCATTCGCTTTGTCGTCCCCACCTCCAAATACAAACTCGTACAGATTGATCGTTCGAAGGCGAATACTTTGGCTAGTTTTTGAAACTTCTCAGGCAAGACTGCGTTTAGCATCCCGTTAAGGTTTGGGTGCATTTGGTGCATTGATGTGTAAGTTGGTGGTGGAATACGGGGAACGATGGGCGTGTCTCGATTCTGACGACCGCGTTAACCGAAAACGAGGCGTTAACATGTTTACACAAGGTATTAGCAATGGTGCTGGTATAAAAGATTCTCATCTCACAGTGTGCCTCAGTCGGCACTTCGTAGCCGGACCTGAGAGGTGGCCTTGAGTCACTTCCCAGAAAATCCACCGGATACCAGAAAATAATTTTTGTCGCCGAGGAGAGGGGCTCCCCACGACTCGGGGGGTGGGCTCGGTACTCAACTGTGGGGCTATCTCCCCACGGTCCACGGTGGGGTGCACCCACTGCGGACCGTGGCGGTCGGGTCAAATCCCCCCTGTGGGGACTCCAGAGGGGATAACCTGATTGGGATGTCCCGTGTGGCGACCATCCCGCTCCCCGTGCGGCGACCATCCCATTTCCCTTAGCGTTGGTGATGGCGCTACGTCCTTCCCCGTTCCCTGTGAGGCGTATGGTGGTGCCTTTCCCTGTGAGGCGACCAGCCCATTCACTCTATCGTTGATGGTCCGGCTGTGTGAGCAATCCATCGTGAACGCGACCGTCAACTGGATAGTCGTCGATTATGCCTGAGTTCCAACGACATGAGCATTCTAGTACAGGCCGTAAAAGCCTATTAGCTTCAGTATCACAACCACTTTACATGTAGGTCCGTTATTTGATCCGAGCGGGTATCCTGCGGTGTAACTCGTCCCCTTTCACTCCTTAGCGAAAAAAAAACCGTTACTCCTATATTTTCATCTAAACCCAGAGTGGCCTCAACCTTAGATTTGTATCACGAAAGGTAGTGTTCACGATAAAAGCCGTGTTCTTGTTTACGATGTTTTTGAGTGGGTTAGTTTGCTCAGTTGAGGTTAATAGGGAAAGGTCTCTACAGAACACTCGAATACCGGAGAAAAATCTGTTTAAAGAAATCTCTGAAAATTTAATTATGTCTCTTTGGTGTGTTTCGAGGTACCTTATAGGCACAGTGCACCCAGAGATAGATATAAATTTTGAAATTTTTTGTGTAATCGCGTAGAAGACCTCTCCTGTATAACACGTGCCAAATGCGAGACCTCAATTTCTCCAAATAAGCGAGAGATAAGCAACTACCACGTGCCCGAACCTCTTCCTGATTTTCACTTCTCAATGACGGCTAGATGGATGGATGATTTTCAACCAAGTCGACGCTCCTCCTTCCCTTTGTGGTCTATCTCCTCATCCAGTTTTGCTCTCGTGCCACGACCGCGAATCAAGAGAAATACAAGCCTGAGCCAACCCGTCCACCAAATTTTCGCCCTCAAAATACAGGCGTTTTCAAAGAGCCGTATCTCCGTTAGTAGGGGGTTTTAGATGATTTCAGAAATACCAATGTGATCAGAGTGTGACCGCCTCCAAGAAAAGCATAAATCTGAAAAATAATTTTCTGGGTGTCCTGTGCCTTTAAAGCTAGCAAGTATTGGACGTTCAGACCGAATCGTGGAAGATCATGTGGGTTTACGGTTCAATGCGCTTCAAAAAAGGGCCTGTCGATCCAAAGCTTTAAATTCAATGTTTCATCGTAGTGCTTGCTGGTTAGAAAACTCCCAAAACCTGTGCTTTGTGCTCCTATTGTGCGAACATTCCGTGGCAGATTGAAAAAAGTTGGACTTTCTTCCCAAATTGAAAATTCATGATTCTTAGCCACTTGTCATCTACACTTTTCAACCGTGTGGAATTATCCTAAAGGCAGCATCGGTGACTTTCCGCAGTGAAATGATAGGTGAGGAAGTTCCTAGGCTCTCGGTGTCGAAAGAACGGTAGAAAACAAGCCGTGGCAAAATAGCGGCTGCAAACAAGCGTTTTGGTGCTCCAGAACCGCCCCGTGCTCCAGGTCCACCCCCTCGGAGTGAACAAATGAACGCTCAGATAAGCGATTGTTTCCGATCAGAAGCCCCGTTCTTCCCTTCATTGTCAACTTCTCTCTTTATTCAGGTTAGCTCGCACACGACGGCTGCAAAAGGCGGGAGCTACAAGCCGCGGACAACTCGTCCATCATACTTCCTTAGCTCAATTTTTGAGGGGCCGCAACTCCGTTCCCAGTAGGTCTTGTACGTTTCCAGAGACGTCATTGGAATCAGCATGGGACCGTTTTTAAGATACAGACAAAACAGAAACGCTATTTTCATCGTGAACACTGTCTTTAGGACTATGAACAATGCAGACGTCTGGAATGGTTTGGCGCTTTATAATTCTTATGTAGTTGACATTGTTTTCTGTTTCTTGTACCGAAAAAAAAAATCTTTCAAAATAAAAGGGGGGACAATGTACATGCTTGGATGCTAGACTCTTTGAGGATGGAGAGTGCTCAGAAATTCTGCAACTGTTTCTCTGCTGACAAGAACGGTGAACAATTGTTATATAACGTGTCGGGGTGGTTCAAGGCTCTGCTGGTCCACGTGATTTGCGCCAACAGATTTGCGCCCACATCCTGGCCATTTTTGTCGTACTTAGTCCTTAGTCTTCTTTGACCCATTCACGACCACGCCTAATTTTGGGTGACTGCACGTTCGGACCGTGTGCAATATTGCGCCACCGTATACAGTGTCCCACCGGTGGGCCACTTTTGCTCGAATGGCACGCCACCAGAAAACCGATTTTCGTTTTTTTTGTTTATCGTACGACTGTCGGCGTCAAAATCATTATGCCAAAGTTTCAGCTTCCATAACTCTTTCCTTCCAGAGAAATGGCCTCCTAAATTTTCAACTGTGTACATGAGACCATCCACAATATCACGTGAGTTCGTTGAATTCTAGCGCTTTGAAACATTAATTATCGCAGATTACCATGATAGACATTCTTCTGTTCTTCAATTGACAGGAAATGCTCAGTGAAATGGTACTGTTTTCAGATTTGCCCTCATTTTTTGCGTTAAAGGCAGTGTTCACGATGATTTTCGTCCCCGAGTTTTTCACATAAAACAATGCATTGGCCCCCAAGTATTACCAAAATTACGAAGAAACGGCGAGAAACGCATTAAAACGTCGTATTTCAGTGACATTATTTCAGAGCATGGACTAGTTGTCCGATTGGATGAACATGTTCACGGTGGTTGTCACCGGTAAAAAAATGGAGCTGATCAAAAATGGAAGAATATTTCAGGCAAAACAGGATTAGTTAGGGCTCTAAGGAAAGAACGGAGCAATATATAGTAGAGAATTGCAAAAGACGGGTCCACAAAACATTTCATTGTCTCAACAAACACTTCCTGTGATACTTAAGAGGCGGGGTGATACTTAAGGATTTCGAGCACTTCTGGTGCGTTTTTCTCAGTTTCAACGTCATTTTAGTTCTACCCGGGGGCCACTTAATCAATATAGCGAATAATCTCAAAATTAAAGATTATCGTGAACACTGTCTCTAAGTACTCCCTCCCTCTTGCAGTCTATCGCACTCCGACGCGAGTTTTTTTTTGGAGTAAACATTTTGGGCATTCTTTTTTACATTAAGATGTAGAAAATAATTATATTATTACATATTTACTAGGAATGATTAGTGTAATAAGCGTTTTATAAGTTTCCTCTCGTTTTCTGCTCTAACACGTCCCCAGTTTTCTCGTCCGTTCCGCTCCAAGGCAGTTTTCACCGAAGTTCACGGGACTGCGGAAAACGATGGTACACCAACAGTAACCAAGCAGAACTTCAAGAAAAGGCCCTAATGGTTTCTACATTGGTGATCTTTGCATAACATATTTTCTGTGAACAAAATATGGGCGAAAGAAATGCCGATTCTCTACGCGGAAATGGTGCGCAGTATCAGTAATCATATTTCTGTGATATATTTAAAAGTGCTATACGATCTGACCACTCTTAGAAGTAGGGAAAAAATCGTCATTAATTGATTGTAAAAGTGCGATCTGTACTCATCTTTGCGATTTCGACCTCGCTACATTCGAAGGGTCAGATATATTGTAGTGGTGAAGCTGAGAGCGGACCACGAAGTTTATAGTCGACTCTAGAATAGGTCAATACATTGCCCGCGAGAAGGTTTAGAGATTCCTTCAGGCGGTGGAGAAATCGATTTTTGAAAAGGGTGTCCCACCGGTGGGACACACGGTACGAAGTGGTAGTCAACGCGTGTCCCACCGGTGGGACACGCTGTCGTGAATGCGTTAAAGGCAGCAGACACGCTCGGAAAAGTTGTTGAGATAACTACGTTTCTGAAGTTGCATGGCTCCTAGTAGACTGCTCACGCCGTTGGAGACTTCAAAAGCGAGTCAGAACTATTAAATTTCAGCAAAGCAAATCGAAAAATTTCTGCACCCCCGCCCCTGATCTTCTGCAACCCCGCTCCAAAATACAAACTCGTCCAGATTGATAGTACTAATACGATCCCTTTCGCTGGTTTTTGATGCTTCCAACGAGGTTAACGTTCTAGTGCAGGCTGTAAGATTAGATAGGTATCTCTATCTCAACTGTTTTGTTGCTAATATTCGCAATTTCAACCGCGCGCCATGAAACTCGTCCACTTTCACCTGATAACAAAATAACCGTTATTCCTCTATTTGCACACAGTTTCCGTCCGTTTTTTCGTCAGTTCCCAATACAACCAGGTTCTAAACATTTTGATTTATGTCAGCAAAATCGATTCCCTTTTTGACCGTCCTTACGCTTCCGCTCAAAAACGGACAATTTTTTTCATCGCGAAACTGCTTTTAACTGGAATCCTTAGTGGCCTAGCCTATTAGATATGTACCATCAACTCCATTGAAACACTTTGATTTTTTTTTTGTTTTAGCAATCAGTCAACGATTTCAATCTGTCTGTAATCTTGAGTGCCCCTCTCCCGAACTGGCATATGCTAGCGTCTGCCACAATACGCTGCTCCTCATCATTGCGGGAAAACGAAACTACATAAAACTGATCTCTTGAAAAAATGGTGTTTCAGCTTCTGAACTATCTGCAGAATATTCTTACACGATTGATTAGGCCAAAGCTGGCCGTGCGTAGCTTTTTGGATAAAGTTGTGGACGAAGAAGATTTGTTGCGCTACCGTACCGCACTCTCCGTAGAACGGAAATTCTATCTCGTCATCGACAGAGTGCGTTTGACAAAAGCTACAGCGAGATTTCATGACATTTGTTAAAGTTATGATTGGAATCTCACATGACTTTTTCTTTATGTTCCCTGGTTGTTCCTCTCATTATCTTATTCTGCACACATTTCAACAAATCTTGTGTGATAATCCGTGTGCTAGATAAAATATGCCAGCGATGATATCACAATTATGCCTGAAACACTATTAGTAAGCTATCAAAATGGTTACAGCGGCACCACAACATACAAGATTTATCTAAAGCATAGTTTTGACTGCATCGCTGCTGTTTTTCATCGCAGCGATTTCACACCCGCTGCTGCAGCGATGTAGCAGCGGCAGCGATTCTGTTCATAGTGCATAGCCTCACGGATGATCGAAGAAATTCAATCAATCAGTTAGGAATTAATGGCTGGTAATTATCAATAGCACGTCTCGACCCGTAAACACGCTGACGCTTGTCATATGGAAAGGGTCGACGTTCACTAAACAAGAAACGTGTCATTCGCTGGCAATCGCTCCATCGCTGCCATTTTGGCCGCGAGGATGGAGCGATGGTCAGCGACCATTGAGAATCGCTCTTCAAGCAGCGATGCAGTAAAACATAGGATTTCGTCGCCGCGACCCAGCGATGTGAGACGTTTGCCACGAAGCTTGATCATAATTGGTGTGGCTTTCCATTACGCGCGATGAAAAAATAACAGTTGTCCCTCGCATGGCCGCAGCGACCACCTGCAGTCAAAACTAGGCTTAAGGGAGTGTGCATGATAAAATAATGAGAGGAACAGCCAGGAAATATAAAGAAAAAGTCATGTGAGATTCTATCAAAGCATGGAATGTCATAAAATCTCGCGAGCTTGCAGCGCACACGCAACTCTAGTGATGGGGATAAAAATTCCGCCGCGCGCGTCGCGTCAGCAATGAATCTCGTCCGTGCTCCTCATTGTGTACAGAGCCTCTGACCCCACTCGCATCGTACACGCTTGCCAAGGAACACAGTGAATTGCATTTATAAATCGAATAGTTCATCTATAGTAATTTTTTTTACATCGGTGAAACAGATCAGATTTCTTGTGTTATCAGATTCAACTCGATTGCTCCATTTCACCAGTGCTCAATACCTACAACGCAATACACCTGTCATGGTATCAAGCACAATAACCTCCTGCACAATGTCAATTACGAGCACAATAGGAAGAGGATGTAGATCAACATGAGGTTCTCATCGCTTGTATGCATATCATTCGATATGATTTTGTCTATGATAATCTCTGAAAAAAGGTTTAGTTACCGGCAGGACCAGTTTGCGTCGGAGAGGAAGGGAGGCTAAAGATAGGAAGAGAGTGAGATGGCACTAACAGAGGTGTCAACCAATCACCTCCCTCTGTTCCTTCTCGCTTTCCTGCAGCTTGGCTACATTGAGGCCTCTTTTATGGTTCCATCGCAAACAGCATGAGAATCGACGATCACGATCGATATTTATGGTTGCTATGCTATCGTATCTCACGGCGACCAAGCCCAAAATACATCTAAGGTCATTATACTAAAAGAGTCAACTAACAAGGTATACCATTCTTGATCCATTACAGAAATCTGATCCGTTGACGCCATCTTTGCGGGAGGATAGCTGATTGTCGCGAAAGTATCCCGGACGGCATTGCCTAGTGACTAGTGTGTCGCAAACTTCACCCTTTTCCTTTATCTGAGAACGGACAATCGCTTATGTTGTGGCTTGTTGTTCTTGTTAGGTTTGTTTTCCAACACTTCTGATATCATCTTTTTCAATTATATTTTCGAGTTGTTTTGTTCCGCATAGAATGAAGATTGCGCTTCAAGCTGCCTCACATTTTCCGCTTTCCCGTTCATCCTTACGACAACGTGTGACAGTGAGAGTGAACAAGGTTACGCCAGGATGCATCCGGTGACAAAAAGCTGCAAAATATGTTGATTGCAAGCCTTCATGATGGATGTTAGCTGTTTGGAGTACGATAGATAGTTTCACAATGCTGCAAGTCTTATCAAAAGCCCGTCATCATTCGGAAAAACAAAGTCCAATCACAGTTCATATAAAAGCGGTTCCGAGCGGTGTGCCCATTCATTCTCTTGTCTCCACTTCGCACAGCTCACATCTTTCAAGAAGCAATGGGTGACAAGTCGTGCTACATGGGCGCTGGTGGCTACTCGGGCTATATGGGATCTGGAAGTACTGGACAATCCTACGCAAGAGAGGACTACGCAGGCAATGCGTCTTCGGGAACAGGAGCTAACGGTGAGTCACGGAGTCTGCACAGCTTTCAGGACTCTTCTGAGCCAACTCAACGCATAAACGTTGGCCGCCGATGCTCGAAAAAAAAACAGCTAGGAATAAGCTGAATCTGAGGCTTCAGGCCTGCAATCCAACTAAGCATCGAAAACCAACCTGTGCTTGAAGAACTGACGATGCTCGTGACCGCCTCTCTCCTACATGCTTACAGATCTGCTCAAAGGCCGGCTAGCTCTGCGACTGTTGATTGTGTGTGCCGAGCGCCCTGTAGCAGCTGGCGCCAACTGCTGTCGTAGTTTGTATGGCCAAGGCCGGGATCATACCGCGACGAGCGACCGCGACAGTGGACACCAGGCTTATCGATTGTTGGTCGGTATGCATGAAGAACATTGCGTCGCACCACCGACCACGGGAAGTATGATCCGCCGAAGGGATCGTTTATACTTCCGCCGCCGAAAGGCGCGGCGAAGTGCAACCCTATGATATCGATCGTGCCGCGCCGCATGATCAATATTACAGAAATGCACTGTGCCGCTCCGCTTGGCGGTGGGAGTATAAACGACCCCTGATATCAATCGTGCGGAGCCGCGTGATCAGTACCAGAGGACTGCACTCTGCCGCGCCGCCACGTGGCGGGAGTGTAAACGACCCCTAACAGTGGGGTATTGATTGGTGACTTGGCTGTCTCGTTGTTGCCACAGCCTAACCCAGTGTAACCCCTGTTGCTGACGATTTCGGATGCTGTGGTTGTGGACTTTTCGGGGAGCGAACGTCGCTGCGTCTGGCAGCGTCATTGTATCGCTGGTGATCAATATACTACTGTGTACAGTCGACGTGGATCGCACTGATACCTTGCGTTCCTTATTGCGCGCTGGCGCGAACTCGGTGCACATGTCATAATACTTGGGCACCCATTCTGGGCCAATATGCAATGATAAACGCAAAGTATCACTGCGATCCGCGCCGAGGGCCTCGCCTAGGGGGGATCGAAACCGTTTGGGGGGGCACTCAAGAAAATGAAATGATTCATCCATGAAAACGAAAATTTGGGCTGATATCATATTTCTGATAGCGTTATCAGTCAATGTTTTCGTGGAGACTCCATGGAAATACTTCGACTTCTGAAAGCTGTCTCATTCTTTCTCCAACTCACACTGAGTGGCCCCCCCCCTTTAGCGGTGTCATACCGGGAGGGGCACCCTAGATTTATTTATAGAAACCCCGTCTAGGATAGTGCCCAAAACTAGTCGGGGGGGGGGCACTCAGGGTTCAGTTGAATAATGAATGATACCGCTTTCAGAAATATTTCCGCGGAATTCCATGAAAACAATGACTGATAACGCTATCAGGCATAGAATGATAGCAGCACAAATTTTTGTTTTCATGTATGAATCATTTCATTTTCTCGAATGCCCGTCCTAGTTTTAAACCAACTTTTGCTGATATCAGATGCCTTATAGCGTTATCAGATCTTGTTCCGAACAAACTCCTTCGAATTACTTCAATTTCTGAGAGCGGTATCCCGCATTCCTCACTTGAATTCTGAGTGGTCCCCCAACAAGTTTTGCGCCAACATTTCTATCGAGTTTACGAAATAACACTAATTGATAGCGGTATCTTTCATCTGATATCTGAGATTCTCTTCAGCTTGGGTGCCTCCCCCCTATCTATGAACCAGACAGAAAGGTGGGAGCCTCGGGTTGGTTTTATTGCAGCATCGCCGTGCAATGCGATGGCGTCATAAGAATGCTCAGACAGTAAGTGCGGGAGGATCGATGGCTTTTGGCTGGCGGATCGACGGTGCTATGCGGGAAGGGGGGCACTATTGTATCGCACGTGGCCGCATCCATTTTCCGTGCCGCATTGACTCTCCTGATTTTGGCAGGGGAGGGAAACCCCGGGTAGGTGCTCAAATTTAGTGCGGCACAGTAAAAAGGGCGCGTCCGTTTCCATCGCGCCATAGTGCCCCCCCTCCCACATAGCCCCGGATAGACATCTCCCCGCAATCCGCCCGCCAGTAGCCAGCTATCCGCTCGCCAGTGGCCAGCGATCCGGCCCGCCAGTAGCCAGCGATCCTCCCGCCAGTAGCCAGCGATCCGCCCTCGACGCCACATGTGGGTTATTCCGATGGCTCCCTACCATTTCCGTGTGCGGGACCATCCCCCCTAACCGTGGGGACCATCCCCTCAGCTGCCAAAAATTATTCGCTGGCTTCTGAGTCAAATTTGACCTGAAGTCACCTTCCAGAGTCGGCCTCAAAATACTGAGTGAGCAGTCAGTGCGATGGAACGCCTTTTACACCCTTCGGTTTGTTTACTCTGAGGATGATGCTGATACCAGAAAAGAACTCGTCAATGATTGACAAGTCTCACCGTGTAGAGCTATCAAAGCCCTTGCGGGCGGATCGCAGGCAGGTTCCGGGCGGATCGGCGCTTTCGAGCTTAGCAGAGAGCGGCGATCCGCCCGCTAGCGTGATCAACTTTGCCAGGTGCAGATATCCGCCCGCCAAAACGCAGCGATCCGCTCGTCGAGACAACGAGAGGCAGCGATCCGGCATTCTTTCTGAATAGACGACCCACTTGGTTAAAAAAGGTTTTTGCATGCAGCTCCATGATAATTTTGTCACGTTTTTGCTCCAAACATGTAGAAGCATAGAACAACATGTGAAAATTGCGCAAGTAACATATATGAAACTCCTCAAGAATCCGATTCTTTTAGGTGGGTCGTCTATTCCGAAAGAGAACCAGCGATCCGCCCGGCGAAGCCACGATAGGCAGCGATCCGCCCGCAACTTGCTGGCGTGGCACGCCCGCAGAGGCCTCGATTGCCAGCGGTCAGTCCGGACCTGCTGTCTGAGTGAACATCGATTTTAAACGCGTCGCACGTGGATCAGTATTCTGAGCAGGGATGTGCGAAAAATGATTCGAAAAAAGGAAGATTCTCCTCCTTGAAACTATTTGGGGGGGGGGCTACTCGAAAATGACATGATTCACCCATGAAAATGAAAATTTGCCCTGATGTCAGATGCTTGATAGCGTTATGAGTCATTGATTTCGTGGAGACTCCATGGAAATACTTCGACTTCTGGATGCGGTATCATTTTCCTATTGAATCCTGAGTGGACCCTCCCCCCCAAATAGTTTCATTCCGATTATCTTTCCCAGGCCAAATTTTCTGGTGCTGATTTGCATTTGGAGTGCGACAATTTTTCGAAAAATTTTCGGTTTTTTCCGGTTACGGAGTTTACGGACTTTCTAAGGTTACGGACTTTCTGCGGCGTACTGCACAGTCCCACTTGGGTACAGCACAACAGTCCGCGCGTGTCGCATTCGCCGATTGATCACCAGGTACTCTTTCGGAATAGACGACTCATTAAAGGATGCAGTGAAATTAGCAATTGTTTGGGCTCGATCGACCGCTCGGTTGATCACATCAAACAGTTCAGTGATTCTCTAGTGGATCGTGTATTCCAAAAGAGTACCGATCACCACATTTTTCGTAGACGTATACGACGCAGCGCAGACTGTTGAGGTGTTCGCAGAAACCTATTTCGTTGTTACCCTAACAAGACACACAATTTCATTCCACATATTTCATTTCGTAGAAGAAGATTACCACGTCAAGCGTTTTTCTCTCCACCAGCCTTCTCCCCGTCTTCGTTATGTATCGACTGGGACGGCCATAACCAGCAACGGCTTTCTTCGACCAACAATGACTGGGATCATGTCAGTGGTAAACATTGTTGCTGCCTTGAGCAGCAAGCATGCCATTTAGCACAAATCGCAGCGGGACCAACGCCATTAACTTTCGTAGGAGCAGTTTCCGGGCGTACGATGCCGCGACGATTGCCATAACGACATGAAATGATGATATCAGATGCATTTCTATATCACACCGACCGACTCAAACTCTCAAATGAAAGTTCGAAAGCATTTTATAGCTTTGTGGCAATCGGTACCGCACGATATTTTAAGTACGTCTAGTGTGTCGGGGTGGTTCCCCCTTCCAAAGGCCGACCACCCGACAACGGGCTTGAAAGAATTTGGGGGGGGAGACTCGAGAAAATGAAATGATTCATCCATGAAAATGAAAATATTTGGGCTGATATAGCCCGATAGCGTTATCAGTCATTGTTTTCGTAGAAACTTCATAGAAATAAGGTGCTATGTGGGAAGGGTGGGAGCCACTGTTGTATCGCACTTGACCACGCCCATTTTTCCGTGCCGCGTTTACTCTCCTGATTTTGGCAGGGGAGGGAAACCCCGGGTAGGTGCTCAAATTTAGTGCGGCACAGTAAAATGGGCGTGGCCAAGTTCATCGCACCCTATGGTGCCCCACCCCCTTCCCACATAGCACCGGAAATAATTCGACTTCTGGTAGCGGTATCAATCATTCTCCAACTGAATCCTGAGTGCCCCCCCCCCCAAATGGTTTCATACCAAAAAACGTACGCCATTATGGGGTCACCCCGTTCCTGATGTGACGTCATTGACGATATCATTGAGCTTACCGTTGGTTGAGTCGTTTAGCAGAGCGTGGAGCGTTGCGTTAGGCATCCGAGGACCTCTATGACCTTATCAACAGGCTGAGGATTCCTTTCACTCAACTTTTGATGACGCTGTCAACGTGCTAGTTTTGTTATCAAAGGAGGCCAAACTCTCAGAAAAACTCTGCAAACGTATTAAAAACATGCAAGGAACAGTGAATGGGTTAAAAACCCAGTAACTCACTGCACTGGCAAATCATTGACTGCATGAGCTTATAATCGACTGAGCATTGGCGGCCGGCAAGATATTCTCAGTGAAATATGTGCATAAATAAATGTTTTAATTTCAGCTCCGGCTAAACCAACTCAAGGATACTCCTCTCAATACGCTGGAAACGTCGGAGGCGGTGGAGGAGAAAATCAGGCATCATGCTACTTCGGGCCAAAGTAAAAATGATGTTCCCAGCGCAATAAAAATGATTCTAATAATTCTGATCTTCGGATCACGAATGAATCTTTTTGTAGCCGATGTGAAATATGTAGAAACAACCGTTTCATCTGCTGTTAGAAAAACTGGGGAGAGGGCATTCGAAAAACTAAACTTAACAGACAGATGCAGGCAGCGAATCCTCATTGGAAAAGCACTGAAGGTATCGATGAAGGTAGAATTGGAAGAAAAACAAATTTCAATAACGAACTGCCGTTCATCGTTATTATTCATTTTCGTATTCTTATTTATTTGTTCTCTGATTTATTTTCTTAATTATAAATTTTTTTGTTTCAAATTCAAGAGATTTGCAATTTTCGTTAACTGTTTACCAAATCTCTCACGTCAAAATAGCTAAGAAGCGTACTTCAGAGCCTTCGTGTGCTTTTGGTATTGCCGTGCGGCGCCGTAAGTCGGCATGAGGTGAAAGAGACTTACCAGGGGAGAATAGAACTAAGAGAGACTAGTTGTATAGAGCAAAAAAAGTGGAACTTTGAGGGCAGGTAATGAATTGATCCCGTTTCTTCCGAAGCGTTATTTTCACATTTTTATTCATTGTGAATAGCGGAGATTGGGTAGAAAGGGCTGAACAGTTACCACAACTATTGAAATTTGGTGTTCGAAAAGATCGTTAGTGGATCTAAAGATCTATCGTTTAGTGGCGATTTCAAAGTCTCCAGCCTCTGCATACTCTGCCAATTCGAGACTTGATGCTTCATGCAAAGCTGCCTTTATCACACTCTATTATCATTCGGCATCAAATCCACATATAGCGCCGTCATCGAAGCTTACTCGCGTAAAGGGTGAATTTTGTGAGCGGCTGGATATCAATCAGCGCAAAGAGTGAAATTACCGCGAGTGATAGTGAACTATCATTGTCAATCTTGACCGAGGTGTGCGGCCTATTTTTGATAAACCATTTCAGCAAACCCGCGCTGGATACGCTGCAGGCAAAAATGAAGTTAGCTGCTTGCTATCGCGTAAAATTCCCGGAGCTCACAGAGAGGGCTCCTGAAATACCTACCCCGTGAGAGGGTTAATTTTGTTTCTACTGCAAGGCTGGCCACCCCGCAGTGGGTCGTGGCGGCTTCGGCTCGCTAGGATCCGTGGCCGGAAACTATCACCGAAATCTCGCAACGCTTTCACCCCAATTTCGCAGTAAACTAACTTCATTTTGCCTAACATTCACCTTATTTTCGCGGCATATTCACCCTATTCTCACCTAACATAGCGGCAAATTCACCCATACTGTGAATTTAGCGCGGCAAATTAAGACTTCATGCCCACTTGTACATGAGCATCAAATATTTTTTGCTGAGGCATCAAGTCTCGAAATGGCAGAGTAGTCACTAGGTGAAATGCAAAACATTTCCACCAAGCGGGAGTTGAACCAGGGTCTGTACCGTGGGAGGGTACAATGATACCGCTACACCATTGGTGCTGATGCTGGAGGCAGCGTCTAGAGCAAGCTTCAATTCATTCCTGTTGAACGAATCATGTATGCCGCCGTATGTCTTCGCTTCAATAAGAACAAATAAAGAAGGGATTTTGAAGTTTCTAGCCACTTTGCATAGTCACTAGGCAAAATGCAAAACATTTGCACCAACCGGGAGTTGAACCCGGGTCTGTACCGTGGGAGGGTACAATGATACCGCTACACCATTGGTGCTGATGCTGGAGGCAGCGTCTAGAGCAAGCTTCAATTCATTCCTGTTGAACGAATCATGTATGCCGCCGTATGTCCTCGCTTCAATAAGAACAAATAAAGAAGGGATTTCGAAGTTTCTAGCCACTTTGCATAGTCACTAGGCAAAATGCAAAACATTTGCACCAACCGGGAGTTGAACCCGGGTCTGTACCGTGGGAGGGTACAATGATACCGCTACACCATTGGTGCTGATGCTGGAGGCAGCGTCTAGAGCAAGCTTCAATTCATTCCTGTTGAACGAATCATGTATGCCGCCGTATGTCCTCGCTTCAATAAGAACAAATAAAGAAGGGATTTCGAAGTTTCTAGCCACTTTGCATAGTCACTAGGCAAAATGCAAAACATTTGCACCAACCGGGAGTTGAACCCGGGTCTGTACCGTGGGAGGGTACAATGATACCGCTACACCATTGGTGCTGATGCTGGAGGCAGCGTCTAGAGCAAGCTTCAATTCATTCCTGTTGAACGAATCATGTATGCCGCCGTATGTCCTCGCTTCAATAAGAACAAATAAAGAAGGGATTTCGAAGTTTCTAGCCACTTTGCATAGTCACTAGGCAAAATGCAAAACATTTGCACCAACCGGGAGTTGAACCCGGGTCTGTACCGTGGGAGGGTACAATGATACCGCTACACCATTGGTGCTGATGCTGGAGGCAGCGTCTAGAGCAAGCTTCAATTCATTCCTGTTGAACGAATCATGTATGCCGCCGTATGTCCTCGCTTCAATAAGAACAAATAAAGAAGGGATTTCGAAGTTTCTAGCCACTTTACATAGTCACAAGGCAAAATGCAAAACATTTGCACCAACCGGGAGTTGAACCCGGGTCTGTACCGTGGGAGGGTACAATGATACCGCTACACCATTGGTGCTGATGCTGGAGGCAGCGTCTAGAGCAAGCTTCAATTCATTCCTGTTGAACGAATCATGTATGCCGCCGTATGTCCTCGCTTCAATAAGAACAAATAAAGAAGGGATTTCGAAGTTTCTAGCCACTTTGCATAGTCACTAGGCAAAATGCAAAACATTTGCACCAACCGGGAGTTGAACCCGGGTCTGTACCGTGGGAGGGTACAATGATACCGCTACACCATTGGTGCTGATGCTGGAGGCAGCGTCTAGAGCAAGCTTCAATTCATTCCTGTTGAACGAATCATGTATGCCGCCGAATGTCCTCGCTTCAATAAGAACAAATAAAGAAGGGATTTCGAAGTTTCTAGCCACTTTGCATAGTCACTAGGCAAAATGCAAAACATTTGCACCAACCGGGAGTTGAACCCGGGTCTGTACCGTGGGAGGGTACAATGATACCGCTACACCATTGGTGCTGATGCTGGAGGCAGCGTCTAGAGCAAGCTTCAATTCATTCCTGTTGAACGAATCATGTATGCCGCCGTATGTCCTCGCTTCAATAAGAACAAATAAAGAAGGGATTTCGAAGTTTCTAGCCACTTTGCATAGTCACTAGGCAAAATGCAAAACATTTGCACCAACCGGGAGTTGAACCCGGGTCTGTACCGTGGGAGGGTACAATGATACCGCTACACCATTGGTGCTGATGCTGGAGGCAGCGTCTAGAGCAAGCTTCAATTCATTCCTGTTGAACGAATCATGTATGCCGCCGTATGTCCTCGCTTCAATAAGAACAAATAAAGAAGGGATTTCGAAGTTTCTAGCCACTTTGCATAGTCACTAGGCAAAATGCAAAACATTTGCACCAACCGGGAGTTGAACCCGGGTCTGTACCGTGGGAGGGTACAATGATACCGCTACACCATTGGTGCTGATGCTGGAGGCAGCGTCTAGAGCAAGCTTCAATTCATTCCTGTTGAACGAATCATGTATGCCGCCGTATGTCCTCGCTTCAATAAGAACAAATAAAGAAGGGATTTCGAAGTTTCTAGCCACTTTGCATAGTCACTAGGCAAAATGCAAAACATTTGCACCAACCGGGAGTTGAACCCGGGTCTGTACCGTGGGAGGGTACAATGATACCGCTACACCATTGGTGCTGATGCTGGAGGCAGCGTCTAGAGCAAGCTTCAATTCATTCCTGTTGAACGAATCATGTATGCCGCCGTATGTCCTCGCTTCAATAAGAACAAATAAAGAAGGGATTTCGAAGTTTCTAGCCACTTTGCATAGTCACTAGGCAAAATGCAAAACATTTGCACCAACCGGGAGTTGAACCCGGGTCTGTACCGTGGGAGGGTACAATGATACCGCTACACCATTGGTGCTGATGCTGGAGGCAGCGTCTAGAGCAAGCTTCAATTCATTCCTGTTGAACGAATCATGTATGCCGCCGTATGTCCTCGCTTCAATAAGAACAAATAAAGAAGGGATTTCGAAGTTTCTAGCAACTTTGCATAGTCACTAGGCAAAATGCAAAACATTTGCACCAACCGGGAGTTGAACCCGGGTCTGTACCGTGGGAGGGTACAATGATACCGCTACACCATTGGTGCTGATGCTGGAGGCAGCGTCTAGAGCAAGCTTCAATTCATTCCTGTTGAACGAATCATGTATGCCGCCGTATGTCCTCGCTTCAATAAGAACAAATAAAGAAGGGATTTCGAAGTTTCTAGCCACTTTGCATAGTCACTAGGCAAAATGCAAAACATTTGCACCAACCGGGAGTTGAACCCGGGTCTGTACCGGGGGGGGTACAATGATACCGCTACACCATTGGTGCTGATGCTGGAGGCAGCGTCTAGAGCAAGCTTCAATTCATTCCTGTTGAACGAATCATGTATGCCGCCGTATGTCCTCGCTTCAATAAGAACAAATAAAGAAGGGATTTCGAAGTTTCTAGCCACTTTGCATAGTCACTCGGCAAAATGCAAAACATTTGCACCAACCGGGAGTTGAACCCGGGTCTGTACCGTGGGAGGGTACAATGATACCGCTACACCATTGGTGCTGATGCTGGAGGCAGCGTCTAGAGCAAGCTTCAATTCATTCCTGTTGAACGAATCATGTATGCCGCCGTATGTCCTCGCTTCAATAAGAACAAATAAAGAAGGGATTTCGAAGTTTCTAGCCACTTTGCATAGTCACTAGGCAAAATGCAAAACATTTGCACCAACCGGGAGTTGAACCCGGGTCTGTACCGTGGGAGGGTACAATGATACCGCTACACCATTGGTGCTGATGCTGGAGGCAGCGTCTAGAGCAAGCTTCAATTCATTCCTGTTGAACGAATCATGTATGCCGCCGTATGTCCTCGCTTCAATAAGAACAAATAAAGAAGGGATTTCGAAGTTTCTAGCCACTTTGCATAGTCACTAGGCAAAATGCAAAACATTTGCACCAACCGGGAGTTGAACCCGGGTCTGTACCGTGGGAGGGTACAATGATACCGCTACACCATTGGTGCTGATGCTGGAGGCAGCGTCTAGAGCAAGCTTCAATTCATTCCTGTTGAACGAATCATGTATGCCGCCGTATGTCCTCGCTTCAATAAGAACAAATAAAGAAGGGATTTCGAAGTTTCTAGCAACTTTGCATAGTCACTAGGCAAAATGCAAAACATTTGCACCAACCGGGAGTTGAACCCGGGTCTGTACCGTGGGAGGGTACAATGATACCGCTACACCATTGGTGCTGATGCTGGAGGCAGCGTCTAGAGCAAGCTTCAATTCATTCCTGTTGAACGAATCATGTATGCCGCCGTATGTCCTCGCTTCAATAAGAACAAATAAAGAAGGGATTTCGAAGTTTCTAGCAACTTTGCATAGTCACTAGGCAAAATGCAAAACATTTGCACCAACCGGGAGTTGAACCCGGGTCTGTACCGTGGGAGGGTACAATGATACCGCTACACCATTGGTGCTGATGCTGGAGGCAGCGTCTAGAGCAAGCTTCAATTCATTCCTGTTGAACGAATCATGTATGCCGCCGTATGTCCTCGCTTCAATAAGAACAAATAAAGAAGGGATTTCGAAGTTTCTAGCAACTTTGCATAGTCACTAGGCAAAATGCAAAACATTTGCACCAACCGGGAGTTGAACCCGGGTCTGTACCGTGGGAGGGTACAATGATACCGCTACACCATTGGTGCTGATGCTGGAGGCAGCGTCTAGAGCAAGCTTCAATTCATTCCTGTTGAACGAATCATGTATGCCGCCGTATGTCCTCGCTTCAATAAGAACAAATAAAGAAGGGATTTCGAAGTTTCTAGCCACTTTGCATAGTCACTAGGCAAAATGCAAAACATTTGCACCAACCGGGAGTTGAACCCGGGTCTGTACCGTGGGAGGGTACAATGATACCGCTACACCATTGGTGCTGATGCTGGAGGCAGCGTCTAGAGCAAGCTTCAATTCATTCCTGTTGAACGAATCATGTATGCCGCCGTATGTCCTCGCTTCAATAAGAACAAATAAAGAAGGGATTTCGAAGTTTCTAGCAACTTTGCATAGTCACTAGGCAAAATGCAAAACATTTGCACCAACCGGGAGTTGAACCCGGGTCTGTACCGTGGGAGGGTACAATGATACCGCTACACCATTGGTGCTGATGCTGGAGGCAGCGTCTAGAGCAAGCTTCAATTCATTCCTGTTGAACGAATCATGTATGCCGCCGTATGTCCTCGCTTCAATAAGAACAAATAAAGAAGGGATTTCGAAGTTTCTAGCAACTTTGCATAGTCACTAGGCAAAATGCAAAACATTTGCACCAACCGGGAGTTGAACCCGGGTCTGTACCGTGGGAGGGTACAATGATACCGCTACACCATTGGTGCTGATGCTGGAGGCAGCGTCTAGAGCAAGCTTCAATTCATTCCTGTTGAACGAATCATGTATGCCGCCGTATGTCCTCGCTTCAATAAGAACAAATAAAGAAGGGATTTCGAAGTTTCTAGCCACTTTGCATAGTCACTAGGCAAAATGCAAAACATTTGCACCAACCGGGAGTTGAACCCGGGTCTGTACCGTGGGAGGGTACAATGATACCGCTACACCATTGGTGCTGATGCTGGAGGCAGCGTCTAGAGCAAGCTTCAATTCATTCCTGTTGAACGAATCATGTATGCCGCCGTATGTCCTCGCTTCAATAAGAACAAATAAAGAAGGGATTTCGAAGTTTCTAGCCACTTTGCATAGTCACTAGGCAAAATGCAAAACATTTGCACCAACCGGGAGTTGAACCCGGGTCTGTACCGTGGGAGGGTACAATGATACCGCTACACCATTGGTGCTGATGCTGGAGGCAGCGTCTAGAGCAAGCTTCAATTCATTCCTGTTGAACGAATCATGTATGCCGCCGTATGTCCTCGCTTCAATAAGAACAAATAAAGAAGGGATTTCGAAGTTTCTAGCCACTTTGCATAGTCACTAGGCAAAATGCAAAACATTTGCACCAACCGGGAGTTGAACCCGGGTCTGTACCGTGGGAGGGTACAATGATACCGCTACACCATTGGTGCTGATGCTGGAGGCAGCGTCTAGAGCAAGCTTCAATTCATTCCTGTTGAACGAATCATGTATGCCGCCGTATGTCCTCGCTTCAATAAGAACAAATAAAGAAGGGATTTCGAAGTTTCTAGCCACTTTGCATAGTCACTAGGCAAAATGCAAAACATTTGCACCAACCGGGAGTTGAACCCGGGTCTGTACCGTGGGAGGGTACAATGATACCGCTACACCATTGGTGCTGATGCTGGAGGCAGCGTCTAGAGCAAGCTTCAATTCATTCCTGTTGAACGAATCATGTATGCCGCCGTATGTCCTCGCTTCAATAAGAACAAATAAAGAAGGGATTTCGAAGTTTCTAGCCACTTTGCATAGTCACTAGGCAAAATGCAAAACATTTGCACCAACCGGGAGTTGAACCCGGGTCTGTACCGTGGGAGGGTACAATGATACCGCTACACCATTGGTGCTGATGCTGGAGGCAGCGTCTAGAGCAAGCTTCAATTCATTCCTGTTGAACGAATCATGTATGCCGCCGTATGTCCTCGCTTCAATAAGAACAAATAAAGAAGGGATTTCGAAGTTTCTAGCAACTTTGCATAGTCACTAGGCAAAATGCAAAACATTTGCACCAACCGGGAGTTGAACCCGGGTCTGTACCGTGGGAGGGTACAATGATACCGCTACACCATTGGTGCTGATGCTGGAGGCAGCGTCTAGAGCAAGCTTCAATTCATTCCTGTTGAACGAATCATGTATGCCGCCGTATGTCCTCGCTTCAATAAGAACAAATAAAGAAGGGATTTCGAAGTTTCTAGCCACTTTGCATAGTCGTTAGGCAAAATGGAAAACATTTGCACCAACCGGGAGTTGAACCCGGGTCTGTACCGTGGGAGGGTACAATGATACCGCTACACCATTGGTGCTGATGCTGGAGGCAGCGTCTAGAGCAAGCTTCAATTCATTCCTGTTGAACGAATCATGTATGCCGCCGTATGTCCTCGCTTCAATAAGAACAAATAAAGAAGGGATTTCGAAGTTTCTAGCAACTTTGCATAGTCACTAGGCAAAATGCAAAACATTTGCACCAACCGGGAGTTGAACCCGGGTCTGTACCGTGGGAGGGTACAATGATACCGCTACACCATTGGTGCTGATGCTGGAGGCAGCGTCTAGAGCAAGCTTCAATTCATTCCTGTTGAACGAATCATGTATGCCGCCGTATGTCCTCGCTTCAATAAGAACAAATAAAGAAGGGATTTCGAAGTTTCTAGCCACTTTGCATAGTCACTAGGCAAAATGCAAAACATTTGCACCAACCGGGAGTTGAACCCGGGTCTGTACCGTGGGAGGGTACAATGATACCGCTACACCATTGGTGCTGATGCTGGAGGCAGCGTCTAGAGCAAGCTTCAATTCATTCCTGTTGAACGAATCATGTATGCCGCCGTATGTCCTCGCTTCAATAAGAACAAATAAAGAAGGGATTTCGAAGTTTCTAGCCACTTTGCATAGTCACTAGGCAAAATGCAAAACATTTGCACCAACCGGGAGTTGAACCCGGGTCTGTACCGTGGGAGGGTACAATGATACCGCTACACCATTGGTGCTGATGCTGGAGGCAGCGTCTAGAGCAAGCTTCAATTCATTCCTGTTGAACGAATCATGTATGCCGCCGTATGTCCTCGCTTCAATAAGAACAAATAAAGAAGGGATTTCGAAGTTTCTAGCCACTTTGCATAGTCACTAGGCAAAATGCAAAACATTTGCACCAACCGGGAGTTGAACCCGGGTCTGTACCGTGGGAGGGTACAATGATACCGCTACACCATTGGTGCTGATGCTGGAGGCAGCGTCTAGAGCAAGCTTCAATTCATTCCTGTTGAACGAATCATGTATGCCGCCGTATGTCCTCGCTTCAATAAGAACAAATAAAGAAGGGATTTCGAAGTTTCTAGCCACTTTGCATAGTCACTAGGCAAAATGCAAAACATTTGCACCAACCGGGAGTTGAACCCGGGTCTGTACCGTGGGAGGGTACAATGATACCGCTACACCATTGGTGCTGATGCTGGAGGCAGCGTCTAGAGCAAGCTTCAATTCATTCCTGTTGAACGAATCATGTATGCCGCCGTATGTCCTCGCTTCAATAAGAACAAATAAAGAAGGGATTTCGAAGTTTCTAGCCACTTTGCATAGTCACTAGGCAAAATGCAAAACATTTGCACCAACCGGGAGTTGAACCCGGGTCTGTACCGTGGGAGGGTACAATGATACCGCTACACCATTGGTGCTGATGCTGGAGGCAGCGTCTAGAGCAAGCTTCAATTCATTCCTGTTGAACGAATCATGTATGCCGCCGTATGTCCTCGCTTCAATAAGAACAAATAAAGAAGGGATTTCGAAGTTTCTAGCAACTTTGCATAGTCACTAGGCAAAATGCAAAACATTTGCACCAACCGGGAGTTGAACCCGGGTCTGTACCGTGGGAGGGTACAATGATACCGCTACACCATTGGTGCTGATGCTGGAGGCAGCGTCTAGAGCAAGCTTCAATTCATTCCTGTTGAACGAATCATGTATGCCGCCGTATGTCCTCGCTTCAATAAGAACAAATAAAGAAGGGATTTCGAAGTTTCTAGCAACTTTGCATAGTCACTAGGCAAAATGCAAAACATTTGCACCAACCGGGAGTTGAACCCGGGTCTGTACCGTGGGAGGGTACAATGATACCGCTACACCATTGGTGCTGATGCTGGAGGCAGCGTCTAGAGCAAGCTTCAATTCATTCCTGTTGAACGAATCATGTATGCCGCCGTATGTCCTCGCTTCAATAAGAACAAATAAAGAAGGGATTTCGAAGTTTCTAGCCACTTTGCATAGTCACTAGGCAAAATGCAAAACATTTGCACCAACCGGGAGTTGAACCCGGGTCTGTACCGTGGGAGGGTACAATGATACCGCTACACCATTGGTGCTGATGCTGGAGGCAGCGTCTAGAGCAAGCTTCAATTCATTCCTGTTGAACGAATCATGTATGCCGCCGTATGTCCTCGCTTCAATAAGAACAAATAAAGAAGGGATTTCGAAGTTTCTAGCAACTTTGCATAGTCACTAGGCAAAATGCAAAACATTTGCACCAACCGGGAGTTGAACCCGGGTCTGTACCGTGGGAGGGTACAATGATACCGCTACACCATTGGTGCTGATGCTGGAGGCAGCGTCTAGAGCAAGCTTCAATTCATTCCTGTTGAACGAATCATGTATGCCGCCGTATGTCCTCGCTTCAATAAGAACAAATAAAGAAGGGATTTCGAAGTTTCTAGCAACTTTGCATAGTCACTAGGCAAAATGCAAAACATTTGCACCAACCGGGAGTTGAACCCGGGTCTGTACCGTGGGAGGGTACAATGATACCGCTACACCATTGGTGCTGATGCTGGAGGCAGCGTCTAGAGCAAGCTTCAATTCATTCCTGTTGAACGAATCATGTATGCCGCCGTATGTCCTCGCTTCAATAAGAACAAATAAAGAAGGGATTTCGAAGTTTCTAGCCACTTTGCATAGTCACTAGGCAAAATGCAAAACATTTGCACCAACCGGGAGTTGAACCCGGGTCTGTACCGTGGGAGGGTACAATGATACCGCTACACCATTGGTGCTGATGCTGGAGGCAGCGTCTAGAGCAAGCTTCAATTCATTCCTGTTGAACGAATCATGTATGCCGCCGTATGTCCTCGCTTCAATAAGAACAAATAAAGAAGGGATTTCGAAGTTTCTAGCAACTTTGCATAGTCACTAGGCAAAATGCAAAACATTTGCACCAACCGGGAGTTGAACCCGGGTCTGTACCGTGGGAGGGTACAATGATACCGCTACACCATTGGTGCTGATGCTGGAGGCAGCGTCTAGAGCAAGCTTCAATTCATTCCTGTTGAACGAATCATGTATGCCGCCGTATGTCCTCGCTTCAATAAGAACAAATAAAGAAGGGATTTCGAAGTTTCTAGCAACTTTGCATAGTCACTAGGCAAAATGCAAAACATTTGCACCAACCGGGAGTTGAACCCGGGTCTGTACCGTGGGAGGGTACAATGATACCGCTACACCATTGGTGCTGATGCTGGAGGCAGCGTCTAGAGCAAGCTTCAATTCATTCCTGTTGAACGAATCATGTATGCCGCCGTATGTCCTCGCTTCAATAAGAACAAATAAAGAAGGGATTTCGAAGTTTCTAGCAACTTTGCATAGTCACTAGGCAAAATGCAAAACATTTGCACCAACCGGGAGTTGAACCCGGGTCTGTACCGTGGGAGGGTACAATGATACCGCTACACCATTGGTGCTGATGCTGGAGGCAGCGTCTAGAGCAAGCTTCAATTCATTCCTGTTGAACGAATCATGTATGCCGCCGTATATCCTCGCTTCCTCGCTTCAATAAGAACAAATAAAGAAGGGATTTCGAAGTTTCTAGCAACTTTGCATAGTCACTAGGCAAAATGCAAAACATTTGCACCAACCGGGAGTTGAACCCGGGTCTGTACCGTGGGAGGGTACAATGATACCGCTACACCATTGGTGCTGATGCTGGAGGCAGCGTCTAGAGCAAGCTTCAATTCATTCCTGTTGAACGAATCATGTATGCCGCCGTATGTCCTCGCTTCAATAAGAACAAATAAAGAAGGGATTTCGAAGTTTCTAGCAACTTTGCATAGTCACTAGGCAAAATGCAAAACATTTGCACCAACCGGGAGTTGAACCCGGGTCTGTACCGTGGGAGGGTACAATGATACCGCTACACCATTGGTGCTGATGCTGGAGGCAGCGTCTAGAGCAAGCTTCAATTCATTCCTGTTGAACGAATCATGTATGCCGCCGTATGTCCTCGCTTCAATAAGAACAAATAAAGAAGGGATTTCGAAGTTTCTAGCAACTTTGCATAGTCACTAGGCAAAATGCAAAACATTTGCACCAACCGGGAGTTGAACCCGGGTCTGTACCGTGGGAGGGTACAATGATACCGCTACACCATTGGTGCTGATGCTGGAGGCAGCGTCTAGAGCAAGCTTCAATTCATTCCTGTTGAACGAATCATGTATGCCGCCGTATGTCCTCGCTTCAATAAGAACAAATAAAGAAGGGATTTCGAAGTTTCTAGCAACTTTGCATAGTCACTAGGCAAAATGCAAAACATTTGCACCAACCGGGAGTTGAACCCGGGTCTGTACCGTGGGAGGGTACAATGATACCGCTACACCATTGGTGCTGATGCTGGAGGCAGCGTCTAGAGCAAGCTTCAATTCATTCCTGTTGAACGAATCATGTATGCCGCCGTATGTCCTCGCTTCAATAAGAACAAATAAAGAAGGGATTTCGAAGTTTCTAGCAACTTTGCATAGTCACTAGGCAAAATGCAAAACATTTGCACCAACCGGGAGTTGAACCCGGGTCTGTACCGTGGGAGGGTACAATGATACCGCTACACCATTGGTGCTGATGCTGGAGGCAGCGTCTAGAGCAAGCTTCAATTCATTCCTGTTGAACGAATCATGTATGCCGCCGTATGTCCTCGCTTCAATAAGAACAAATAAAGAAGGGATTTCGAAGTTTCTAGCAACTTTGCATAGTCACTAGGCAAAATGCAAAACATTTGCACCAACCGGGAGTTGAACCCGGGTCTGTACCGTGGGAGGGTACAATGATACCGCTACACCATTGGTGCTGATGCTGGAGGCAGCGTCTAGAGCAAGCTTCAATTCATTCCTGTTGAACGAATCATGTATGCCGCCGTATGTCCTCGCTTCAATAAGAACAAATAAAGAAGGGATTTCGAAGTTTCTAGCAACTTTGCATAGTCACTAGGCAAAATGCAAAACATTTGCACCAACCGGGAGTTGAACCCGGGTCTGTACCGTGGGAGGGTACAATGATACCGCTACACCATTGGTGCTGATGCTGGAGGCAGCGTCTAGAGCAAGCTTCAATTCATTCCTGTTGAACGAATCATGTATGCCGCCGTATGTCCTCGCTTCAATAAGAACAAATAAAGAAGGGATTTCGAAGTTTCTAGCAACTTTGCATAGTCACTAGGCAAAATGCAAAACATTTGCACCAACCGGGAGTTGAACCCGGGTCTGTACCGTGGGAGGGTACAATGATACCGCTACACCATTGGTGCTGATGCTGGAGGCAGCGTCTAGAGCAAGCTTCAATTCATTCCTGTTGAACGAATCATGTATGCCGCCGTATGTCCTCGCTTCAATAAGAACAAATAAAGAAGGGATTTCGAAGTTTCTAGCAACTTTGCATAGTCACTAGGCAAAATGCAAAACATTTGCACCAACCGGGAGTTGAACCCGGGTCTGTACCGTGGGAGGGTACAATGATACCGCTACACCATTGGTGCTGATGCTGGAGGCAGCGTCTAGAGCAAGCTTCAATTCATTCCTGTTGAACGAATCATGTATGCCGCCGTATGTCCTCGCTTCAATAAGAACAAATAAAGAAGGGATTTCGAAGTTTCTAGCAACTTTGCATAGTCACTAGGCAAAATGCAAAACATTTGCACCAACCGGGAGTTGAACCCGGGTCTGTACCGTGGGAGGGTACAATGATACCGCTACACCATTGGTGCTGATGCTGGAGGCAGCGTCTAGAGCAAGCTTCAATTCATTCCTGTTGAACGAATCATGTATGCCGCCGTATGTCCTCGCTTCAATAAGAACAAATAAAGAAGGGATTTCGAAGTTTCTAGCAACTTTGCATAGTCACTAGGCAAAATGCAAAACATTTGCACCAACCGGGAGTTGAACCCGGGTCTGTACCGTGGGAGGGTACAATGATACCGCTACACCATTGGTGCTGATGCTGGAGGCAGCGTCTAGAGCAAGCTTCAATTCATTCCTGTTGAACGAATCATGTATGCCGCCGTATGTCCTCGCTTCAATAAGAACAAATAAAGAAGGGATTTCGAAGTTTCTAGCAACTTTGCATAGTCACTAGGCAAAATGCAAAACATTTGCACCAACCGGGAGTTGAACCCGGGTCTGTACCGTGGGAGGGTACAATGATACCGCTACACCATTGGTGCTGATGCTGGAGGCAGCGTCTAGAGCAAGCTTCAATTCATTCCTGTTGAACGAATCATGTATGCCGCCGTATGTCCTCGCTTCAATAAGAACAAATAAAGAAGGGATTTCGAAGTTTCTAGCAACTTTGCATAGTCACTAGGCAAAATGCAAAACATTTGCACCAACCGGGAGTTGAACCCGGGTCTGTACCGTGGGAGGGTACAATGATACCGCTACACCATTGGTGCTGATGCTGGAGGCAGCGTCTAGAGCAAGCTTCAATTCATTCCTGTTGAACGAATCATGTATGCCGCCGTATGTCCTCGCTTCAATAAGAACAAATAAAGAAGGGATTTCGAAGTTTCTAGCAACTTTGCATAGTCACTAGGCAAAATGCAAAACATTTGCACCAACCGGGAGTTGAACCCGGGTCTGTACCGTGGGAGGGTACAATGATACCGCTACACCATTGGTGCTGATGCTGGAGGCAGCGTCTAGAGCAAGCTTCAATTCATTCCTGTTGAACGAATCATGTATGCCGCCGTATGTCCTCGCTTCAATAAGAACAAATAAAGAAGGGATTTCGAAGTTTCTAGCAACTTTGCATAGTCACTAGGCAAAATGCAAAACATTTGCACCAACCGGGAGTTGAACCCGGGTCTGTACCGTGGGAGGGTACAATGATACCGCTACACCATTGGTGCTGATGCTGGAGGCAGCGTCTAGAGCAAGCTTCAATTCATTCCTGTTGAACGAATCATGTATGCCGCCGTATGTCCTCGCTTCAATAAGAACAAATAAAGAAGGGATTTCGAAGTTTCTAGCAACTTTGCATAGTCACTAGGCAAAATGCAAAACATTTGCACCAACCGGGAGTTGAACCCGGGTCTGTACCGTGGGAGGGTACAATGATACCGCTACACCATTGGTGCTGATGCTGGAGGCAGCGTCTAGAGCAAGCTTCAATTCATTCCTGTTGAACGAATCATGTATGCCGCCGTATGTCCTCTTCCTCGCTTCAATAAGAACAAATAAAGAAGGGATTTCGAAGTTTCTAGCAACTTTGCATAGTCACTAGGCAAAATGCAAAACATTTGCACCAACCGGGAGTTGAACCCGGGTCTGTACCGTGGGAGGGTACAATGATACCGCTACACCATTGGTGCTGATGCTGGAGGCAGCGTCTAGAGCAAGCTTCAATTCATTCCTGTTGAACGAATCATGTATGCCGCCGTATGTCCTCGCTTCAATAAGAACAAATAAAGAAGGGATTTCGAAGTTTCTAGCAACTTTGCATAGTCACTAGGCAAAATGCAAAACATTTGCACCAACCGGGAGTTGAACCCGGGTCTGTACCGTGGGAGGGTACAATGATACCGCTACACCATTGGTGCTGATGCTGGAGGCAGCGTCTAGAGCAAGCTTCAATTCATTCCTGTTGAACGAATCATGTATGCCGCCGTATGTCCTCGCTTCAATAAGAACAAATAAAGAAGGGATTTCGAAGTTTCTAGCAACTTTGCATAGTCACTAGGCAAAATGCAAAACATTTGCACCAACCGGGAGTTGAACCCGGGTCTGTACCGTGGGAGGGTACAATGATACCGCTACACCATTGGTGCTGATGCTGGAGGCAGCGTCTAGAGCAAGCTTCAATTCATTCCTGTTGAACGAATCATGTATGCCGCCGTATGTCCTCGCTTCAATAAGAACAAATAAAGAAGGGATTTCGAAGTTTCTAGCAACTTTGCATAGTCACTAGGCAAAATGCAAAACATTTGCACCAACCGGGAGTTGAACCCGGGTCTGTACCGTGGGAGGGTACAATGATACCGCTACACCATTGGTGCTGATGCTGGAGGCAGCGTCTAGAGCAAGCTTCAATTCATTCCTGTTGAACGAATCATGTATGCCGCCGTATGTCCTCGCTTCAATAAGAACAAATAAAGAAGGGATTTCGAAGTTTCTAGCAACTTTGCATAGTCACTAGGCAAAATGCAAAACATTTGCACCAACCGGGAGTTGAACCCGGGTCTGTACCGTGGGAGGGTACAATGATACCGCTACACCATTGGTGCTGATGCTGGAGGCAGCGTCTAGAGCAAGCTTCAATTCATTCCTGTTGAACGAATCATGTATGCCGCCGTATGTCCTCGCTTCAATAAGAACAAATAAAGAAGGGATTTCGAAGTTTCTAGCAACTTTGCATAGTCACTAGGCAAAATGCAAAACATTTGCACCAACCGGGAGTTGAACCCGGGTCTGTACCGTGGGAGGGTACAATGATACCGCTACACCATTGGTGCTGATGCTGGAGGCAGCGTCTAGAGCAAGCTTCAATTCATTCCTGTTGAACGAATCATGTATGCCGCCGTATGTCCTCGCTTCAATAAGAACAAATAAAGAAGGGATTTCGAAGTTTCTAGCAACTTTGCATAGTCACTAGGCAAAATGCAAAACATTTGCACCAACCGGGAGTTGAACCCGGGTCTGTACCGTGGGAGGGTACAATGATACCGCTACACCATTGGTGCTGATGCTGGAGGCAGCGTCTAGAGCAAGCTTCAATTCATTCCTGTTGAACGAATCATGTATGCCGCCGTATGTCCTCGCTTCAATAAGAACAAATAAAGAAGGGATTTCGAAGTTTCTAGCAACTTTGCATAGTCACTAGGCAAAATGCAAAACATTTGCACCAACCGGGAGTTGAACCCGGGTCTGTACCGTGGGAGGGTACAATGATACCGCTACACCATTGGTGCTGATGCTGGAGGCAGCGTCTAGAGCAAGCTTCAATTCATTCCTGTTGAACGAATCATGTATGCCGCCGTATGTCCTCGCTTCAATAAGAACAAATAAAGAAGGGATTTCGAAGTTTCTAGCAACTTTGCATAGTCACTAGGCAAAATGCAAAACATTTGCACCAACCGGGAGTTGAACCCGGGTCTGTACCGTGGGAGGGTACAATGATACCGCTACACCATTGGTGCTGATGCTGGAGGCAGCGTCTAGAGCAAGCTTCAATTCATTCCTGTTGAACGAATCATGTATGCCGCCGTATGTCCTCGCTTCAATAAGAACAAATAAAGAAGGGATTTCGAAGTTTCTAGCAACTTTGCATAGTCACTAGGCAAAATGCAAAACATTTGCACCAACCGGGAGTTGAACCCGGGTCTGTACCGTGGGAGGGTACAATGATACCGCTACACCATTGGTGCTGATGCTGGAGGCAGCGTCTAGAGCAAGCTTCAATTCATTCCTGTTGAACGAATCATGTATGCCGCCGTATGTCCTCGCTTCAATAAGAACAAATAAAGAAGGGATTTCGAAGTTTCTAGCAACTTTGCATAGTCACTAGGCAAAATGCAAAACATTTGCACCAACCGGGAGTTGAACCCGGGTCTGTACCGTGGGAGGGTACAATGATACCGCTACACCATTGGTGCTGATGCTGGAGGCAGCGTCTAGAGCAAGCTTCAATTCATTCCTGTTGAACGAATCATGTATGCCGCCGTATGTCCTCGCTTCAATAAGAACAAATAAAGAAGGGATTTCGAAGTTTCTAGCCACTTTGCATAGTCACTAGGCAAAATGCAAAACATTTGCACCAACCGGGAGTTGAACCCGGGTCTGTACCGTGGGAGGGTACAATGATACCGCTACACCATTGGTGCTGATGCTGGAGGCAGCGTCTAGAGCAAGCTTCAATTCATTCCTGTTGAACGAATCATGTATGCCGCCGTATGTCCTCGCTTCAATAAGAACAAATAAAGAAGGGATTTCGAAGTTTCTAGCCACTTTACATAGTCACAAGGCAAAATGCAAAACATTTGCACCAACCGGGAGTTGAACCCGGGTCTGTACCGTGGGAGGGTACAATGATACCGCTACACCATTGGTGCTGATGCTGGAGGCAGCGTCTAGAGCAAGCTTCAATTCATTCCTGTTGAACGAATCATGTATGCCGCCGTATGTCCTCGCTTCAATAAGAACAAATAAAGAAGGGATTTCGAAGTTTCTAGCCACTTTGCATAGTCACTAGGCAAAATGCAAAACATTTGCACCAACCGGGAGTTGAACCCGGGTCTGTACCGTGGGAGGGTACAATGATACCGCTACACCATTGGTGCTGATGCTGGAGGCAGCGTCTAGAGCAAGCTTCAATTCATTCCTGTTGAACGAATCATGTATGCCGCCGTATGTCCTCGCTTCAATAAGAACAAATAAAGAAGGGATTTCGAAGTTTCTAGCCACTTTACATAGTCACTAGGCAAAATGCAAAACATTTGCACCAACCGGGAGTTGAACCCGGGTCTGTACCGTGGGAGGGTACAATGATACCGCTACACCATTGGTGCTGATGCTGGAGGCAGCGTCTAGAGCAAGCTTCAATTCATTCCTGTTGAACGAATCATGTATGCCGCCGTATGTCCTCGCTTCAATAAGAACAAATAAAGAAGGGATTTCGAAGTTTCTAGCCACTTTGCATAGTCACTAGGCAAAATGCAAAACATTTGCACCAACCGGGAGTTGAACCCGGGTCTGTACCGTGGGAGGGTACAATGATACCGCTACACCATTGGTGCTGATGCTGGAGGCAGCGTCTAGAGCAAGCTTCAATTCATTCCTGTTGAACGAATCATGTATGCCGCCGTATGTCCTCGCTTCAATAAGAACAAATAAAGAAGGGATTTCGAAGTTTCTAGCAACTTTGCATAGTCACTAGGCAAAATGCAAAACATTTGCACCAACCGGGAGTTGAACCCGGGTCTGTACCGTGGGAGGGTACAATGATACCGCTACACCATTGGTGCTGATGCTGGAGGCAGCGTCTAGAGCAAGCTTCAATTCATTCCTGTTGAACGAATCATGTATGCCGCCGTATGTCCTCGCTTCAATAAGAACAAATAAAGAAGGGATTTCGAAGTTTCTAGCCACTTTGCATAGTCACTAGGCAAAATGCAAAACATTTGCACCAACCGGGAGTTGAACCCGGGTCTGTACCGTGGGAGGGTACAATGATACCGCTACACCATTGGTGCTGATGCTGGAGGCAGCGTCTAGAGCAAGCTTCAATTCATTCCTGTTGAACGAATCATGTATGCCGCCGTATGTCCTCGCTTCAATAAGAACAAATAAAGAAGGGATTTCGAAGTTTCTAGCCACTTTGCATAGTCACTAGGCAAAATGCAAAACATTTGCACCAACCGGGAGTTGAACCCGGGTCTGTACCGTGGGAGGGTACAATGATACCGCTACACCATTGGTGCTGATGCTGGAGGCAGCGTCTAGAGCAAGCTTCAATTCATTCCTGTTGAACGAATCATGTATGCCGCCGTATGTCCTCGCTTCAATAAGAACAAATAAAGAAGGGATTTCGAAGTTTCTAGCCACTTTGCATAGTCACTAGGCAAAATGCAAAACATTTGCACCAACCGGGAGTTGAACCCGGGTCTGTACCGTGGGAGGGTACAATGATACCGCTACACCATTGGTGCTGATGCTGGAGGCAGCGTCTAGAGCAAGCTTCAATTCATTCCTGTTGAACGAATCATGTATGCCGCCGTATGTCCTCGCTTCAATAAGAACAAATAAAGAAGGGATTTCGAAGTTTCTAGCCACTTTGCATAGTCACTAGGCAAAATGCAAAACATTTGCACCAACCGGGAGTTGAACCCGGGTCTGTACCGTGGGAGGGTACAATGATACCGCTACACCATTGGTGCTGATGCTGGAGGCAGCGTCTAGAGCAAGCTTCAATTCATTCCTGTTGAACGAATCATGTATGCCGCCGTATGTCCTCGCTTCAATAAGAACAAATAAAGAAGGGATTTCGAAGTTTCTAGCCACTTTGCATAGTCACTAGGCAAAATGCAAAACATTTGCACCAACCGGGAGTTGAACCCGGGTCTGTACCGTGGGAGGGTACAATGATACCGCTACACCATTGGTGCTGATGCTGGAGGCAGCGTCTAGAGCAAGCTTCAATTCATTCCTGTTGAACGAATCATGTATGCCGCCGTATGTCCTCGCTTCAATAAGAACAAATAAAGAAGGGATTTCGAAGTTTCTAGCCACTTTGCATAGTCACTAGGCAAAATGCAAAACATTTGCACCAACCGGGAGTTGAACCCGGGTCTGTACCGTGGGAGGGTACAATGATACCGCTACACCATTGGTGCTGATGCTGGAGGCAGCGTCTAGAGCAAGCTTCAATTCATTCCTGTTGAACGAATCATGTATGCCGCCGTATGTCCTCGCTTCAATAAGAACAAATAAAGAAGGGATTTCGAAGTTTCTAGCCACTTTGCATAGTCACTAGGCAAAATGCAAAATATTTGCACCAACCGGGAGTTGAACCCGGGTCTGTACCGTGGGAGGGTACAATGATACCGCTACACCATTGGTGCTGATGCTGGAGGCAGCGTCTAGAGCAAGCTTCAATTCATTCCTGTTGAACGAATCATGTATGCCGCCGTATGTCCTCGCTTCAATAAGAACAAATAAAGAAGGGATTTCGAAGTTTCTAGCCACTTTGCATAGTCACTAGGCAAAATGCAAAACATTTGCACCAACCGGGAGTTGAACCCGGGTCTGTACCGTGGGAGGGTACAATGATACCGCTACACCATTGGTGCTGATGCTGGAGGCAGCGTCTAGAGCAAGCTTCAATTCATTCCTGTTGAACGAATCATGTATGCCGCCGTATGTCCTCGCTTCAATAAGAACAAATAAAGAAGGGATTTCGAAGTTTCTAGCCACTTTGCATAGTCACTAGGCAAAATGCAAAACATTTGCACCAACCGGGAGTTGAACCCGGGTCTGTACCGTGGGAGGGTACAATGATACCGCTACACCATTGGTGCTGATGCTGGAGGCAGCGTCTAGAGCAAGCTTCAATTCATTCCTGTTGAACGAATCATGTATGCCGCCGTATGTCCTCGCTTCAATAAGAACAAATAAAGAAGGGATTTCGAAGTTTCTAGCCACTTTGCATAGTCACTAGGCAAAATGCAAAACATTTGCACCAACCGGGAGTTGAACCCGGGTCTGTACCGTGGGAGGGTACAATGATACCGCTACACCATTGGTGCTGATGCTGGAGGCAGCGTCTAGAGCAAGCTTCAATTCATTCCTGTTGAACGAATCATGTATGCCGCCGTATGTCCTCGCTTCAATAAGAACAAATAAAGAAGGGATTTCGAAGTTTCTAGCCACTTTGCATAGTCACTAGGCAAAATGCAAAACATTTGCACCAACCGGGAGTTGAACCCGGGTCTGTACCGTGGGAGGGTACAATGATACCGCTACACCATTGGTGCTGATGCTGGAGGCAGCGTCTAGAGCAAGCTTCAATTCATTCCTGTTGAACGAATCATGTATGCCGCCGTATGTCCTCGCTTCAATAAGAACAAATAAAGAAGGGATTTCGAAGTTTCTAGCCACTTTGCATAGTCACTAGGCAAAATGCAAAACATTTGCACCAACCGGGAGTTGAACCCGGGTCTGTACCGTGGGAGGGTACAATGATACCGCTACACCATTGGTGCTGATGCTGGAGGCAGCGTCTAGAGCAAGCTTCAATTCATTCCTGTTGAACGAATCATGTATGCCGCCGTATGTCCTCGCTTCAATAAGAACAAATAAAGAAGGGATTTCGAAGTTTCTAGCCACTTTGCATAGTCACTAGGCAAAATGCAAAACATTTGCACCAACCGGGAGTTGAACCCGGGTCTGTACCGTGGGAGGGTACAATGATACCGCTACACCATTGGTGCTGATGCTGGAGGCAGCGTCTAGAGCAAGCTTCAATTCATTCCTGTTGAACGAATCATGTATGCCGCCGTATGTCCTCGCTTCAATAAGAACAAATAAAGAAGGGATTTCGAAGTTTCTAGCCACTTTGCATAGTCACTAGGCAAAATGCAAAACATTTGCACCAACCGGGAGTTGAACCCGGGTCTGTACCGTGGGAGGGTACAATGATACCGCTACACCATTGGTGCTGATGCTGGAGGCAGCGTCTAGAGCAAGCTTCAATTCATTCCTGTTGAACGAATCATGTATGCCGCCGTATGTCCTCGCTTCAATAAGAACAAATAAAGAAGGGATTTCGAAGTTTCTAGCCACTTTGCATAGTCACTAGGCAAAATGCAAAACATTTGCACCAACCGGGAGTTGAACCCGGGTCTGTACCGTGGGAGGGTACAATGATACCGCTACACCATTGGTGCTGATGCTGGAGGCAGCGTCTAGAGCAAGCTTCAATTCATTCCTGTTGAACGAATCATGTATGCCGCCGTATGTCCTCGCTTCAATAAGAACAAATAAAGAAGGGATTTCGAAGTTTCTAGCCACTTTGCATAGTCACTAGGCAAAATGCAAAACATTTGCACCAACCGGGAGTTGAACCCGGGTCTGTACCGTGGGAGGGTACAATGATACCGCTACACCATTGGTGCTGATGCTGGAGGCAGCGTCTAGAGCAAGCTTCAATTCATTCCTGTTGAACGAATCATGTATGCCGCCGTATGTCCTCGCTTCAATAAGAACAAATAAAGAAGGGATTTCGAAGTTTCTAGCCACTTTACATAGTCACAAGGCAAAATGCAAAACATTTGCACCAACCGGGAGTTGAACCCGGGTCTGTACCGTGGGAGGGTACAATGATACCGCTACACCATTGGTGCTGATGCTGGAGGCAGCGTCTAGAGCAAGCTTCAATTCATTCCTGTTGAACGAATCATGTATGCCGCCGTATGTCCTCGCTTCAATAAGAACAAATAAAGAAGGGATTTCGAAGTTTCTAGCCACTTTGCATAGTCACTAGGCAAAATGCAAAACATTTGCACCAACCGGGAGTTGAACCCGGGTCTGTACCGTGGGAGGGTACAATGATACCGCTACACCATTGGTGCTGATGCTGGAGGCAGCGTCTAGAGCAAGCTTCAATTCATTCCTGTTGAACGAATCATGTATGCCGCCGTATGTCCTCGCTTCAATAAGAACAAATAAAGAAGGGATTTCGAAGTTTCTAGCCACTTTGCATAGTCACTAGGCAAAATGCAAAACATTTGCACCAACCGGGAGTTGAACCCGGGTCTGTACCGTGGGAGGGTACAATGATACCGCTACACCATTGGTGCTGATGCTGGAGGCAGCGTCTAGAGCAAGCTTCAATTCATTCCTGTTGAACGAATCATGTATGCCGCCGTATGTCCTCGCTTCAATAAGAACAAATAAAGAAGGGATTTCGAAGTTTCTAGCCACTTTGCATAGTCACTAGGCAAAATGCAAAACATTTGCACCAACCGGGAGTTGAACCCGGGTCTGTACCGTGGGAGGGTACAATGATACCGCTACACCATTGGTGCTGATGCTGGAGGCAGCGTCTAGAGCAAGCTTCAATTCATTCCTGTTGAACGAATCATGTATGCCGCCGTATGTCCTCGCTTCAATAAGAACAAATAAAGAAGGGATTTCGAAGTTTCTAGCCACTTTGCATAGTCACTAGGCAAAATGCAAAACATTTGCACCAACCGGGAGTTGAACCCGGGTCTGTACCGTGGGAGGGTACAATGATACCGCTACACCATTGGTGCTGATGCTGGAGGCAGCGTCTAGAGCAAGCTTCAATTCATTCCTGTTGAACGAATCATGTATGCCGCCGTATGTCCTCGCTTCAATAAGAACAAATAAAGAAGGGATTTCGAAGTTTCTAGCCACTTTGCATAGTCACTAGGCAAAATGCAAAACATTTGCACCAACCGGGAGTTGAACCCGGGTCTGTACCGTGGGAGGGTACAATGATACCGCTACACCATTGGTGCTGATGCTGGAGGCAGCGTCTAGAGCAAGCTTCAATTCATTCCTGTTGAACGAATCATGTATGCCGCCGTATGTCCTCGCTTCAATAAGAACAAATAAAGAAGGGATTTCGAAGTTTCTAGCCACTTTGCATAGTCACTAGGCAAAATGCAAAACATTTGCACCAACCGGGAGTTGAACCCGGGTCTGTACCGTGGGAGGGTACAATGATACCGCTACACCATTGGTGCTGATGCTGGAGGCAGCGTCTAGAGCAAGCTTCAATTCATTCCTGTTGAACGAATCATGTATGCCGCCGTATGTCCTCGCTTCAATAAGAACAAATAAAGAAGGGATTTCGAAGTTTCTAGCCACTTTGCATAGTCACTAGGCAAAATGCAAAACATTTGCACCAACCGGGAGTTGAACCCGGGTCTGTACCGTGGGAGGGTACAATGATACCGCTACACCATTGGTGCTGATGCTGGAGGCAGCGTCTAGAGCAAGCTTCAATTCATTCCTGTTGAACGAATCATGTATGCCGCCGTATGTCCTCGCTTCAATAAGAACAAATAAAGAAGGGATTTCGAAGTTTCTAGCCACTTTGCATAGCCCCAAGGCCAAATGCAACCCCTTTGCACCAACCGGGAGTTGAACCCGGGTCTGTACCGTGGGAGGGTACAATGATACCGCTACACCATTGGTGCTGATGCTGGAGGCAGCGTCTAGAGCAAGCTTCAATTCATTCCTGTTGAACGAATCATGTATGCCGCCGTATGTCCTCGCTTCAATAAGAACAAATAAAGAAGGGATTTCGAAGTTTCTAGCCACTTTGCATAGTCACTAGGCAAAATGCAAAACATTTGCACCAACCGGGAGTTGAACCCGGGTCTGTACCGTGGGAGGGTACAATGATACCGCTACACCATTGGTGCTGATGCTGGAGGCAGCGTCTAGAGCAAGCTTCAATTCATTCCTGTTGAACGAATCATGTATGCCGCCGTATGTCCTCGCTTCAATAAGAACAAATAAAGAAGGGATTTCGAAGTTTCTAGCCACTTTGCATAGTCACTAGGCAAAATGCAAAACATTTGCACCAACCGGGAGTTGAACCCGGGTCTGTACCGTGGGAGGGTACAATGATACCGCTACACCATTGGTGCTGATGCTGGAGGCAGCGTCTAGAGCAAGCTTCAATTCATTCCTGTTGAACGAATCATGTATGCCGCCGTATGTCCTCGCTTCAATAAGAACAAATAAAGAAGGGATTTCGAAGTTTCTAGCCACTTTGCATAGTCACTAGGCAAAATGCAAAACATTTGCACCAACCGGGAGTTGAACCCGGGTCTGTACCGTGGGAGGGTACAATGATACCGCTACACCATTGGTGCTGATGCTGGAGGCAGCGTCTAGAGCAAGCTTCAATTCATTCCTGTTGAACGAATCATGTATGCCGCCGTATGTCCTCGCTTCAATAAGAACAAATAAAGAAGGGATTTCGAAGTTTCTAGCCACTTTACATAGTCACAAGGCAAAATGCAAAACATTTGCACCAACCGGGAGTTGAACCCGGGTCTGTACCGTGGGAGGGTACAATGATACCGCTACACCATTGGTGCTGATGCTGGAGGCAGCGTCTAGAGCAAGCTTCAATTCATTCCTGTTGAACGAATCATGTATGCCGCCGTATGTCCTCGCTTCAATAAGAACAAATAAAGAAGGGATTTCGAAGTTTCTAGCCACTTTGCATAGTCACTAGGCAAAATGCAAAACATTTGCACCAACCGGGAGTTGAACCCGGGTCTGTACCGTGGGAGGGTACAATGATACCGCTACACCATTGGTGCTGATGCTGGAGGCAGCGTCTAGAGCAAGCTTCAATTCATTCCTGTTGAACGAATCATGTATGCCGCCGTATGTCCTCGCTTCAATAAGAACAAATAAAGAAGGGATTTCGAAGTTTCTAGCCACTTTGCATAGTCACTAGGCAAAATGCAAAACATTTGCACCAACCGGGAGTTGAACCCGGGTCTGTACCGTGGGAGGGTACAATGATACCGCTACACCATTGGTGCTGATGCTGGAGGCAGCGTCTAGAGCAAGCTTCAATTCATTCCTGTTGAACGAATCATGTATGCCGCCGTATGTCCTCGCTTCAATAAGAACAAATAAAGAAGGGATTTCGAAGTTTCTAGCCACTTTGCATAGTCACTAGGCAAAATGCAAAACATTTGCACCAACCGGGAGTTGAACCCGGGTCTGTACCGTGGGAGGGTACAATGATACCGCTACACCATTGGTGCTGATGCTGGAGGCAGCGTCTAGAGCAAGCTTCAATTCATTCCTGTTGAACGAATCATGTATGCCGCCGTATGTCCTCGCTTCAATAAGAACAAATAAAGAAGGGATTTTGAAGTTTCTAGTCACTTTGCATAGTCACAAGGCAAAATGCAAAACATTTGCACCAACCGGGAGTTGAACCCGGGTCTGTACCGTGGGAGGGTACAATGATACCGCTACACCATTGGTGCTGATGCTGGAGGCAGCGTCTAGAGCAAGCTTCAATTCATTCCTGTTGAACGAATCATGTATGCCGCCGTATGTCCTCGCTTCAATAAGAACAAATAAAGAAGGGATTTCGAAGTTTCTAGCCACTTTGCATAGTCACAAGGCAAAATGCAAAACATTTGCACCAACCGGGAGTTGAACCCGGGTCTGTACCGTGGGAGGGTACAATGATACCGCTACACCATTGGTGCTGATGCTGGAGGCAGCGTCTAGAGCAAGCTTCAATTCATTCCTGTTGAACGAATCATGTATGCCGCCGTATGTCCTCGCTTCAATAAGAACAAATAAAGAAGGGATTTCGAAGTTTCTAGCCACTTTGCATAGTCACTAGGCAAAATGCAAAACATTTGCACCAACCGGGAGTTGAACCCGGGTCTGTACCGTGGGAGGGTACAATGATACCGCTACACCATTGGTGCTGATGCTGGAGGCAGCGTCTAGAGCAAGCTTCAATTCATTCCTGTTGAACGAATCATGTATGCCGCCGTATGTCCTCGCTTCAATAAGAACAAATAAAGAAGGGATTTCGAAGTTTCTAGCCACTTTGCATAGTCACAAGGCAAAATGCAAAACATTTGCACCAACCGGGAGTTGAACCCGGGTCTGTACCGTGGGAGGGTACAATGATACCGCTACACCATTGGTGCTGATGCTGGAGGCAGCGTCTAGAGCAAGCTTCAATTCATTCCTGTTGAACGAATCATGTATGCCGCCGTATGTCCTCGCTTCAATAAGAACAAATAAAGAAGGGATTTCGAAGTTTCTAGCCACTTTGCATAGTCACTAGGCAAAATGCAAAACATTTGCACCAACCGGGAGTTGAACCCGGGTCTGTACCGTGGGAGGGTACAATGATACCGCTACACCATTGGTGCTGATGCTGGAGGCAGCGTCTAGAGCAAGCTTCAATTCATTCCTGTTGAACGAATCATGTATGCCGCCGTATGTCCTCGCTTCAATAAGAACAAATAAAGAAGGGATTTCGAAGTTTCTAGCCACTTTGCATAGTCACTAGGCAAAATGCAAAACATTTGCACCAACCGGGAGTTGAACCCGGGTCTGTACCGTGGGAGGGTACAATGATACCGCTACACCATTGGTGCTGATGCTGGAGGCAGCGTCTAGAGCAAGCTTCAATTCATTCCTGTTGAACGAATCATGTATGCCGCCGTATGTCCTCGCTTCAATAAGAACAAATAAAGAAGGGATTTCGAAGTTTCTAGCCACTTTGCATAGTCACTAGGCAAAATGCAAAACATTTGCACCAACCGGGAGTTGAACCCGGGTCTGTACCGTGGGAGGGTACAATGATACCGCTACACCATTGGTGCTGATGCTGGAGGCAGCGTCTAGAGCAAGCTTCAATTCATTCCTGTTGAACGAATCATGTATGCCGCCGTATGTCCTCGCTTCAATAAGAACAAATAAAGAAGGGATTTCGAAGTTTCTAGCCACTTTGCATAGTCACTAGGCAAAATGCAAAACATTTGCACCAACCGGGAGTTGAACCCGGGTCTGTACCGTGGGAGGGTACAATGATACCGCTACACCATTGGTGCTGATGCTGGAGGCAGCGTCTAGAGCAAGCTTCAATTCATTCCTGTTGAACGAATCATGTATGCCGCCGTATGTCCTCGCTTCAATAAGAACAAATAAAGAAGGGATTTCGAAGTTTCTAGCCACTTTGCATAGTCACAAGGCAAAATGCAAAACATTTGCACCAACCGGGAGTTGAACCCGGGTCTGTACCGTGGGAGGGTACAATGATACCGCTACACCATTGGTGCTGATGCTGGAGGCAGCGTCTAGAGCAAGCTTCAATTCATTCCTGTTGAACGAATCATGTATGCCGCCGTATGTCCTCGCTTCAATAAGAACAAATAAAGAAGGGATTTCGAAGTTTCTAGCCACTTTGCATAGTCACTAGGCAAAATGCAAAACATTTGCACCAACCGGGAGTTGAACCCGGGTCTGTACCGTGGGAGGGTACAATGATACCGCTACACCATTGGTGCTGATGCTGGAGGCAGCGTCTAGAGCAAGCTTCAATTCATTCCTGTTGAACGAATCATGTATGCCGCCGTATGTCCTCGCTTCAATAAGAACAAATAAAGAAGGGATTTCGAAGTTTCTAGCCACTTTGCATAGTCACTAGGCAAAATGCAAAACATTTGCACCAACCGGGAGTTGAACCCGGGTCTGTACCGTGGGAGGGTACAATGATACCGCTACACCATTGGTGCTGATGCTGGAGGCAGCGTCTAGAGCAAGCTTCAATTCATTCCTGTTGAACGAATCATGTATGCCGCCGTATGTCCTCGCTTCAATAAGAACAAATAAAGAAGGGATTTCGAAGTTTCTAGCCACTTTGCATAGTCACTAGGCAAAATGCAAAACATTTGCACCAACCGGGAGTTGAACCCGGGTCTGTACCGTGGGAGGGTACAATGATACCGCTACACCATTGGTGCTGATGCTGGAGGCAGCGTCTAGAGCAAGCTTCAATTCATTCCTGTTGAACGAATCATGTATGCCGCCGTATGTCCTCGCTTCAATAAGAACAAATAAAGAAGGGATTTCGAAGTTTCTAGCCACTTTGCATAGTCACTAGGCAAAATGCAAAACATTTGCACCAACCGGGAGTTGAACCCGGGTCTGTACCGTGGGAGGGTACAATGATACCGCTACACCATTGGTGCTGATGCTGGAGGCAGCGTCTAGAGCAAGCTTCAATTCATTCCTGTTGAACGAATCATGTATGCCGCCGTATGTCCTCGCTTCAATAAGAACAAATAAAGAAGGGATTTCGAAGTTTCTAGCCACTTTACATAGTCACAAGGCAAAATGCAAAACATTTGCACCAACCGGGAATTGAACCCGGGTCTGTACCGTGAGGGGGTACAATGATACCGCTACACCATTGGTGCTGATGCTGGAGGCAGCGTCTAGAGCAAGCTTCAATTCATTCCTGTTGAACGAATCATGTATGCCGCCGTATGTCCTCGCTTCAATAAGAACAAATAAAGAAGGGATTTCGAAGTTTCTAGCCACTTTGCATAGTCACTAGGCAAAATGCAAAACATTTGCACCAACCGGGAGTTGAACCCGGGTCTGTACCGTGGGAGGGTACAATGATACCGCTACACCATTGGTGCTGATGCTGGAGGCAGCGTCTAGAGCAAGCTTCAATTCATTCCTGTTGAACGAATCATGTATGCCGCCGTATGTCCTCGCTTCAATAAGAACAAATAAAGAAGGGATTTCGAAGTTTCTAGCCACTTTGCATAGTCACTAGGCAAAATGCAAAACATTTGCACCAACCGGGAGTTGAACCCGGGTCTGTACCGTGGGAGGGTACAATGATACCGCTACACCATTGGTGCTGATGCTGGAGGCAGCGTCTAGAGCAAGCTTCAATTCATTCCTGTTGAACGAATCATGTATGCCGCCGTATGTCCTCGCTTCAATAAGAACAAATAAAGAAGGGATTTCGAAGTTTCTAGCCACTTTGCATAGTCACTAGGCAAAATGCAAAACATTTGCACCAACCGGGAGTTGAACCCGGGTCTGTACCGTGGGAGGGTACAATGATACCGCTACACCATTGGTGCTGATGCTGGAGGCAGCGTCTAGAGCAAGCTTCAATTCATTCCTGTTGAACGAATCATGTATGCCGCCGTATGTCCTCGCTTCAATAAGAACAAATAAAGAAGGGATTTCGAAGTTTCTAGCCACTTTGCATAGTCACTAGGCAAAATGCAAAACATTTGCACCAACCGGGAGTTGAACCCGGGTCTGTACCGTGGGAGGGTACAATGATACCGCTACACCATTGGTGCTGATGCTGGAGGCAGCGTCTAGAGCAAGCTTCAATTCATTCCTGTTGAACGAATCATGTATGCCGCCGTATGTCCTCGCTTCAATAAGAACAAATAAAGAAGGGATTTCGAAGTTTCTAGCCACTTTGCATAGTCACTAGGCAAAATGCAAAACATTTGCACCAACCGGGAGTTGAACCCGGGTCTGTACCGTGGGAGGGTACAATGATACCGCTACACCATTGGTGCTGATGCTGGAGGCAGCGTCTAGAGCAAGCTTCAATTCATTCCTGTTGAACGAATCATGTATGCCGCCGTATGTCCTCGCTTCAATAAGAACAAATAAAGAAGGGATTTCGAAGTTTCTAGCCACTTTGCATAGTCACTAGGCAAAATGCAAAACATTTGCACCAACCGGGAGTTGAACCCGGGTCTGTACCGTGGGAGGGTACAATGATACCGCTACACCATTGGTGCTGATGCTGGAGGCAGCGTCTAGAGCAAGCTTCAATTCATTCCTGTTGAACGAATCATGTATGCCGCCGTATGTCCTCGCTTCAATAAGAACAAATAAAGAAGGGATTTCGAAGTTTCTAGCCACTTTGCATAGTCACTAGGCAAAATGCAAAACATTTGCACCAACCGGGAGTTGAACCCGGGTCTGTACCGTGGGAGGGTACAATGATACCGCTACACCATTGGTGCTGATGCTGGAGGCAGCGTCTAGAGCAAGCTTCAATTCATTCCTGTTGAACGAATCATGTATGCCGCCGTATGTCCTCGCTTCAATAAGAACAAATAAAGAAGGGATTTCGAAGTTTCTAGCCACTTTGCATAGTCACTAGGCAAAATGCAAAACATTTGCACCAACCGGGAGTTGAACCCGGGTCTGTACCGTGGGAGGGTACAATGATACCGCTACACCATTGGTGCTGATGCTGGAGGCAGCGTCTAGAGCAAGCTTCAATTCATTCCTGTTGAACGAATCATGTATGCCGCCGTATGTCCTCGCTTCAATAAGAACAAATAAAGAAGGGATTTCGAAGTTTCTAGCCACTTTGCATAGTCACTAGGCAAAATGCAAAACATTTGCACCAACCGGGAGTTGAACCCGGGTCTGTACCGTGGGAGGGTACAATGATACCGCTACACCATTGGTGCTGATGCTGGAGGCAGCGTCTAGAGCAAGCTTCAATTCATTCCTGTTGAACGAATCATGTATGCCGCCGTATGTCCTCGCTTCAATAAGAACAAATAAAGAAGGGATTTCGAAGTTTCTAGCCACTTTGCATAGTCACTAGGCAAAATGCAAAACATTTGCACCAACCGGGAGTTGAACCCGGGTCTGTACCGTGGGAGGGTACAATGATACCGCTACACCATTGGTGCTGATGCTGGAGGCAGCGTCTAGAGCAAGCTTCAATTCATTCCTGTTGAACGAATCATGTATGCCGCCGTATGTCCTCGCTTCAATAAGAACAAATAAAGAAGGGATTTCGAAGTTTCTAGCCACTTTGCATAGTCACTAGGCAAAATGCAAAACATTTGCACCAACCGGGAGTTGAACCCGGGTCTGTACCGTGGGAGGGTACAATGATACCGCTACACCATTGGTGCTGATGCTGGAGGCAGCGTCTAGAGCAAGCTTCAATTCATTCCTGTTGAACGAATCATGTATGCCGCCGTATGTCCTCGCTTCAATAAGAACAAATAAAGAAGGGATTTCGAAGTTTCTAGCCACTTTGCATAGTCACTAGGCAAAATGCAAAACATTTGCACCAACCGGGAGTTGAACCCGGGTCTGTACCGTGGGAGGGTACAATGATACCGCTACACCATTGGTGCTGATGCTGGAGGCAGCGTCTAGAGCAAGCTTCAATTCATTCCTGTTGAACGAATCATGTATGCCGCCGTATGTCCTCGCTTCAATAAGAACAAATAAAGAAGGGATTTCGAAGTTTCTAGCCACTTTGCATAGTCACTAGGCAAAATGCAAAACATTTGCACCAACCGGGAGTTGAACCCGGGTCTGTACCGTGGGAGGGTACAATGATACCGCTACACCATTGGTGCTGATGCTGGAGGCAGCGTCTAGAGCAAGCTTCAATTCATTCCTGTTGAACGAATCATGTATGCCGCCGTATGTCCTCGCTTCAATAAGAACAAATAAAGAAGGGATTTCGAAGTTTCTAGCAACTTTGCATAGTCACTAGGCAAAATGCAAAACATTTGCACCAACCGGGAGTTGAACCCGGGTCTGTACCGTGGGAGGGTACAATGATACCGCTACACCATTGGTGCTGATGCTGGAGGCAGCGTCTAGAGCAAGCTTCAATTCATTCCTGTTGAACGAATCATGTATGCCGCCGTATGTCCTCGCTTCAATAAGAACAAATAAAGAAGGGATTTCGAAGTTTCTAGCCACTTTGCACCGTCACTAGGCAAAATGCAAAACATTTGCACCAACCGGGAGTTGAACCCGGGTCTGTACCGTGGGAGGGTACAATGATACCGCTACACCATTGGTGCTGATGCTGGAGGCAGCGTCTAGAGCAAGCTTCAATTCATTCCTGTTGAACGAATCATGTATGCCGCCGTATGTCCTCGCTTCAATAAGAACAAATAAAGAAGGGATTTCGAAGTTTCTAGCAACTTTGCATAGTCACTAGGCAAAATGCAAAACATTTGCACCAACCGGGAGTTGAACCCGGGTCTGTACCGTGGGAGGGTACAATGATACCGCTACACCATTGGTGCTGATGCTGGAGGCAGCGTCTAGAGCAAGCTTCAATTCATTCCTGTTGAACGAATCATGTATGCCGCCGTATGTCCTCGCTTCAATAAGAACAAATAAAGAAGGGATTTCGAAGTTTCTAGCCACTTTGCATAGTCACTAGGCAAAATGCAAAACATTTGCACCAACCGGGAGTTGAACCCGGGTCTGTACCGTGGGAGGGTACAATGATACCGCTACACCATTGGTGCTGATGCTGGAGGCAGCGTCTAGAGCAAGCTTCAATTCATTCCTGTTGAACGAATCATGTATGCCGCCGTATGTCCTCGCTTCAATAAGAACAAATAAAGAAGGGATTTCGAAGTTTCTAGCCACTTTGCATAGTCACTAGGCAAAATGCAAAACATTTGCACCAACCGGGAGTTGAACCCGGGTCTGTACCGTGGGAGGGTACAATGATACCGCTACACCATTGGTGCTGATGCTGGAGGCAGCGTCTAGAGCAAGCTTCAATTCATTCCTGTTGAACGAATCATGTATGCCGCCGTATGTCCTCGCTTCAATAAGAACAAATAAAGAAGGGATTTCGAAGTTTCTAGCCACTTTGCATAGTCACTAGGCAAAATGCAAAACATTTGCACCAACCGGGAGTTGAACCCGGGTCTGTACCGTGGGAGGGTACAATGATACCGCTACACCATTGGTGCTGATGCTGGAGGCAGCGTCTAGAGCAAGCTTCAATTCATTCCTGTTGAACGAATCATGTATGCCGCCGTATGTCCTCGCTTCAATAAGAACAAATAAAGAAGGGATTTCGAAGTTTCTAGCCACTTTGCATAGTCACTAGGCAAAATGCAAAACATTTGCACCAACCGGGAGTTGAACCCGGGTCTGTACCGTGGGAGGGTACAATGATACCGCTACACCATTGGTGCTGATGCTGGAGGCAGCGTCTAGAGCAAGCTTCAATTCATTCCTGTTGAACGAATCATGTATGCCGCCGTATGTCCTCGCTTCAATAAGAACAAATAAAGAAGGGATTTCGAAGTTTCTAGCCACTTTGCATAGTCACTAGGCAAAATGCAAAACATTTGCACCAACCGGGAGTTGAACCCGGGTCTGTACCGTGGGAGGGTACAATGATACCGCTACACCATTGGTGCTGATGCTGGAGGCAGCGTCTAGAGCAAGCTTCAATTCATTCCTGTTGAACGAATCATGTATGCCGCCGTATGTCCTCGCTTCAATAAGAACAAATAAAGAAGGGATTTCGAAGTTTCTAGCCACTTTGCATAGTCACTAGGCAAAATGCAAAACATTTGCACCAACCGGGAGTTGAACCCGGGTCTGTACCGTGGGAGGGTACAATGATACCGCTACACCATTGGTGCTGATGCTGGAGGCAGCGTCTAGAGCAAGCTTCAATTCATTCCTGTTGAACGAATCATGTATGCCGCCGTATGTCCTCGCTTCAATAAGAACAAATAAAGAAGGGATTTCGAAGTTTCTAGCCACTTTGCATAGTCACTAGGCAAAATGCAAAACATTTGCACCAACCGGGAGTTGAACCCGGGTCTGTACCGTGGGAGGGTACAATGATACCGCTACACCATTGGTGCTGATGCTGGAGGCAGCGTCTAGAGCAAGCTTCAATTCATTCCTGTTGAACGAATCATGTATGCCGCCGTATGTCCTCGCTTCAATAAGAACAAATAAAGAAGGGATTTCGAAGTTTCTAGCCACTTTGCATAGTCACTAGGCAAAATGCAAAACATTTGCACCAACCGGGAGTTGAACCCGGGTCTGTACCGTGGGAGGGTACAATGATACCGCTACACCATTGGTGCTGATGCTGGAGGCAGCGTCTAGAGCAAGCTTCAATTCATTCCTGTTGAACGAATCATGTATGCCGCCGTATGTCCTCGCTTCAATAAGAACAAATAAAGAAGGGATTTCGAAGTTTCTAGCCACTTTGCATAGTCACTAGGCAAAATGCAAAACATTTGCACCAACCGGGAGTTGAACCCGGGTCTGTACCGTGGGAGGGTACAATGATACCGCTACACCATTGGTGCTGATGCTGGAGGCAGCGTCTAGAGCAAGCTTCAATTCATTCCTGTTGAACGAATCATGTATGCCGCCGTATGTCCTCGCTTCAATAAGAACAAATAAAGAAGGGATTTCGAAGTTTCTAGCCACTTTGCATAGTCACTAGGCAAAATGCAAAACATTTGCACCAACCGGGAGTTGAACCCGGGTCTGTACCGTGGGAGGGTACAATGATACCGCTACACCATTGGTGCTGATGCTGGAGGCAGCGTCTAGAGCAAGCTTCAATTCATTCCTGTTGAACGAATCATGTATGCCGCCGTATGTCCTCGCTTCAATAAGAACAAATAAAGAAGGGATTTCGAAGTTTCCAGCCACTTTGCATAGTCACTAGGCAAAATGCAAAACATTTGCACCAACCGGGAGTTGAACCCGGGTCTGTACCGTGGGAGGGTACAATGATACCGCTACACCATTGGTGCTGATGCTGGAGGCAGCGTCTAGAGCAAGCTTCAATTCATTCCTGTTGAACGAATCATGTATGCCGCCGTATGTCCTCGCTTCAATAAGAACAAATAAAGAAGGGATTTCGAAGTTTCTAGCCACTTTGCATAGTCACTAGGCAAAATGCAAAACATTTGCACCAACCGGGAGTTGAACCCGGGTCTGTACCGTGGGAGGGTACAATGATACCGCTACACCATTGGTGCTGATGCTGGAGGCAGCGTCTAGAGCAAGCTTCAATTCATTCCTGTTGAACGAATCATGTATGCCGCCGTATGTCCTCGCTTCAATAAGAACAAATAAAGAAGGGATTTCGAAGTTTCTAGCCACTTTGCATAGTCACTAGGCAAAATGCAAAACATTTGCACCAACCGGGAGTTGAACCCGGGTCTGTACCGTGGGAGGGTACAATGATACCGCTACACCATTGGTGCTGATGCTGGAGGCAGCGTCTAGAGCAAGCTTCAATTCATTCCTGTTGAACGAATCATGTATGCCGCCGTATGTCCTCGCTTCAATAAGAACAAATAAAGAAGGGATTTCGAAGTTTCTAGCCACTTTGCATAGTCACTAGGCAAAATGCAAAACATTTGCACCAACCGGGAGTTGAACCCGGGTCTGTACCGTGGGAGGGTACAATGATACCGCTACACCATTGGTGCTGATGCTGGAGGCAGCGTCTAGAGCAAGCTTCAATTCATTCCTGTTGAACGAATCATGTATGCCGCCGTATGTCCTCGCTTCAATAAGAACAAATAAAGAAGGGATTTCGAAGTTTCTAGCCACTTTACATAGTCACAAGGCAAAATGCAAAACATTTGCACCAACCGGGAGTTGAACCCGGGTCTGTACCGTGGGAGGGTACAATGATACCGCTACACCATTGGTGCTGATGCTGGAGGCAGCGTCTAGAGCAAGCTTCAATTCATTCCTTTTGAACGAATCATGTATGCCGCCGTATGTCCTCGCTTCAATAAGAACAAATAAAGAAGGGATTTCGAAGTTTCTAGCCACTTTACATAGTCACAAGGCAAAATGCAAAACATTTGCACCAACCGGGAGTTGAACCCGGGTCTGTACCGTGGGAGGGTACAATGATACCGCTACACCATTGGTGCTGATGCTGGAGGCAGCGTCTAGAGCAAGCTTCAATTCATTCCTGTTGAACGAATCATGTATGCCGCCGTATGTCCTCGCTTCAATAAGAACAAATAAAGAAGGGATTTCGAAGTTTCTAGCCACTTTGCATAGTCACAAGGCAAAATGCAAAACATTTGCACCAACCGGGAGTTGAACCCGGGTCTGTACCGTGGGAGGGTACAATGATACCGCTACACCATTGGTGCTGATGCTGGAGGCAGCGTCTAGAGCAAGCTTCAATTCATTCCTGTTGAACGAATCATGTATGCCGCCGTATGTCCTCGCTTCAATAAGAACAAATAAAGAAGGGATTTCGAAGTTTCTAGCCACTTTGCATAGTCACTAGGCAAAATGCAAAACATTTGCACCAACCGGGAGTTGAACCCGGGTCTGTACCGTGGGAGGGTACAATGATACCGCTACACCATTGGTGCTGATGCTGGAGGCAGCGTCTAGAGCAAGCTTCAATTCATTCCTGTTGAACGAATCATGTATGCCGCCGTATGTCCTCGCTTCAATAAGAACAAATAAAGAAGGGATTTCGAAGTTTCTAGCCACTTTGCATAGTCACTAGGCAAAATGCAAAACATTTGCACCAACCGGGAGTTGAACCCGGGTCTGTACCGTGGGAGGGTACAATGATACCGCTACACCATTGGTGCTGATGCTGGAGGCAGCGTCTAGAGCAAGCTTCAATTCATTCCTGTTGAACGAATCATGTATGCCGCCGTATGTCCTCGCTTCAATAAGAACAAATAAAGAAGGGATTTCGAAGTTTCTAGCCACTTTGCATAGTCACTAGGCAAAATGCAAAACATTTGCACCAACCGGGAGTTGAACCCGGGTCTGTACCGTGGGAGGGTACAATGATACCGCTACACCATTGGTGCTGATGCTGGAGGCAGCGTCTAGAGCAAGCTTCAATTCATTCCTGTTGAACGAATCATGTATGCCGCCGTATGTCCTCGCTTCAATAAGAACAAATAAAGAAGGGATTTCGAAGTTTCTAGCCACTTTACATAGTCACAAGGCAAAATGCAAAACATTTGCACCAACCGGGAGTTGAACCCGGGTCTGTACCGTGGGAGGGTACAATGATACCGCTACACCATTGGTGCTGATGCTGGAGGCAGCGTCTAGAGCAAGCTTCAATTCATTCCTGTTGAACGAATCATGTATGCCGCCGTATGTCCTCGCTTCAATAAGAACAAATAAAGAAGGGATTTTGAAGTTTCTAGCCACTTTGCATAGTCACTAGGCAAAATGCAAAACATTTGCACCAACCGGGAGTTGAACCCGGGTCTGTACCGTGGGAGGGTACAATGATACCGCTACACCATTGGTGCTGATGCTGGAGGCAGCGTCTAGAGCAAGCTTCAATTCATTCCTGTTGAACGAATCATGTATGCCGCCGTATGTCCTCGCTTCAATAAGAACAAATAAAGAAGGGATTTCGAAGTTTCTAGCCACTTTGCATAGTCACTAGGCAAAATGCAAAACATTTGCACCAACCGGGAGTTGAACCCGGGTCTGTACCGTGGGAGGGTACAATGATACCGCTACACCATTGGTGCTGATGCTGGAGGCAGCGTCTAGAGCAAGCTTCAATTCATTCCTGTTGAACGAATCATGTATGCCGCCGTATGTCCTCGCTTCAATAAGAACAAATAAAGAAGGGATTTCGAAGTTTCTAGCCACTTTGCATAGTCACTAGGCAAAATGCAAAACATTTGCACCAACCGGGAGTTGAACCCGGGTCTGTACCGTGGGAGGGTACAATGATACCGCTACACCATTGGTGCTGATGCTGGAGGCAGCGTCTAGAGCAAGCTTCAATTCATTCCTGTTGAACGAATCATGTATGCCGCCGTATGTCCTCGCTTCAATAAGAACAAATAAAGAAGGGATTTCGAAGTTTCTAGCCACTTTGCATAGTCACTAGGCAAAATGCAAAACATTTGCACCAACCGGGAGTTGAACCCGGGTCTGTACCGTGGGAGGGTACAATGATACCGCTACACCATTGGTGCTGATGCTGGAGGCAGCGTCTAGAGCAAGCTTCAATTCATTCCTGTTGAACGAATCATGTATGCCGCCGTATGTCCTCGCTTCAATAAGAACAAATAAAGAAGGGATTTCGAAGTTTCTAGCCACTTTGCATAGTCACTAGGCAAAATGCAAAACATTTGCACCAACCGGGAGTTGAACCCGGGTCTGTACCGTGGGAGGGTACAATGATACCGCTACACCATTGGTGCTGATGCTGGAGGCAGCGTCTAGAGCAAGCTTCAATTCATTCCTGTTGAACGAATCATGTATGCCGCCGTATGTCCTCGCTTCAATAAGAACAAATAAAGAAGGGATTTCGAAGTTTCTAGCCACTTTGCATAGTCACTAGGCAAAATGCAAAACATTTGCACCAACCGGGAGTTGAACCCGGGTCTGTACCGTGGGAGGGTACAATGATACCGCTACACCATTGGTGCTGATGCTGGAGGCAGCGTCTAGAGCAAGCTTCAATTCATTCCTGTTGAACGAATCATGTATGCCGCCGTATGTCCTCGCTTCAATAAGAACAAATAAAGAAGGGATTTCGAAGTTTCTAGCCACTTTGCATAGTCACTAGGCAAAATGCAAAACATTTGCACCAACCGGGAGTTGAACCCGGGTCTGTACCGTGGGAGGGTACAATGATACCGCTACACCATTGGTGCTGATGCTGGAGGCAGCGTCTAGAGCAAGCTTCAATTCATTCCTGTTGAACGAATCATGTATGCCGCCGTATGTCCTCGCTTCAATAAGAACAAATAAAGAAGGGATTTCGAAGTTTCTAGCCACTTTGCATAGTCACTAGGCAAAATGCAAAACATTTGCACCAACCGGGAGTTGAACCCGGGTCTGTACCGTGGGAGGGTACAATGATACCGCTACACCATTGGTGCTGATGCTGGAGGCAGCGTCTAGAGCAAGCTTCAATTCATTCCTGTTGAACGAATCATGTATGCCGCCGTATGTCCTCGCTTCAATAAGAACAAATAAAGAAGGGATTTCGAAGTTTCTAGCCACTTTGCATAGTCACTAGGCAAAATGCAAAACATTTGCACCAACCGGGAGTTGAACCCGGGTCTGTACCGTGGGAGGGTACAATGATACCGCTACACCATTGGTGCTGATGCTGGAGGCAGCGTCTAGAGCAAGCTTCAATTCATTCCTGTTGAACGAATCATGTATGCCGCCGTATGTCCTCGCTTCAATAAGAACAAATAAAGAAGGGATTTCGAAGTTTCTAGCCACTTTGCATAGTCACTAGGCAAAATGCAAAACATTTGCACCAACCGGGAGTTGAACCCGGGTCTGTACCGTGGGAGGGTACAATGATACCGCTACACCATTGGTGCTGATGCTGGAGGCAGCGTCTAGAGCAAGCTTCAATTCATTCCTGTTGAACGAATCATGTATGCCGCCGTATGTCCTCGCTTCAATAAGAACAAATAAAGAAGGGATTTCGAAGTTTCTAGCCACTTTGCATAGTCGTTAGGCAAAATGGAAAACATTTGCACCAACCGGGAGTTGAACCCGGGTCTGTACCGTGGGAGGGTACAATGATACCGCTACACCATTGGTGCTGATGCTGGAGGCAGCGTCTAGAGCAAGCTTCAATTCATTCCTGTTGAACGAATCATGTATGCCGCCGTATGTCCTCGCTTCAATAAGAACAAATAAAGAAGGGATTTCGAAGTTTCTAGCCACTTTGCATAGTCACTAGGCAAAATGCAAAACATTTGCACCAACCGGGAGTTGAACCCGGGTCTGTACCGTGGGAGGGTACAATGATACCGCTACACCATTGGTGCTGATGCTGGAGGCAGCGTCTAGAGCAAGCTTCAATTCATTCCTGTTGAACGAATCATGTATGCCGCCGTATGTCCTCGCTTCAATAAGAACAAATAAAGAAGGGATTTCGAAGTTTCTAGCCACTTTGCATAGTCACAAGGCAAAATGCAAAACATTTGCACCAACCGGGAGTTGAACCCGGGTCTGTACCGTGGGAGGGTACAATGATACCGCTACACCATTGGTGCTGATGCTGGAGGCAGCGTCTAGAGCAAGCTTCAATTCATTCCTGTTGAACGAATCATGTATGCCGCCGTATGTCCTCGCTTCAATAAGAACAAATAAAGAAGGGATTTCGAAGTTTCTAGCCACTTTGCATAGTCACTAGGCAAAATGCAAAACATTTGCACCAACCGGGAGTTGAACCCGGGTCTGTACCGTGGGAGGGTACAATGATACCGCTACACCATTGGTGCTGATGCTGGAGGCAGCGTCTAGAGCAAGCTTCAATTCATTCCTGTTGAACGAATCATGTATGCCGCCGTATGTCCTCGCTTCAATAAGAACAAATAAAGAAGGGATTTCGAAGTTTCTAGCCACTTTGCATAGTCACTAGGCAAAATGCAAAACATTTGCACCAACCGGGAGTTGAACCCGGGTCTGTACCGTGGGAGGGTACAATGATACCGCTACACCATTGGTGCTGATGCTGGAGGCAGCGTCTAGAGCAAGCTTCAATTCATTCCTGTTGAACGAATCATGTATGCCGCCGTATGTCCTCGCTTCAATAAGAACAAATAAAGAAGGGATTTCGAAGTTTCTAGCCACTTTGCATAGTCACTAGGCAAAATGCAAAACATTTGCACCAACCGGGAGTTGAACCCGGGTCTGTACCGTGGGAGGGTACAATGATACCGCTACACCATTGGTGCTGATGCTGGAGGCAGCGTCTAGAGCAAGCTTCAATTCATTCCTGTTGAACGAATCATGTATGCCGCCGTATGTCCTCGCTTCAATAAGAACAAATAAAGAAGGGATTTCGAAGTTTCTAGCCACTTTGCATAGTCACTAGGCAAAATGCAAAACATTTGCACCAACCGGGAGTTGAACCCGGGTCTGTACCGTGGGAGGGTACAATGATACCGCTACACCATTGGTGCTGATGCTGGAGGCAGCGTCTAGAGCAAGCTTCAATTCATTCCTGTTGAACGAATCATGTATGCCGCCGTATGTCCTCGCTTCAATAAGAACAAATAAAGAAGGGATTTCGAAGTTTCTAGCCACTTTGCATAGTCACTAGGCAAAATGCAAAACATTTGCACCAACCGGGAGTTGAACCCGGGTCTGTACCGTGGGAGGGTACAATGATACCGCTACACCATTGGTGCTGATGCTGGAGGCAGCGTCTAGAGCAAGCTTCAATTCATTCCTGTTGAACGAATCATGTATGCCGCCGTATATCCTCGCTTCAATAAGAACAAATAAAGAAGGGATTTCGAAGTTTCTAGCCACTTTGCATAGTCACTAGGCAAAATGCAAAACATTTGCACCAACCGGGAGTTGAACCCGGGTCTGTACCGTGGGAGGGTACAATGATACCGCTACACCATTGGTGCTGATGCTGGAGGCAGCGTCTAGAGCAAGCTTCAATTCATTCCTGTTGAACGAATCATGTATGCCGCCGTATGTCCTCGCTTCAATAAGAACAAATAAAGAAGGGATTTCGAAGTTTCTAGCCACTTTGCATAGTCACTAGGCAAAATGCAAAACATTTGCACCAACCGGGAGTTGAACCCGGGTCTGTACCGTGGGAGGGTACAATGATACCGCTACACCATTGGTGCTGATGCTGGAGGCAGCGTCTAGAGCAAGCTTCAATTCATTCCTGTTGAACGAATCATGTATGCCGCCGTATGTCCTCGCTTCAATAAGAACAAATAAAGAAGGGATTTCGAAGTTTCTAGCAACTTTGCATAGTCACTAGGCAAAATGCAAAACATTTGCACCAACCGGGAGTTGAACCCGGGTCTGTACCGTGGGAGGGTACAATGATACCGCTACACCATTGGTGCTGATGCTGGAGGCAGCGTCTAGAGCAAGCTTCAATTCATTCCTGTTGAACGAATCATGTATGCCGCCGTATGTCCTCGCTTCAATAAGAACAAATAAAGAAGGGATTTCGAAGTTTCTAGCCACTTTGCACCGTCACTAGGCAAAATGCAAAACATTTGCACCAACCGGGAGTTGAACCCGGGTCTGTACCGTGGGAGGGTACAATGATACCGCTACACCATTGGTGCTGATGCTGGAGGCAGCGTCTAGAGCAAGCTTCAATTCATTCCTGTTGAACGAATCATGTATGCCGCCGTATGTCCTCGCTTCAATAAGAACAAATAAAGAAGGGATTTCGAAGTTTCTAGCAACTTTGCATAGTCACTAGGCAAAATGCAAAACATTTGCACCAACCGGGAGTTGAACCCGGGTCTGTACCGTGGGAGGGTACAATGATACCGCTACACCATTGGTGCTGATGCTGGAGGCAGCGTCTAGAGCAAGCTTCAATTCATTCCTGTTGAACGAATCATGTATGCCGCCGTATGTCCTCGCTTCAATAAGAACAAATAAAGAAGGGATTTCGAAGTTTCTAGCCACTTTGCATAGTCACAAGGCAAAATGCAAAACATTTGCACCAACCGGGAGTTGAACCCGGGTCTGTACCGTGGGAGGGTACAATGATACCGCTACACCATTGGTGCTGATGCTGGAGGCAGCGTCTAGAGCAAGCTTCAATTCATTCCTGTTGAACGAATCATGTATGCCGCCGTATGTCCTCGCTTCAATAAGAACAAATAAAGAAGGGATTTCGAAGTTTCTAGCCACTTTGCATAGTCACTAGGCAAAATGCAAAACATTTGCACCAACCGGGAGTTGAACCCGGGTCTGTACCGTGGGAGGGTACAATGATACCGCTACACCATTGGTGCTGATGCTGGAGGCAGCGTCTAGAGCAAGCTTCAATTCATTCCTGTTGAACGAATCATGTATGCCGCCGTATGTCCTCGCTTCAATAAGAACAAATAAAGAAGGGATTTCGAAGTTTCTAGCCACTTTGCATAGTCACTAGGCAAAATGCAAAACATTTGCACCAACCGGGAGTTGAACCCGGGTCTGTACCGTGGGAGGGTACAATGATACCGCTACACCATTGGTGCTGATGCTGGAGGCAGCGTCTAGAGCAAGCTTCAATTCATTCCTGTTGAACGAATCATGTATGCCGCCGTATGTCCTCGCTTCAATAAGAACAAATAAAGAAGGGATTTCGAAGTTTCTAGCCACTTTGCATAGTCACTAGGCAAAATGCAAAACATTTGCACCAACCGGGAGTTGAACCCGGGTCTGTACCGTGGGAGGGTACAATGATACCGCTACACCATTGGTGCTGATGCTGGAGGCAGCGTCTAGAGCAAGCTTCAATTCATTCCTGTTGAACGAATCATGTATGCCGCCGTATGTCCTCGCTTCAATAAGAACAAATAAAGAAGGGATTTCGAAGTTTCTAGCCACTTTGCATAGTCACTAGGCAAAATGCAAAACATTTGCACCAACCGGGAGTTGAACCCGGGTCTGTACCGTGGGAGGGTACAATGATACCGCTACACCATTGGTGCTGATGCTGGAGGCAGCGTCTAGAGCAAGCTTCAATTCATTCCTGTTGAACGAATCATGTATGCCGCCGTATGTCCTCGCTTCAATAAGAACAAATAAAGAAGGGATTTCGAAGTTTCTAGCCACTTTGCATAGTCACTAGGCAAAATGCAAAACATTTGCACCAACCGGGAGTTGAACCCGGGTCTGTACCGTGGGAGGGTACAATGATACCGCTACACCATTGGTGCTGATGCTGGAGGCAGCGTCTAGAGCAAGCTTCAATTCATTCCTGTTGAACGAATCATGTATGCCGCCGTATGTCCTCGCTTCAATAAGAACAAATAAAGAAGGGATTTCGAAGTTTCTAGCCACTTTGCATAGTCACTAGGCAAAATGCAAAACATTTGCACCAACCGGGAGTTGAACCCGGGTCTGTACCGTGGGAGGGTACAATGATACCGCTACACCATTGGTGCTGATGCTGGAGGCAGCGTCTAGAGCAAGCTTCAATTCATTCCTGTTGAACGAATCATGTATGCCGCCGTATGTCCTCGCTTCAATAAGAACAAATAAAGAAGGGATTTCGAAGTTTCTAGCCACTTTACATAGTCACAAGGCAAAATGCAAAACATTTGCACCAACCGGGAGTTGAACCCGGGTCTGTACCGTGGGAGGGTACAATGATACCGCTACACCATTGGTGCTGATGCTGGAGGCAGCGTCTAGAGCAAGCTTCAATTCATTCCTGTTGAACGAATCATGTATGCCGCCGTATGTCCTCGCTTCAATAAGAACAAATAAAGAAGGGATTTCGAAGTTTCTAGCCACTTTGCATAGTCACTAGGCAAAATGCAAAACATTTGCACCAACCGGGAGTTGAACCCGGGTCTGTACCGTGGGAGGGTACAATGATACCGCTACACCATTGGTGCTGATGCTGGAGGCAGCGTCTAGAGCAAGCTTCAATTCATTCCTGTTGAACGAATCATGTATGCCGCCGTATGTCCTCGCTTCAATAAGAACAAATAAAGAAGGGATTTCGAAGTTTCTAGCCACTTTGCATAGTCACTAGGCAAAATGCAAAACATTTGCACCAACCGGGAGTTGAACCCGGGTCTGTACCGTGGGAGGGTACAATGATACCGCTACACCATTGGTGCTGATGCTGGAGGCAGCGTCTAGAGCAAGCTTCAATTCATTCCTGTTGAACGAATCATGTATGCCGCCGTATGTCCTCGCTTCAATAAGAACAAATAAAGAAGGGATTTCGAAGTTTCTAGCCACTTTGCATAGTCACTAGGCAAAATGCAAAACATTTGCACCAACCGGGAGTTGAACCCGGGTCTGTACCGTGGGAGGGTACAATGATACCGCTACACCATTGGTGCTGATGCTGGAGGCAGCGTCTAGAGCAAGCTTCAATTCATTCCTGTTGAACGAATCATGTATGCCGCCGTATGTCCTCGCTTCAATAAGAACAAATAAAGAAGGGATTTCGAAGTTTCTAGCCACTTTGCATAGTCACTAGGCAAAATGCAAAACATTTGCACCAACCGGGAGTTGAACCCGGGTCTGTACCGTGGGAGGGTACAATGATACCGCTACACCATTGGTGCTGATGCTGGAGGCAGCGTCTAGAGCAAGCTTCAATTCATTCCTGTTGAACGAATCATGTATGCCGCCGTATGTCCTCGCTTCAATAAGAACAAATAAAGAAGGGATTTCGAAGTTTCTAGCCACTTTGCATAGTCACTAGGCAAAATGCAAAACATTTGCACCAACCGGGAGTTGAACCCGGGTCTGTACCGTGGGAGGGTACAATGATACCGCTACACCATTGGTGCTGATGCTGGAGGCAGCGTCTAGAGCAAGCTTCAATTCATTCCTGTTGAACGAATCATGTATGCCGCCGTATGTCCTCGCTTCAATAAGAACAAATAAAGAAGGGATTTCGAAGTTTCTAGCCACTTTGCATAGTCACTAGGCAAAATGCAAAACATTTGCACCAACCGGGAGTTGAACCCGGGTCTGTACCGTGGGAGGGTACAATGATACCGCTACACCATTGGTGCTGATGCTGGAGGCAGCGTCTAGAGCAAGCTTCAATTCATTCCTGTTGAACGAATCATGTATGCCGCCGTATGTCCTCGCTTCAATAAGAACAAATAAAGAAGGGATTTCGAAGTTTCTAGCCACTTTGCATAGTCACTAGGCAAAATGCAAAACATTTGCACCAACCGGGAGTTGAACCCGGGTCTGTACCGTGGGAGGGTACAATGATACCGCTACACCATTGGTGCTGATGCTGGAGGCAGCGTCTAGAGCAAGCTTCAATTCATTCCTGTTGAACGAATCATGTATGCCGCCGTATGTCCTCGCTTCAATAAGAACAAATAAAGAAGGGATTTCGAAGTTTCTAGCCACTTTGCATAGTCACTAGGCAAAATGCAAAACATTTGCACCAACCGGGAGTTGAACCCGGGTCTGTACCGTGGGAGGGTACAATGATACCGCTACACCATTGGTGCTGATGCTGGAGGCAGCGTCTAGAGCAAGCTTCAATTCATTCCTGTTGAACGAATCATGTATGCCGCCGTATGTCCTCGCTTCAATAAGAACAAATAAAGAAGGGATTTCGAAGTTTCTAGCCACTTTGCATAGTCACTAGGCAAAATGCAAAACATTTGCACCAACCGGGAGTTGAACCCGGGTCTGTACCGTGGGAGGGTACAATGATACCGCTACACCATTGGTGCTGATGCTGGAGGCAGCGTCTAGAGCAAGCTTCAATTCATTCCTGTTGAACGAATCATGTATGCCGCCGTATGTCCTCGCTTCAATAAGAACAAATAAAGAAGGGATTTCGAAGTTTCTAGCCACTTTGCATAGTCACTAGGCAAAATGCAAAACATTTGCACCAACCGGGAGTTGAACCCGGGTCTGTACCGTGGGAGGGTACAATGATACCGCTACACCATTGGTGCTGATGCTGGAGGCAGCGTCTAGAGCAAGCTTCAATTCATTCCTGTTGAACGAATCATGTATGCCGCCGTATGTCCTCGCTTCAATAAGAACAAATAAAGAAGGGATTTTGAAGTTTCTAGTCACTTTGCATAGTCACAAGGCAAAATGCAAAACATTTGCACCAACCGGGAGTTGAACCCGGGTCTGTACCGTGGGAGGGTACAATGATACCGCTACACCATTGGTGCTGATGCTGGAGGCAGCGTCTAGAGCAAGCTTCAATTCATTCCTGTTGAACGAATCATGTATGCCGCCGTATGTCCTCGCTTCAATAAGAACAAATAAAGAAGGGATTTCGAAGTTTCTAGCCACTTTGCATAGTCACAAGGCAAAATGCAAAACATTTGCACCAACCGGGAGTTGAACCCGGGTCTGTACCGTGGGAGGGTACAATGATACCGCTACACCATTGGTGCTGATGCTGGAGGCAGCGTCTAGAGCAAGCTTCAATTCATTCCTTTTGAACGAATCATGTATGCCGCCGTATGTCCTCGCTTCAATAAGAACAAATAAAGAAGGGATTTCGAAGTTTCTAGCCACTTTGCATAGTCACTAGGCAAAATGCAAAACATTTGCACCAACCGGGAGTTGAACCCGGGTCTGTACCGTGGGAGGGTACAATGATACCGCTACACCATTGGTGCTGATGCTGGAGGCAGCGTCTAGAGCAAGCTTCAATTCATTCCTGTTGAACGAATCATGTATGCCGCCGTATGTCCTCGCTTCAATAAGAACAAATAAAGAAGGGATTTCGAAGTTTCTAGCCACTTTGCATAGTCACTAGGCAAAATGCAAAACATTTGCACCAACCGGGAGTTGAACCCGGGTCTGTACCGTGGGAGGGTACAATGATACCGCTACACCATTGGTGCTGATGCTGGAGGCAGCGTCTAGAGCAAGCTTCAATTCATTCCTGTTGAACGAATCATGTATGCCGCCGTATGTCCTCGCTTCAATAAGAACAAATAAAGAAGGGATTTCGAAGTTTCTAGCCACTTTGCATAGTCACTAGGCAAAATGCAAAACATTTGCACCAACCGGGAGTTGAACCCGGGTCTGTACCGTGGGAGGGTACAATGATACCGCTACACCATTGGTGCTGATGCTGGAGGCAGCGTCTAGAGCAAGCTTCAATTCATTCCTGTTGAACGAATCATGTATGCCGCCGTATGTCCTCGCTTCAATAAGAACAAATAAAGAAGGGATTTCGAAGTTTCTAGCCACTTTGCATAGTCACTAGGCAAAATGCAAAACATTTGCACCAACCGGGAGTTGAACCCGGGTCTGTACCGTGGGAGGGTACAATGATACCGCTACACCATTGGTGCTGATGCTGGAGGCAGCGTCTAGAGCAAGCTTCAATTCATTCCTGTTGAACGAATCATGTATGCCGCCGTATGTCCTCGCTTCAATAAGAACAAATAAAGAAGGGATTTCGAAGTTTCTAGCCACTTTGCATAGTCACTAGGCAAAATGCAAAACATTTGCACCAACCGGGAGTTGAACCCGGGTCTGTACCGTGGGAGGGTACAATGATACCGCTACACCATTGGTGCTGATGCTGGAGGCAGCGTCTAGAGCAAGCTTCAATTCATTCCTGTTGAACGAATCATGTATGCCGCCGTATGTCCTCGCTTCAATAAGAACAAATAAAGAAGGGATTTCGAAGTTTCTAGCCACTTTGCATAGTCACTAGGCAAAATGCAAAACATTTGCACCAACCGGGAGTTGAACCCGGGTCTGTACCGTGGGAGGGTACAATGATACCGCTACACCATTGGTGCTGATGCTGGAGGCAGCGTCTAGAGCAAGCTTCAATTCATTCCTGTTGAACGAATCATGTATGCCGCCGTATGTCCTCGCTTCAATAAGAACAAATAAAGAAGGGATTTCGAAGTTTCTAGCCACTTTGCATAGTCACTAGGCAAAATGCAAAACATTTGCACCAACCGGGAGTTGAACCCGGGTCTGTACCGTGGGAGGGTACAATGATACCGCTACACCATTGGTGCTGATGCTGGAGGCAGCGTCTAGAGCAAGCTTCAATTCATTCCTGTTGAACGAATCATGTATGCCGCCGTATGTCCTCGCTTCAATAAGAACAAATAAAGAAGGGATTTCGAAGTTTCTAGCCACTTTGCATAGTCACAAGGCAAAATGCAAAACATTTGCACCAACCGGGAGTTGAACCCGGGTCTGTACCGTGGGAGGGTACAATGATACCGCTACACCATTGGTGCTGATGCTGGAGGCAGCGTCTAGAGCAAGCTTCAATTCATTCCTGTTGAACGAATCATGTATGCCGCCGTATGTCCTCGCTTCAATAAGAACAAATAAAGAAGGGATTTCGAAGTTTCTAGCCACTTTACATAGTCACAAGGCAAAATGCAAAACATTTGCACCAACCGGGAGTTGAACCCGGGTCTGTACCGTGGGAGGGTACAATGATACCGCTACACCATTGGTGCTGATGCTGGAGGCAGCGTCTAGAGCAAGCTTCAATTCATTCCTGTTGAACGAATCATGTATGCCGCCGTATGTCCTCGCTTCAATAAGAACAAATAAAGAAGGGATTTCGAAGTTTCTAGCCACTTTGCATAGTCACTAGGCAAAATGCAAAACATTTGCACCAACCGGGAGTTGAACCCGGGTCTGTACCGTGGGAGGGTACAATGATACCGCTACACCATTGGTGCTGATGCTGGAGGCAGCGTCTAGAGCAAGCTTCAATTCATTCCTGTTGAACGAATCATGTATGCCGCCGTATGTCCTCGCTTCAATAAGAACAAATAAAGAAGGGATTTCGAAGTTTCTAGCCACTTTGCATAGTCGTTAGGCAAAATGGAAAACATTTGCACCAACCGGGAGTTGAACCCGGGTCTGTACCGTGGGAGGGTACAATGATACCGCTACACCATTGGTGCTGATGCTGGAGGCAGCGTCTAGAGCAAGCTTCAATTCATTCCTGTTGAACGAATCATGTATGCCGCCGTATGTCCTCGCTTCAATAAGAACAAATAAAGAAGGGATTTCGAAGTTTCTAGCCACTTTGCATAGTCACTAGGCAAAATGCAAAACATTTGCACCAACCGGGAGTTGAACCCGGGTCTGTACCGTGGGAGGGTACAATGATACCGCTACACCATTGGTGCTGATGCTGGAGGCAGCGTCTAGAGCAAGCTTCAATTCATTCCTGTTGAACGAATCATGTATGCCGCCGTATGTCCTCGCTTCAATAAGAACAAATAAAGAAGGGATTTCGAAGTTTCTAGCCACTTTGCATAGTCACTAGGCAAAATGCAAAACATTTGCACCAACCGGGAGTTGAACCCGGGTCTGTACCGTGGGAGGGTACAATGATACCGCTACACCATTGGTGCTGATGCTGGAGGCAGCGTCTAGAGCAAGCTTCAATTCATTCCTGTTGAACGAATCATGTATGCCGCCGTATGTCCTCGCTTCAATAAGAACAAATAAAGAAGGGATTTCGAAGTTTCTAGCCACTTTGCATAGTCACTAGGCAAAATGCAAAACATTTGCACCAACCGGGAGTTGAACCCGGGTCTGTACCGTGGGAGGGTACAATGATACCGCTACACCATTGGTGCTGATGCTGGAGGCAGCGTCTAGAGCAAGCTTCAATTCATTCCTGTTGAACGAATCATGTATGCCGCCGTATGTCCTCGCTTCAATAAGAACAAATAAAGAAGGGATTTCGAAGTTTCTAGCCACTTTGCATAGTCACTAGGCAAAATGCAAAACATTTGCACCAACCGGGAGTTGAACCCGGGTCTGTACCGTGGGAGGGTACAATGATACCGCTACACCATTGGTGCTGATGCTGGAGGCAGCGTCTAGAGCAAGCTTCAATTCATTCCTGTTGAACGAATCATGTATGCCGCCGTATGTCCTCGCTTCAATAAGAACAAATAAAGAAGGGATTTCGAAGTTTCTAGCCACTTTGCATAGTCACAAGGCAAAATGCAAAACATTTGCACCAACCGGGAGTTGAACCCGGGTCTGTACCGTGGGAGGGTACAATGATACCGCTACACCATTGGTGCTGATGCTGGAGGCAGCGTCTAGAGCAAGCTTCAATTCATTCCTGTTGAACGAATCATGTATGCCGCCGTATGTCCTCGCTTCAATGAGAACAAATAAAGAAAGGATTTTGAAGTTTCTAGTCACTTTGCATAGTCACAAGGCAAAATGCAAAACATTTGCACCAACCGGGAGTTGAACCCGGGTCTGTACCGTGGGAGGGTACAATGATACCGCTACACCATTGGTGCTGATGCTGGAGGCAGCGTCTAGAGCAAGCTTCAATTCATTCCTGTTGAACGAATCATGTATGCCGCCGTATGTCCTCGCTTCAATAAGAACAAATAAAGAAGGGATTTCGAAGTTTCTAGCCACTTTGCATAGTCACTAGGCAAAATGCAAAACATTTGCACCAACCGGGAGTTGAACCCGGGTCTGTACCGTGGGAGGGTACAATGATACCGCTACACCATTGGTGCTGATGCTGGAGGCAGCGTCTAGAGCAAGCTTCAATTCATTCCTGTTGAACGAATCATGTATGCCGCCGTATGTCCTCGCTTCAATAAGAACAAATAAAGAAGGGATTTCGAAGTTTCTAGCCACTTTGCATAGTCACTAGGCAAAATGCAAAACATTTGCACCAACCGGGAGTTGAACCCGGGTCTGTACCGTGGGAGGGTACAATGATACCGCTACACCATTGGTGCTGATGCTGGAGGCAGCGTCTAGAGCAAGCTTCAATTCATTCCTGTTGAACGAATCATGTATGCCGCCGTATGTCCTCGCTTCAATAAGAACAAATAAAGAAGGGATTTCGAAGTTTCTAGCCACTTTGCATAGTCACTAGGCAAAATGCAAAACATTTGCACCAACCGGGAGTTGAACCCGGGTCTGTACCGTGGGAGGGTACAATGATACCGCTACACCATTGGTGCTGATGCTGGAGGCAGCGTCTAGAGCAAGCTTCAATTCATTCCTGTTGAACGAATCATGTATGCCGCCGTATGTCCTCGCTTCAATAAGAACAAATAAAGAAGGGATTTCGAAGTTTCTAGCCACTTTGCATAGTCACTAGGCAAAATGCAAAACATTTGCACCAACCGGGAGTTGAACCCGGGTCTGTACCGTGGGAGGGTACAATGATACCGCTACACCATTGGTGCTGATGCTGGAGGCAGCGTCTAGAGCAAGCTTCAATTCATTCCTGTTGAACGAATCATGTATGCCGCCGTATGTCCTCGCTTCAATAAGAACAAATAAAGAAGGGATTTCGAAGTTTCTAGCCACTTTGCATAGTCACTAGGCAAAATGCAAAACATTTGCACCAACCGGGAGTTGAACCCGGGTCTGTACCGTGGGAGGGTACAATGATACCGCTACACCATTGGTGCTGATGCTGGAGGCAGCGTCTAGAGCAAGCTTCAATTCATTCCTGTTGAACGAATCATGTATGCCGCCGTATGTCCTCGCTTCAATAAGAACAAATAAAGAAGGGATTTCGAAGTTTCTAGCCACTTTGCATAGTCACTAGGCAAAATGCAAAACATTTGCACCAACCGGGAGTTGAACCCGGGTCTGTACCGTGGGAGGGTACAATGATACCGCTACACCATTGGTGCTGATGCTGGAGGCAGCGTCTAGAGCAAGCTTCAATTCATTCCTGTTGAACGAATCATGTATGCCGCCGTATGTCCTCGCTTCAATAAGAACAAATAAAGAAGGGATTTCGAAGTTTCTAGCCACTTTGCATAGTCACTAGGCAAAATGCAAAACATTTGCACCAACCGGGAGTTGAACCCGGGTCTGTACCGTGGGAGGGTACAATGATACCGCTACACCATTGGTGCTGATGCTGGAGGCAGCGTCTAGAGCAAGCTTCAATTCATTCCTGTTGAACGAATCATGTATGCCGCCGTATGTCCTCGCTTCAATAAGAACAAATAAAGAAGGGATTTCGAAGTTTCTAGCCACTTTGCATAGTCACAAGGCAAAATGCAAAACATTTGCACCAACCGGGAGTTGAACCCGGGTCTGTACCGTGGGAGGGTACAATGATACCGCTACACCATTGGTGCTGATGCTGGAGGCAGCGTCTAGAGCAAGCTTCAATTCATTCCTGTTGAACGAATCATGTATGCCGCCGTATGTCCTCGCTTCAATAAGAACAAATAAAGAAGGGATTTCGAAGTTTCTAGCCACTTTGCATAGTCACTAGGCAAAATGCAAAACATTTGCACCAACCGGGAGTTGAACCCGGGTCTGTACCGTGGGAGGGTACAATGATACCGCTACACCATTGGTGCTGATGCTGGAGGCAGCGTCTAGAGCAAGCTTCAATTCATTCCTGTTGAACGAATCATGTATGCCGCCGTATGTCCTCGCTTCAATAAGAACAAATAAAGAAGGGATTTCGAAGTTTCTAGCCACTTTGCATAGTCACTAGGCAAAATGCAAAACATTTGCACCAACCGGGAGTTGAACCCGGGTCTGTACCGTGGGAGGGTACAATGATACCGCTACACCATTGGTGCTGATGCTGGAGGCAGCGTCTAGAGCAAGCTTCAATTCATTCCTGTTGAACGAATCATGTATGCCGCCGTATGTCCTCGCTTCAATAAGAACAAATAAAGAAGGGATTTCGAAGTTTCTAGCCACTTTGCATAGTCACTAGGCAAAATGCAAAACATTTGCACCAACCGGGAGTTGAACCCGGGTCTGTACCGTGGGAGGGTACAATGATACCGCTACACCATTGGTGCTGATGCTGGAGGCAGCGTCTAGAGCAAGCTTCAATTCATTCCTGTTGAACGAATCATGTATGCCGCCGTATGTCCTCGCTTCAATAAGAACAAATAAAGAAGGGATTTCGAAGTTTCTAGCCACTTTGCATAGTCACTAGGCAAAATGCAAAACATTTGCACCAACCGGGAGTTGAACCCGGGTCTGTACCGTGGGAGGGTACAATGATACCGCTACACCATTGGTGCTGATGCTGGAGGCAGCGTCTAGAGCAAGCTTCAATTCATTCCTGTTGAACGAATCATGTATGCCGCCGTATGTCCTCGCTTCAATAAGAACAAATAAAGAAGGGATTTCGAAGTTTCTAGCCACTTTGCATAGTCACTAGGCAAAATGCAAAACATTTGCACCAACCGGGAGTTGAACCCGGGTCTGTACCGTGGGAGGGTACAATGATACCGCTACACCATTGGTGCTGATGCTGGAGGCAGCGTCTAGAGCAAGCTTCAATTCATTCCTGTTGAACGAATCATGTATGCCGCCGTATGTCCTCGCTTCAATAAGAACAAATAAAGAAGGGATTTCGAAGTTTCTAGCCACTTTGCATAGTCACTAGGCAAAATGCAAAACATTTGCACCAACCGGGAGTTGAACCCGGGTCTGTACCGTGGGAGGGTACAATGATACCGCTACACCATTGGTGCTGATGCTGGAGGCAGCGTCTAGAGCAAGCTTCAATTCATTCCTGTTGAACGAATCATGTATGCCGCCGTATGTCCTCGCTTCAATAAGAACAAATAAAGAAGGGATTTCGAAGTTTCTAGCCACTTTGCATAGTCACTAGGCAAAATGCAAAACATTTGCACCAACCGGGAGTTGAACCCGGGTCTGTACCGTGGGAGGGTACAATGATACCGCTACACCATTGGTGCTGATGCTGGAGGCAGCGTCTAGAGCAAGCTTCAATTCATTCCTGTTGAACGAATCATGTATGCCGCCGTATGTCCTCGCTTCAATAAGAACAAATAAAGAAGGGATTTCGAAGTTTCTAGCCACTTTGCATAGTCACTAGGCAAAATGCAAAACATTTGCACCAACCGGGAGTTGAACCCGGGTCTGTACCGTGGGAGGGTACAATGATACCGCTACACCATTGGTGCTGATGCTGGAGGCAGCGTCTAGAGCAAGCTTCAATTCATTCCTGTTGAACGAATCATGTATGCCGCCGTATGTCCTCGCTTCAATAAGAACAAATAAAGAAGGGATTTCGAAGTTTCTAGCCACTTTGCATAGTCACTAGGCAAAATGCAAAACATTTGCACCAACCGGGAGTTGAACCCGGGTCTGTACCGTGGGAGGGTACAATGATACCGCTACACCATTGGTGCTGATGCTGGAGGCAGCGTCTAGAGCAAGCTTCAATTCATTCCTGTTGAACGAATCATGTATGCCGCCGTATGTCCTCGCTTCAATAAGAACAAATAAAGAAGGGATTTCGAAGTTTCTAGCCACTTTGCATAGTCACTAGGCAAAATGCAAAACATTTGCACCAACCGGGAGTTGAACCCGGGTCTGTACCGTGGGAGGGTACAATGATACCGCTACACCATTGGTGCTGATGCTGGAGGCAGCGTCTAGAGCAAGCTTCAATTCATTCCTGTTGAACGAATCATGTATGCCGCCGTATGTCCTCGCTTCAATAAGAACAAATAAAGAAGGGATTTCGATGTTTCTAGCCACTTTGCATAGTCACTAGGCAAAATGCAAAACATTTGCACCAACCGGGAGTTGAACCCGGGTCTGTACCGTGGGAGGGTACAATGATACCGCTACACCATTGGTGCTGATGCTGGAGGCAGCGTCTAGAGCAAGCTTCAATTCATTCCTGTTGAACGAATCATGTATGCCGCCGTATGTCCTCGCTTCAATAAGAACAAATAAAGAAGGGATTTCGAAGTTTCTAGCCACTTTGCATAGTCACTAGGCAAAATGCAAAACATTTGCACCAACCGGGAGTTGAACCCGGGTCTGTACCGTGGGAGGGTACAATGATACCGCTACACCATTGGTGCTGATGCTGGAGGCAGCGTCTAGAGCAAGCTTCAATTCATTCCTGTTGAACGAATCATGTATGCCGCCGTATGTCCTCGCTTCAATAAGAACAAATAAAGAAGGGATTTCGAAGTTTCTAGCCACTTTACATAGTCACAAGGCAAAATGCAAAACATTTGCACCAACCGGGAGTTGAACCCGGGTCTGTACCGTGGGAGGGTACAATGATACCGCTACACCATTGGTGCTGATGCTGGAGGCAGCGTCTAGAGCAAGCTTCAATTCATTCCTGTTGAACGAATCATGTATGCCGCCGTATGTCCTCGCTTCAATAAGAACAAATAAAGAAGGGATTTCGAAGTTTCTAGCCACTTTGCATAGTCACTAGGCAAAATGCAAAACATTTGCACCAACCGGGAGTTGAACCCGGGTCTGTACCGTGGGAGGGTACAATGATACCGCTACACCATTGGTGCTGATGCTGGAGGCAGCGTCTAGAGCAAGCTTCAATTCATTCCTGTTGAACGAATCATGTATGCCGCCGTATGTCCTCGCTTCAATAAGAACAAATAAAGAAGGGATTTCGAAGTTTCTAGCCACTTTGCATAGTCACTAGGCAAAATGCAAAACATTTGCACCAACCGGGAGTTGAACCCGGGTCTGTACCGTGGGAGGGTACAATGATACCGCTACACCATTGGTGCTGATGCTGCAGGCAGCGTCTAGAGCAAGCTTCAATTCATTCCTGTTGAACGAATCATGTATGCCGCCGTATGTCCTCGCTTCAATAAGAACAAATAAAGAAGGGATTTCGAAGTTTCTAGCCACTTTGCATAGTCACTAGGCAAAATGCAAAACATTTGCACCAACCGGGAGTTGAACCCGGGTCTGTACCGTGGGAGGGTACAATGATACCGCTACACCATTGGTGCTGATACTGGAGGCAGCGTCTAGAGCAAGCTTCAATTCATTCCTGTTGAACGAATCATGTATGCCGCCGTATGTCCTCGCTTCAATAAGAACAAATAAAGAAGGGATTTCGAAGTTTCTAGCCACTTTGCATAGTCACTAGGCAAAATGCAAAACATTTGCACCAACCGGGAGTTGAACCCGGGTCTGTACCGTGGGAGGGTACAATGATACCGCTACACCATTGGTGCTGATGCTGGAGGCAGCGTCTAGAGCAAGCTTCAATTCATTCCTGTTGAACGAATCATGTATGCCGCCGTATGTCCTCGCTTCAATAAGAACAAATAAAGAAGGGATTTCGAAGTTTCTAGCCACTTTGCATAGTCACTAGGCAAAATGCAAAACATTTGCACCAACCGGGAGTTGAACCCGGGTCTGTACCGTGGGAGGGTACAATGATACCGCTACACCATTGGTGCTGATGCTGGAGGCAGCGTCTAGAGCAAGCTTCAATTCATTCCTGTTGAACGAATCATGTATGCCGCCGTATGTCCTCGCTTCAATAAGAACAAATAAAGAAGGGATTTCGAAGTTTCTAGCCACTTTGCATAGTCACTAGGCAAAATGCAAAACATTTGCACCAACCGGGAGTTGAACCCGGGTCTGTACCGTGGGAGGGTACAATGATACCGCTACACCATTGGTGCTGATGCTGGAGGCAGCGTCTAGAGCAAGCTTCAATTCATTCCTGTTGAACGAATCATGTATGCCGCCGTATGTCCTCGCTTCAATAAGAACAAATAAAGAAGGGATTTTGAAGTTTCTAGCCACTTTGCATAGTCACTAGGCAAAATGCAGAACATTTGCACCAACCGGGAGTTGAACCCGGGTCTGTACCGTGGGAGGGTACAATGATACCGCTACACCATTGGTGCTGATGCTGGAGGCAGCGTCTAGAGCAAGCTTCAATTCATTCCTGTTGAACGAATCATGTATGCCGCCGTATGTCCTCGCTTCAATAAGAACAAATAAAGAAGGGATTTCGAAGTTTCTAGCCACTTTGCATAGTCACTAGGCAAAATGCAAAACATTTGCACCAACCGGGAGTTGAACCCGGGTCTGTACCGTGGGAGGGTACAATGATACCGCTACACCATTGGTGCTGATGCTGGAGGCAGCGTCTAGAGCAAGCTTCAATTCATTCCTGTTGAACGAATCATGTATGCCGCCGTATGTCCTCGCTTCAATAAGAACAAATAAAGAAGGGATTTCGAAGTTTCTAGCCACTTTGCATAGTCACTAGGCAAAATGCAAAACATTTGCACCAACCGGGAGTTGAACCCGGGTCTGTACCGTGGGAGGGTACAATGATACCGCTACACCATTGGTGCTGATGCTGGAGGCAGCGTCTAGAGCAAGCTTCAATTCATTCCTGTTGAACGAATCATGTATGCCGCCGTATGTCCTCGCTTCAATAAGAACAAATAAAGAAGGGATTTCGAAGTTTCTAGCCACTTTGCATAGTCACTAGGCAAAATGCAAAACATTTGCACCAACCGGGAGTTGAACCCGGGTCTGTACCGTGGGAGGGTACAATGATACCGCTACACCATTGGTGCTGATGCTGGAGGCAGCGTCTAGAGCAAGCTTCAATTCATTCCTGTTGAACGAATCATGTATGCCGCCGTATGTCCTCGCTTCAATAAGAACAAATAAAGAAGGGATTTCGAAGTTTCTAGCCACTTTGCATAGTCACTAGGCAAAATGCAAAACATTTGCACCAACCGGGAGTTGAACCCGGGTCTGTACCGTGGGAGGGTACAATGATACCGCTACACCATTGGTGCTGATGCTGGAGGCAGCGTCTAGAGCAAGCTTCAATTCATTCCTGTTGAACGAATCATGTATGCCGCCGTATGTCCTCGCTTCAATAAGAACAAATAAAGAAGGGATTTCGAAGTTTCTAGCCACTTTGCATAGTCACTAGGCAAAATGCAAAACATTTGCACCAACCGGGAGTTGAACCCGGGTCTGTACCGTGGGAGGGTACAATGATACCGCTACACCATTGGTGCTGATACTGGAGGCAGCGTCTAGAGCAAGCTTCAATTCATTCCTGTTGAACGAATCATGTATGCCGCCGTATGTCCTCGCTTCAATAAGAACAAATAAAGAAGGGATTTCGAAGTTTCTAGCCACTTTGCATAGTCACTAGGCAAAATGCAAAACATTTGCACCAACCGGGAGTTGAACCCGGGTCTGTACCGTGGGAGGGTACAATGATACCGCTACACCATTGGTGCTGATACTGGAGGCAGCGTCTAGAGCAAGCTTCAATTCATTCCTGTTGAACGAATCATGTATGCCGCCGTATGTCCTCGCTTCAATAAGAACAAATAAAGAAGGGATTTCGAAGTTTCTAGCCACTTTGCATAGTCACTAGGCAAAATGCAAAACATTTGCACCAACCGGGAGTTGAACCCGGGTCTGTACCGTGGGAGGGTACAATGATACCGCTACACCATTGGTGCTGATGCTGGAGGCAGCGTCTAGAGCAAGCTTCAATTCATTCCTGTTGAACGAATCATGTATGCCGCCGTATGTCCTCGCTTCAATAAGAACAAATAAAGAAGGGATTTCGAAGTTTCTAGCCACTTTGCATAGTCACTAGGCAAAATGCAAAACATTTGCACCAACCGGGAGTTGAACCCGGGTCTGTACCGTGGGAGGGTACAATGATACCGCTACACCATTGGTGCTGATACTGGAGGCAGCGTCTAGAGCAAGCTTCAATTCATTCCTGTTGAACGAATCATGTATGCCGCCGTATGTCCTCGCTTCAATAAGAACAAATAAAGAAGGGATTTCGAAGTTTCTAGCCACTTTGCATAGTCACTAGGCAAAATGCAAAACATTTGCACCAACCGGGAGTTGAACCCGGGTCTGTACCGTGGGAGGGTACAATGATACCGCTACACCATTGGTGCTGATGCTGGAGGCAGCGTCTAGAGCAAGCTTCAATTCATTCCTGTTGAACGAATCATGTATGCCGCCGTATGTCCTCGCTCCAATAAGAACAAATAAAGAAGGGATTTCGAAGTTTCTAGCCACTTTGCATAGTCACTAGGCAAAATGCAAAACATTTGCACCAACCGGGAGTTGAACCCGGGTCTGTACCGTGGGAGGGTACAATGATACCGCTACACCATTGGTGCTGATACTGGAGGCAGCGTCTAGAGCAAGCTTCAATTCATTCCTGTTGAACGAATCATGTATGCCGCCGTATGTCCTCGCTTCAATAAGAACAAATAAAGAAGGGATTTCGAAGTTTCTAGCCACTTTGCATAGTCACTAGGCAAAATGCAAAACATTTGCACCAACCGGGAGTTGAACCCGGGTCTGTACCGTGGGAGGGTACAATGATACCGCTACACCATTGGTGCTGATACTGGAGGCAGCGTCTAGAGCAAGCTTCAATTCATTCCTGTTGAACGAATCATGTATGCCGCCGTATGTCCTCGCTTCAATAAGAACAAATAAAGAAGGGATTTCGAAGTTTCTAGCCACTTTGCATAGTCACTAGGCAAAATGCAAAACATTTGCACCAACCGGGAGTTGAACCCGGGTCTGTACCGTGGGAGGGTACAATGATACCGCTACACCATTGGTGCTGATACTGGAGGCAGCGTCTAGAGCAAGCTTCAATTCATTCCTGTTGAACGAATCATGTATGCCGCCGTATGTCCTCGCTTCAATAAGAACAAATAAAGAAGGGATTTCGAAGTTTCTAGCCACTTTGCATAGTCACTAGGCAAAATGCAAAACATTTGCACCAACCGGGAGTTGAACCCGGGTCTGTACCGTGGGAGGGTACAATGATACCGCTACACCATTGGTGCTGATGCTGGAGGCAGCGTCTAGAGCAAGCTTCAATTCATTCCTGTTGAACGAATCATGTATGCCGCCGTATGTCCTCGCTTCAATAAGAACAAATAAAGAAGGGATTTCGAAGTTTCTAGCCACTTTGCATAGTCACTAGGCAAAATGCAAAACATTTGCACCAACCGGGAGTTGAACCCGGGTCTGTACCGTGGGAGGGTACAATGATACCGCTACACCATTGGTGCTGATACTGGAGGCAGCGTCTAGAGCAAGCTTCAATTCATTCCTGTTGAACGAATCATGTATGCCGCCGTATGTCCTCGCTTCAATAAGAACAAATAAAGAAGGGATTTCGAAGTTTCTAGCCACTTTGCATAGTCACTAGGCAAAATGCAAAACATTTGCACCAACCGGGAGTTGAACCCGGGTCTGTACCGTGGGAGGGTACAATGATACCGCTACACCATTGGTGCTGATACTGGAGGCAGCGTCTAGAGCAAGCTTCAATTCATTCCTGTTGAACGAATCATGTATGCCGCCGTATGTCCTCGCTTCAATAAGAACAAATAAAGAAGGGATTTCGAAGTTTCTAGCCACTTTGCATAGTCACTAGGCAAAATGCAAAACATTTGCACCAACCGGGAGTTGAACCCGGGTCTGTACCGTGGGAGGGTACAATGATACCGCTACACCATTGGTGCTGATGCTGGAGGCAGCGTCTAGAGCAAGCTTCAATTCATTCCTGTTGAACGAATCATGTATGCCGCCGTATGTCCTCGCTTCAATAAGAACAAATAAAGAAGGGATTTCGAAGTTTCTAGCCACTTTGCATAGTCACTAGGCAAAATGCAAAACATTTGCACCAACCGGAAGTTGAACCCGGGTCTGTACCGTGGGAGGGTACAATGATACCGCTACACCATTGGTGCTGATGCTGCACGCAGCGTCTAGTGCAAGCATCTTTGTACCCTCCCTCGGTACAGACCCGGGTTCAACTCCCGGTTGGTGCAAATGTTTTGCATTTTGCCTAGTGACTATGCAAAGTGGCTAGAAACTTCGAAATCCCTTCTATATGTGTACTTATTGAAGCGAGGACATACGGCGGCATACATGATTCGTTCCACAGGAATGGATTGAAGCTTGCTCTAGACGCTGCTTCCAGCATCAGCACCAATGGTGTAGCGGTATCACTGTACCCTCCCACGGTACAGAACCGGGTTCAACTCCCGGTTGGTGCAAATATTTTGTATTTTGCCTAGTGACTATGCAAAGTGGCTAGAAACTTCGAAATCCCTTCTTTATTCGTTCTTATTGAAGCGAGGACAAACGGCGGCATACATGTTTCGTTCTACAGGAACGAATTGAAGCTTGCTTTAGACGCTGCCTTCAGCATCATCAACAATGGTGTAGCGGTATCATTGTACCCTCCCACGGTAAAGACCAGGGTTCAACTCCCGTTTGAGGCAAATCTTTTGCATTTTGCCTAGTGACTACGCAGAAAGACTGGAAACCTTTAGGCCAGCATCGCGTACATAAATGGCACATAAGTGCAATAGTAATACTGTTCTGGGTTCCAAACGAGGAATAACTTTTCACCATAGCCATCTGAGAATATAAGCAACACAGCTCCAGTCGCGAGGCGGCTGGAGAGGTTTTTCTAAATGTTTTTTTTTGCATTTCCTGATCTATTAAGCGGTTCGCATGTGAATTTCCACATGCAATACCTTCACGATATCCATTTTCCATGACTTCCAGGAAAACGTTCCTGGAAGACAGAGCACTGCACCGACGCCATGAACTTCCAAGTGAACCTTGAAGCTGGACTGTTTGCTCGTTTCGCTGCTACTGTCATCAGGTGGAGGAATAAATACGAGTTGTTTTCAATTTTCGGGTTGCCCGTTATCCGTTGTGAATTCTGAACACATCACGTGTCATCTGTTGGCGCGCCAACACTGATTGCATCTGCAGGATTGCTATGTCCCATCATGAGATAAAATCTGTGTACGAAATATTCGACATGGTGATGGCCCGAAAGGCGAATAAGCGCCATTCGGTGTATTTCTCTGCCTACCCCATATTATTCTGCTTCAACTGATGCTCCAGAAACCCCAATTATTTCTATTTTTATTACTTGTCACCATTTTCCTTCTCTGTCTATGGCAACGAATGTACTACGATTTCCCTAAGCCGGCAATCACACCTTCGCAAGAACGTCGGCAGGGTCCGTTTATTCGTTTCTTTCCATTACGATTTTTTTACATCGAAGAACAGGTAGATTGTTCAGTGATAATCGTTCCGAATTTGAAACAAGATGGAATAGAAATATGAAAAAAGCCACACCAGAGTGGTCACCAAATTATGGGCCCAATCAAAGTTAATAGTTAAAGTTACAAGTACTTTTGACAAATCTAGTCAGGAACAGGGTAGTACAGACGTTCACGAAACATAAATGCTTAGATTTGGGAGTTATCCTAATGAGCACAAGTAATGAGCACCTTATAGTGCTTCTACTCATATTTCTCGATGGAACGCTATTGATTTTTGAAGTTTATTCCTTCTTTATTGTATCCAAGATAGGCGGAACAGGAAAATGGTTTTTAGGTTGGACTGTGCCTCTCAGTTTTGAGGCCGTTCGGCCTCAAAACTGAGAGGCACAGTCCAACCTTGAATTCGTTTTTCTGTCTTTTCGCCTTTTTGAAAACGGTGCCATGCGGATTCCAATGATGTTTCTGGAATCGTAAAACGTGTCTCTCGTTTTTGACGCTTCCAACGGGGTGAGCCTTCTGCTAGTGGCACAATTTCAAGCGTTTTTGGGGACGAATTCTGAGATTTTCACAAAACTGTGAAGAAGACCCACCCTATATGGCACCTGCCAACTGCTAGCTCTCGATTCCTCCAAATAAGCGAGATATAGGAGGAAGCCACCGTGGGGCGCCCATATCAGGAAACCACTTTGGCACGCCCCTTTTCCGATCTTTCCAGCTCAACAGTGGAGCGATGGTTTCCGATTATTTGCCCAGTTCTTCCCTACATCCTCAACTTCTCTCTTTGTTCAGGGCGGCTCGCATGCATCGGTTTCAAATGACGGAAGTTACAAGCCTCGAACAACTCGTCCACCATGGTTCTGTAGCTCATATTTTGAGAGGTCATAACTAAATTGCTAGGAGTCTTGTACGACTCTAGAGGCACCATTGAAATCAGTCTGGGGACGTTTTTAAAAAGGGCAGAAGAACAGAAATACGACTCTGAGGTTGATTCGGGCCAAATCCCTCACTCAGCAGTATTTACAGCCTCCTTTGCCTTGCCGATTATGTTTTTAAAAGTCGAAACAAAACCATGTTGTTTCAATCGATTTCTGAAAAAAATTGATTAACGTTTGTACATAAGTACTGTTGAATAGAGACTTACCTATGATAGGGTCGGATGCATTTCGAAAGCAGCGCTCATAGCAGCTCATAGTAGAGTGACGCTGGGGGTCCTCATCGTTAACATTTGTTATTGACTTCACTCCAGAGTCGCAACTGCAGCCGGCCTGCTGCTGGTGTTGGTGGCATCGCAGGTGCAGCGGCTGTTAGGCCGTGGTCATACTTTCCGCGACCAGCGACAGCGACAGTGTACATCAGGCATACCGATTTGCGGTCGAAATGGATGGTAAACATTGGTTCGCGTCGCTCATCGCTGGAGGTATGATCCCGGCCTTATACTCTGTCCCAAACGAGTCGGCAATCTAAGAGTCCAAAAAAGCAGCGCTCCTCTATCTAAATCTGAGAGTTTTGCCGCTAAAAATCCGGGAATCAGCACATCAGGCTCCGCAGCGGCTCTTGGTGGGCTATTTCCCGGCTATTTTCGGCTTCTCACGGAACGGACACGAAGTAGCCGAGAAGTAGCCGACATATAGCCGAGAAAAATATTCAGAAGTAAACAAAATTAACCAAGACGCAACCGTCGCCGGCTCGCCCAGCCACCATCTGGGGCCGCCAGCGGTTCGGCGGGGCCTCCAGAGGCTGAACAAGGTCTAAGCACCTCGAACTTGGGTAATTGAACCGACGGAGGTGCTGACATCTAAATCATGCCTCTGGAATGCTCTGTATATCTACCTGGAGAGCATTATTTCTCGGCTATTTTACGGCGGGCATTATTTGGCGGCTATTTTACGCCGAGCACTGTTTAGCGGCTATTTCTCTGCTATATGGCGGCTATTCCTCGGCCAAAACTCTCAGAGCATCTGACAGATGCGCAATGTACGCGAATCGCGTGCGCAAAGCAGCATCTGTCTTACCGTAATCCGCAAATTCGATTCGCCGCTTCTTCAACGCACTCATAGCTTTTTTCCGCAAGTTTTACTATTCTTTTGCGCGAATTTCGTTTAAAATAATCGCCATACTTGCTCTTGATGCAGATAGCCTTCCTTAGTGGCAGGTAATCGATGAATTCCGTTTTTTGGATTACAGTGACACAGATGCTGCGCCGCGTACAGGCTATAAAACGGCGAAATTCACTTGGTTCCTACGCGTGCTGGTGTGGAGCGGAGGTTAGAGACAGTGAGACAGCGTAGGGCAGACGGAGGCCGAGGCGTCGCGCGCGCCGCTCGCGCCTCGAGTGATGTGAATTTCGACGTTTTATAGACGGTAGACGATTTGAGCTCCCGTCAGAGATGCAGAGGGAGCGCTGCCTCGCCGACTAGTTTGGGACAGAGTATAATAATGTTATCAGTACCATCGTTAGATCGCCTCAGGCACCCTGGGTGCTCCAGCGATTGTCGCTGGTGGGTAACTATGGACGGAGCCTGAAGCGCTTTCCATTCCTTGGATTCCAATGAGCGGGCGGTAGTGGGAGGCTGTGCAGTACCTGTAAGGAAGGAATTCAATGGTATGGTCAAGGAGTTCGGCTCAACATCGTGCAGGAATGCATTCGTACGACTGCGGGATCACAGAGGATTCAATGTGTGGATAGTGAGTGCTTATGCGCTCACTGACACCGCCGAGGAGAATTTGAAGGATGCGTTTTATGAAGAACTCAACACGTTGCTGGCCAGGATACCTTGTCAACATGCTTTTGTCGTGGGGATTGACGCAAATGCGAAGATGGGACTTGATCAGGAATCCGAAGTACTCGGTAAATGGTTCTACCCAGTGGAGCAAACATCGGACAATGGCTACCGCCTTGTCGACTTTTGTGAACGCAGTGGTCTGACTCTTGCATCGACATTCAAGAGGAATCATCGCCGCCATCAGCTTACATGGCAGGGACCAATCCAGCTATCTCCAGAAGAGCAGCGAAAGCGGAAGATGACAACTTTAAAAGTTCAGCTCGACTATGTTCTGACGAGGAATATTCCAGTATCGGACATTAGAAGATCTAGAGCTGTGTGGGATGTCGCATTCGATTCGGATCACCGTCCTGTTCTGTTGAACTTCACTGCGAGGACTCATAAGAGGATGCGGGGGGCTCAGCCTCTCCAGAGGATTGATACGACAAGTCTCAGAGATGGAGAATGCAGAAGGAGTTTTCGACAACGCGTTTCTATTCACATCAGAGTACGGACTAAGAAGAAACCTCGCGACGCGGATTCTTTTTTCAAGTGCATCCAGGACGCTTCGAAAGGGGCACTCCCGGTTGTACAGCCTAAGTAGAAGTTCGCCTACGTCTCAGAAAAAACAACATCTACCTACAACAGAGTATGTGCTCTCCGAACTGCAGGAAACTTCGTGGAGGAGAAGCGTCTGAGGAGGAAGTTGTGTCGGCAGCTTTAAAGTGACCGCGAACGAGATTGGACGTGTAGAGCTATGTACGGAGATCGAGAAGGCTTGGGAGGAGAAGAATCCGGGGAAAGCCTACACGTTGCTGCGACAGTATAGCGGGAAGATGAAGAGATGTTCTCCTGTCTTGAACACTACCAATGGAGTTGCAGTTGGTGATGCGACGCTGCCAATATGGAAGGATTACTTCAGTTAACTACTGAATCGTTCAGCGCCATCAGTATCTGAGCTCCCGCATGTTCAGATAGCACATTACGATGTCAGTGAGGAACCACCGACTGAGTCTGAAGTTTTGGATTGTGTCCGGAAAATGAAGAATGGAAAGGCTGGTGGAGATGACAACACCACTGCTGAAATGCTGAAAGCTCTTCCTCCGTCTGGGATTCGTGAAATGACCAACACCATCCGTGCTATATGGATGAGCGAAAGGATACCCGATTCGTGGAGACATGCGATCACCGTACCTCTTCACAAGAAGCTATCCGTCACGGATCCTAAGAACTACAGAGGAATCTCTCTACTTCGTGTCATGTATGGTTTCCGTTTTCATTTTAGTCTGATGCATGGACCAGGTGGCTGGCTCTGCGGGGTTGGCGGCCTCACTGGAGAATGGGGTTTCGATTCGCGTGGGGTGATCTACCGTCGCAGCCCCGTCCATTCATCAGACTAAAATGATTGCGCCAACTCTACAAGGTTTTTATCATTCTCGAGCGACTTATCAAACATCGTGAGGAAACGACCAGAGAGGAGCAAGCCGGTTTTCGACCTGGAAGATCGACCATCAACCAAGTGTTCGTAATGAGAAGAGTAATTGAATCGTGGCGGCGGTATTCAAAGCCATTGCAGCTTGCTTTTTTGAACTTTAAAGCCGCATTCGACTCTCCTCATCGTGATCGGTTGCTCGATGCTCTGCGAGCAGATGGAGTCTCGGAAAAGTATGTTCGGTTAATCGAGGACATGAACAAAGGAACAACAGCAGCAGTTCGTACACCTGTCGGATTTACGTCAGCTTTCGAGGTGAAAACAGGAGTAAGGCAAGAAGCCGTTGCAGGACGTTTTCTTTTCAACTTCGCCGTTGATGACATCATGCGTAGAGTTGCAGAACAGTTTCCTGTCCTGCGGAAGTGATCCTAACACCATTAGGACGCTCCCTTGTCGACCTGGAGTGCGCCGACGACATTGTGTTAATCGCTGAAAACAACGCAGAACTGCAAAGGATTGTGAACCTCGTTTTGAAGTATGCCGCAGCCTATGGACGTCGTCTTCGTCCCGACAAATGCAAGCAGATGTGGGTCTCTCAGAGGCCTTCAACGGGAGTTTGTGTGGACGGACAACGTAGCGAACTGGTGGACGATTTCTGTTATTTGGGCTGTTCGCTAAAGAACGATGGCAGTTATGCAGCGGATATTCGACAACGATGTGCGAAAGCTACGTCTGCATTCAATTCTCAAACCAAGGGTTTGTGGTCTACTCCCATCCCGAAGGAAGTCAAGTTGCGCAACTACCTATCCGCTATTCGCCCTATCATGATGTGCGGATCAGAGACGTGAGCAGCACCGAAGACGCAGATGGATAGGTTGGATTGCACGGAGAAAAAGCTTTTAAGGCGTTTGCTTAGATATTTCTGGCCGCTTGTATGCCATATAGAAGACCTTTACAAGGAAATCGACCCAGTACATCAACGCTTGACACGAGTGAGGTGCCAGCATCTTCTAACGCCATCTCAAGCAGCAATGGAAAGTCGACTTCGATTGCTCGGGCATATACTAAGAAGAACGCCGGATCGTCTCGTACAACACGCTTTAAGAATGCTTCCAAATCCTGTCTGGAAACGGCCACCTGGGCGTAGGCGAAAGTTCTGGACGGATGTGGTTAAAGAGGATTTAAAGTCATTCGGCATCGAAAGACAGTTCAGGCGCGATGTTTTGTTTCGCAGGAAATGGAATAGTGACAGCTGGATGGAATGTGTTCAAATTGTGGCTGAAGACCGTGAAAAATGGACACGGCTGACTACTTGGACGGCACACCTCGGTGAAGATGCGCAATGACCGCGTCAGGCATAAGCCAACCGATTAGGTCTAAGTCAAAATCGGTGAAAATTTGAACGCGTTTATCTTTCTTGTTGACGGAGAGCCGTGCGTTCATACAGCGAATTTCCATACTTATCCAAGCAAATTATGGTTGATTGATTGGCATTAAAGTTTTCAACCAGCATTCGCGTTATCGAGCTTTCGTCCTTTTCCACGTCTGCCAGAAGTGTTTGATCATCAAGATCCGATGGCCTACCTCTTCCTTCTTTATCCTCCAAACTAGTGTCACCTGAATCAAAGCGATTAAACCACTTTCGTACTGCACTATCAGTAATTGTTCCTTCGCCGAAAAGTTCGTTGAAATCGTGAAATGACTAGGGTGCGGTGCATCCTTTCTCGTAGTGTTAGAGCGGCGAACATGAGTGTGATTTTCGAGACCCATTTTTTAAACTAAATATTGAGGATTTTTTTATATAAATATTGAGAACAAATCGCCAGTTTTTATCAAAGAAAAACGCGTTAATAAAAACGTCCCATCAACCCAATAGTTAACTCCTCCATTTTCGCTTGGAATCCGTAGACTGAATATGGAAAATTTTTGGAATCATGTAGTTTGTTAAAAAGGGAACTGTTTGCTCTACAGGTAGGTTGGCTTAATCGGTTTTTTGTCGATTTAAGTTTTGTGGACTTTCGAATTAGTAAGTCGCAGTGTTGAGAAATGATTGAAATCTATTGATCCAAAAGTTAACAAGATTTGGTTCGACTCGAAAAACATTTTGTATTAGTAGAGGACTAGCCAGCAGTCGTGGGTAAATGGTACAACTACAGAGTAGGTTTTTGTTTTGGAAAATCGAAGAAGACACTCGACATGTTCCAGATTCGAAACCTGCTTCGCAATCAATGAAAGTCATCGAGATCGCTCAGGAAATCCCGTCCGAAGAGCTGATGGAAATAGTTCCAGCGTACTATCCTTCCCTTCGCAATACTTTCTTAGTGAGTTAGGTGATCGAAGGCACATTCCAAAGCCATGCGAATACCGTACTTATCGACTTTTCTGGAAAAAAAAAAACCTAAAGCTGAGCCAGATAGTTACAGCGGTTTTTAGATTCTACGTTCAAAATACAAACTTGGTACAACTTTTCGTTTCTATATCCAGCCTCAAACTCATTCTGTAATATTGTTGCCATTTTTTTTATTTTGCTGTAAAGTGGTTTCTAACGATAGTTAAGTCCATGGACTGCTTCCTCAAAAAAAAAACATTTGAATCTGAGCCGCGGCTGGTGCGGCGGGACGGCGGCTCGCTAATCGATTCAGAGCGAGAGAATAGCGATGCCCAGCTGATCAGCTGACATTACCGCTAGCCGCCGGTGAGATCCAACCGCCCGCACCAGCCGCGGGGGAAATTTAAATGTCTTTTCTTGAGGAAGCAGGCCACGCACCTAACTGTACTAAAAGAGACTACTATCTACTTCAAGAACAAAATAAAAGACGGCAGTAGAAGCGTTCATAAAAACTTGTTAGTTGGGGGCGAGCGGACACCAATCGTTTATACTTCCTAATTTGCTCTTGCGCGTTTTTCTGCGACTCTTCATTCATTCTCACCTTTCTCTGAGAGTTTCGGTCGCGAAATAGCCGAGAAATAGCCCACCAGGCTCTGCAGCGGCTTCTGATGGGCTATTTCCCGGCTACTTCGCGGCTATTTCTCGGATTTTCACGGAACGGACAAGAAGCAGCCGAGAAATAGCCGAGATTTAACCGGGAAATACTCAAAAGTATACAAAATTAACCAAGACGTAACAGTCGCCGGCTCGCCGAGCCACCATCTGGGGCCGCCAGCGCTTGTGCGGGGCCTCCAGAGGCTGAGCGAGGTCCAAGTACCTCAAACTTGGGTAATTGAACCGGTGGAGGTGCTGACATCTGAATCATGCCTCTGGAATGCTTCGTATATCTACCGGGAGAGCATTATTTCTCGGCTATTTCTCGACTATTTCGCGGCGAGCATTATTCAGCGGCTATTTCGAGGCTATTTTGCGGTCAAAACTCTCAGAGTTTGTGATGGTCAGATCTGCATTCTGATAAGGATAACACAACAACCGTTCTGACAGCGAACCCTTTCTTAAAGGCATAGTACGCGCAGAAAACCGTATATTATTTTTAAATGTTTTTGTGTAGCTTGACCTCTCTAGTGAACGAAAATGTCGAAGGGGCCCATGAAAAACCTTCATTTGTAAAAAGAAGTCAATCGGAACACACTGCAAATACGAATTTGAATTCGCGTTAAAATCCTTTTTGAAGTTTTTCTGTATCTGAAGGCTTCGTCACTGTCATTTTTGGAGTTTTTCCGCATGTGAAGTTCGTGCCGTCACTATGTTTCATGTTGTCTTACGGTCGCACCAACATTCTACAAAAAAGTGCTAGATGACTGGTGAGAATTGGTGGCGCATCTTCATCTTTGGCGCCTTCCAACCTCATTGCCCAAGGTTTTTGACGCGCCAAAGTTTACCAGTGTATTCTACCGGGCTCAATCATGAAATCGACCCTGAAAAATGAAATTTGATTTCCAGCGCGAACGATGCCTTGAGCTGGAAACGGCAACCGGGGGAGCATGGAGTAGTAATGAACCACAAGCACTGAGCACCCTCATTACGAACAGATATTCACAATAGAAACAGCATTGTAAAACGAGCATGGAGTCTGGACATATGAGATTATATTCATGTGAGATCTGCTTACATTTAGAGTGATCCAGCGAACCTCTTGGCCACATGTCTAATTGAAAAGAATATGGCGACTATTCGCTATGCGTTGTTCTGTTATTTGACAAAGACCGAGCAGTTTGTGAGACAGAACAAGTCGATTAGCGAGGTATTCTGGAATGACAGGTACATTTTCAAATTCGGTGACATTCGCAAGTGAATTTCTTCTTAGTTATAGTGCCCTTGTCATCGAGTGAATACACACTCGACCTGCCTCGTGCTCTGAGAGTTTTAGCCGAGAAATAGCCGCGAAATGCCTGCTTGCCGCGTGATAGCCGCGAAATAGCCGCCATATAATTCTAGCCGCAGCATAGAAATAGGGTTCTTCAGGTGACTATACGACGCATTTGATTCAGATGTCATAACCTCCTTCGGTTCAATTACTCAAGTTTGAGAAACTTGGATCTCGCTATGCCTCTGGAGGCCCGCGCGACTGCTGGAGGCCACGGATGGCTGCTTGGCAACCCGGCGACGGCTACCGTCGTAGTTACTTCTCTTCCATTTCTCGGCTATTTCTCGACTATTTCTTGTCCAGTTCGTAAAAAGCCGAGAAATAGCCAAGAGGTAGCCCACCAGAAGCCGCTGCGGAGCCTGGCTGTTTAATTCTCTGCTATTTCTTGGCTTTCTTGGCCTCGTTAGCGCTGGAAACCACTTTCCGTTTTCGAGACTTACTTCAGTTTCATGAATGACCCCAATAGACTACACCGGTTAACTTCAACTCGTCAAAAGCATAGGGTTATGATGTTGGAAGGGGTGAAAGATGAGGATCCGCCACCATTTCTTACCAGTCATCTACCACTTTTTCACAGAATGTTGGTGCGACCGTCAATTAATATGAAAAACAGTTACGGCACAAACTCCACATGCAGAAAAACTTCGAAAATGACAGTGACGAGGTCTGCAAGTTCAGAAAAACTTCAGAAACCATTTTGACGTGGAATTCGAATTATATTTTACAGTGTGTTCAGACTGACTTTTCTTCAAAAATGAAGGTTTTTTTGGGTGCTTTCGACATTTTCGTTCACTAGAGAGACCAAGCTACACAAAAACATGGAAAAATAGTGAACGATTTTTTGCACGTACGATGCCTTTAATTTGTAAGTTTGCTTTTTTTAGGTAGAAAATTTCATGGGCCTTGTAGCCCAACGATTTGGTTTGGCTGTAATGTATTGCGGCAGAGTGAGGTTGTCACAATCAATCCTTACCTTCGAAAATGTTAGAATGAGGCAGCGTCCATGCGTCGCGAGAGCGGGCGTTCCCGCTGTGGTGCGCCTCTCGACCCTTCTCAACGCTGAGGCAGCCCAAGCCCGCAAATGAACACAGGCAAACATCCCCTACCTCATGTCCATTTGATTGAAAACGTTTGATCGGGTGATCAACCGCTCGAGTCGGCGCAACGGCTAATAATTTCCCACCGTTTTTGACTTCCGTGGTGGCATTATGGAAAACAAGGGAAGTAGTTTTGCTAAAGGTTTAATGTCGCCTGCTTTAGTGATGGAGAAGCACTGTGCTTATCCGAGTCAAATTCCGGGCCGCAACTGCGGCCGCGCGCGCTCGAGTCAGTCTTGCTTCCAGCGCCGGAGCCGACTCGATGTTGTTTTTTATTCAAATTTCTCCAGTTTTTCTTAGTTTTCAGTTTCCAAAACCCACCTAGATTCAGCAGATCGGCGGCTGCGGGGCTGGAAGCTCTTCTGATTCGGGAGCGTGCGGCCGCAAAGCGTGTCGAGACGCAATTGCGGACCGGAATTCGGCCCGGATAAGCACAGTAAGCTAGAAACTTGCTGCTTCCTTCGTGGTGCTGACGCAAGCGCGCGAGAGCGAACGGGCGAGGGCGCGCGAGAAGAAGCGGCTGTGAGCGGCTAGCGAATCGTGTGCCCAAGATGATGATCGATTTTGCGTAATCGCACGCTCTGGCCACGTATGAGCGGAGCCTGAAACCTGGACGTGGGTGCCAATTATGCTCTACAGCGTTTTCTATTCCAGATTATGCGACTCTCAAAAATTCACCCCTACTCTTGCATCGACTCTAGACATGACAGGCAACAATACAACATTATTCACGGTTATTCGACATCCAATTGATCGCTTCCTAAGTGGATATGTGGACAAATGCTACAAGTAAGACGGAACACTTTCGGTAGTCTCACATGACTCGCGCTAGGATGGTTCGTCGGTGCGTAATTGGGCCATCCGGAACATATCCCCTAGGCGGAATTTAGTGAACAAAAAGTTGATGATTGTAGTTGGATAGTCTTTAGCCCAAATGCAGCGTTGATGTTCTTGACTGCCTTTCGCGTGGAGCTTGAGATCGTTCACAGTTAGAATGTTCGGAGTTATGTCATAATCAACTCGAACAGTATTCGTATTGGGAACAAGAAAAGGGTAATTATATAGGGTATCCTTGTAGAATTTATTCTATAGTAGACGGGGCTGCAAAAGTACATAGATCGTCGCTCGCGATCGAAACTTCGTTGACAGGTTAAATCGCAGAAACCGAGCGGCCAGCCACATTGATCGCCTTTTTCAAGTGTTCGGAAGCTTGGCAACTGCAGGGTGTTCACTCCATCCAAATATGTATCTGGTCAAGCTTGAGAATTCATGAATGATGCCATCGATGTTAGGCTTGCGCTCAGCATGGAAAACTTCCTAGAACCATAGGTGAGGAAGCTCAGGTATACCTCTGTCACCTTTCAGCGAACTCACATTTTTCAATGAGACCGAACGATGTTTTGGCTGCAAGTATGACATGCGATGTTTTATTGAAAAACTTCACGCGACATTAGTTGGATACTACAATAAGTCTATCGATATAACACGAGAGGTCCGATATATTGTCATGCACTTTGCTCCCCAAACTTGGTGAGTTTTATCCTTACAAAGGCCAATACATTCTATTTTTTCTAGAGGCAGTGTTCACTTTGATTTAGATTTAAAAGCTTCCCATTTAAAGGCAGTGTCAACGATCGAAATCGTCTATGAGTTCCTACCAGGAATCGAAAGGTCCAGAACTCATGGCAATATTAAAAAAAGGTTTAAAATGAGCACTAACTAGCCTTATACCACCTAGAACTTCAATGTGGTCAGTGTAACTGAAAAGTCGACTTCAAGGAGGAAACAAGTACTAAAGTAGGGTGAAATCGTTCAAATCGGGGATTATGGGAGTAGCTACTGTGCTTATCTGGGCCAAACTCCGGTCCGCAATTGCGCCTCGAGACGCTTCGCGGCCGCACGCGCTCGGGTCAGTCGTGTTTCCAGCGCCAAAGCCTACTCGATGTAGCTTTTTTATTCAATTTTCTCTAATTTTTCTTAGTTTCCAGTTTTCAAAACCCATCTAGAGTCAACAGATCGGCGGCTGCGGCGCTGGAATCTCTTCTAACTCGGGAGCGTGCGGCCGCAAAGCGTGTAGAGACGCAATTGCGGACCGGAATTTGGACCAGATAAGCACAGTACAAGCATTTGATCATCGGTTGTTTTCTTGAAGTTGATTTTGCATTTGTTTACTGTAATCGGTGGTCATTGATGGGAGTGGGTGTGGGTGAGGCGTTTGCAGTCATTGAAGTTGAGGGCTTCTTACGGCTGATTCGAGCTCCTTTTTTCCCGTTTTTCGACAATGTTGGCATAGCGGGTCTCTGTCTTGTCGATTCCCGGTGATAACTCGGAGACGGTTTTGATCGTGGACACTGCTTTCCAAGCAATGGGCTAGCAACCATATGCCACTAAAATCAAGATGAAATGACGGAAAACGCACTATAAGGTCTTACTTCAGTGAAATGTTTTCGGCCCGTAGCATTTCGAGAAAATGTACTCTTTTATGGAATGAAACTCACAGCCATTAATCGCGTACGTTTGCGCGCGTATGCTTTGTCCCTTCTCCCACACACTTTCTCACTGACTCTCTCCTCGCTGCTCACAAGCACTCGAATAAACAAACTAAACTTAACATCGAATATAAACGAGTTTCCGATCAGCCATGGGCAAGCGTCTAGGTGTGGCGATTCCGAATGTGCACCCCCACCCACCCAGGAGGGGACGACCTTTTAGGGTTAGCTTGGGGTCTTTTCACTCTCCTCCCTTCGAAGAACCGAAATCGGCTCCTAAACAGTTCAGGTCAGCTGTCGTGATTTGGATCCCCTCTGACAAAGAAGTATTCGGGGGAGGGGGGAGAAAAGAGACGGTGCGCAGACAGAACAGGGTACATTAAAGGCATCGTATGCGATGAAAACCACCTGCCGTTTTTCATGTTTCGATCATTGGTTGGGCCCGCTATAGAACGTTAGTAGACTTTGTTGGGTCACCAACGCATTATTGCGAAGATATGGGAGAACAATTGCATCGAATTCCGTCAAAAGAGGCCGGCTTTCCGACAGCCATGTGGCATAAATAGACAACGGCAAGTAGCTTATCAACAACTTCCATTGCGTAAATGAGTGGAATTTGACGTGTCCTTTTCTGTTGAGCTATTCTCCTTTCTCTATGTATGCCACGTGGCTGTCGGAAAACAGGCCCTTTTTGGCGGAATTCGAAGCATTCGATCTCCCATTTCTTCACAATAATGCGTCGGTGGCATAACAAACTCTACCTAAATACGTTCTCTGGCGGGCCCAACCAATGAATGAAACCCAAAAACGGTGGGTGGTTTTCATCGCGTACGATGCCTCAAAGAAGCCAAAGTATAGTTTCTCATAAATCAATTCTGTGTCTCTCAAGCTCATTGCATGCCAGAAAAATCTGTACATTTACAATGCCAACAGAATTGGATTACAGGTACTGCGAACTGAACAAATACAAAGATGAGTACATTTTCGTTCACTATCGTTCCGGATCAAAAGGTACTCGTAGAATCGCTGGCGAGTTCGACGAAGTTCTCCAACAGGCACAGGTGCCTGATGAACAGAGGAAGTATATTCGTAGTGAACTGCAAAGTTGGTTTTTAAAATTCCGTCTTATGAAAAATGAAATTGAAGTGCTGGATTTCAAGCTACTTGCCTCCACAGTGCGTTCCAAAATGACAGAACTAACCTTGAGATTATTTTTCCGACAAGGTTACATTGCACTCCATCAATACCCTTCAGCCCCACTAGTATAGTGGATCCAGGGAAAATTCTCAGTTCCAGGAAAAAATCTAGAAAAAAAAATCGGAAAAATCTTCCGCCGTCTAAAACGAACGAGATACCGCGGAAACATAGAAGTAGTGGAAAAAAGAGCATAACTGCATATGTGTAATTAGTATAGTTGTGCTTTTTGACTAAACGGACCGAATGAATGAATGAATGAATATATTCGACTTCAAAATTTTCGAATAAACGAATGAATGAATAAATTCGACTTCAAATTTTTCGAATAAACGAATGAATGAATATATTCGACTTTAAATTTTTCGAATAAACGAATGAATGAATATATTCGACTTCAAAATTTTCGAATGAACGAATGAATGAATATACTCGATTCTCTATTTCGAATGAATGAATATCGAAAATCGAATAATTTCGAATAAATGAATTAATTTAACTACGGGCCAACCGAATTCAGAGTTTTGCGACGCTACTGCTTTGAAGAGGCAGTTTTCAAGAATGGCATCGAAAGCTTCTGAACTGCTCAATATTTTCAATATTCCGCTCAGGCAGGGTTCATAAGTGGCGGCACGCAAAATCGATACGCATCGTTTTTACACTAGCAGCTGTCTGATGCCACCCACAGCGGTTCTATTCATACAACGCCAGCGCGTCACGAGCGGGCGTTTCGTTAGACCCCGTTCAGAGTTCATTCGCGTCACGACGCGATGTTATAATCAGCCTACATCTCGATCACGCTACGTCGCGTCGCGTCTTCGCTGGGTGTCCACAGTGAAGAGGCGCGATACATTCGAAATGACGTGCTTTCTCCTAGAACAATAGCGGTCGTATAGCGAGATGGGAGCCGTTCGGCCCGCCACGCGCCAGCGATTCCATCAGTGTTACTGTCTTAGTTGGGGATAGTGTTCGCGGAATTTCTGGATTAGGCGTGATTCGTAGCTTTTTTTCGCTTTTCGTGAATTTGTTACTTCGACATTGTCTGCCCTAACAAGTATGAGCCGCAGAACTTGCTGCTATTTGATATTTACTCCACCGCTTTGAGTATTACTCATTTTGCCACCTATTCGTTTTTATTTCGTTTCCAAAAATCGATAAAAAAAGAACAAAATCCAAATTAGCCGCCGTCGACAGCCATAGAAGCACCTTGTCAAAGGTTGGGGAAAATATACAAATATCGCTCTATTGAGAACTCCCGTGCTTATTTTGATCTAGCGCATATTTCGTGGATTCAATTGCTCTATCAATTTTCGCGGCTTTAGCTTTGGCTGCTAAAAAATAGTAGACGCTCTGTCGGTACCCTGGATCTCCATCAAACTTCAGTTTCAACGTCGGAAACCGCCAAGTTTTACAGAAAATCAAAAAAGCGTTGTATGGAAGAGGATTTACACTTTCGCCCACTATTGCCCTTACCAGAAGAAAATTCCGGTCCGCAGTTGTGGACAAACGCTGTTGCAGCACGTAATGTGATGAAGTCGTGCTGGGACGAAGGTTGATCGTGCCGGGACTACGTGGTCCCACAGTATTGTCATCGTGTTGCGTGCTCATATAGCGGGTTTCTGCGATTGCGGACCAGAGATTTGCTCTGATGAAAGCACTTTTTCAAGTACTCGTCGAAAAAGATTTATTTTGAAATACATATCATCACTGGGAAGTTGAGGCGTTTCCATGTTTAATGAGGTTTGAGGCTGTGTTTGAGCTCATTACTCATCAGTTACGAATTACGATTAACGATTTACGAGGATTTGAAAATTACGATTTACGCGATTCAAAATTTCAGTTACGCACAGCCCTGACTCACACTAGTGCTGGTGCACTGGCCCTTCGAAAAATTTCTGTGTATGATCCGGTAAAGGCTGTGTTAGATTATTCGAATATATTCGAAGATCGAATATGTTCGAATAATTGTCAGTGTCGATAGTCGATTTCGAATAATAATCGAATTTGAGGTTTTTCGATAGTCGATTTCGAATAATGATCGAATATCTGTTTTTCGATAGTCGATTTCGAATAATGATCGAATATCTGTTTTTTCGATAGTCGATTTCGAATAATAATCGAAAATCGGGATTTTTCGATTACTCGATAATCGAATAAATAATCGAATAATTTATTCGAATGTTTAATCGATTGCGAATATTCGAGCACAACTATAGTAATTAGTAAGAGCACCGGAATTGAACATAAGTCGGAATGTAATATCTGGTACGCATTCGGCGACGTCCCTCAACATACACTGCTAACATTGGGGAAAAAGGGGCGGAATGAGCAAAACTGGCAGAAAAGCGCCTTTTGCTAATACAATACCGCGCGTATCTTTTGGTCATCCGGCGCGCTAGGGCGCCGGAGCGGGCCGTTCGGCGTCGTTTCTCTATAACTCGGTTCAAAGTTATTTATATCGAAAATAAACGTCAGATTTGAAATCAGCATAGAAAATGCAACCTAGTGAACGTACACATTTTCAAAAAATCTCATATGAGAGGTTTTGGGATACGGTAGCTATCAAATGTTCCTGTGTCCAGAAGGATTTTCGATTGAGAGTAGTAGTTTATGGTTTTCCAACGTTTCCTCGTATTTATCACATTCGTATACTGTTTTTCAAGCTCTAAATTTCTTTTGGAGCGTTCTGTCACCAACCTACCAAGACATTTTTTATACAAAAACCACTATTGCTAACCCTGCATGCCTATATGGATGTGAAAGTTATCAAAAAGAGAATTTCCGCTATATTGGTGAGTATTTTTGACAAAAAAAAAATGCAACACTTCATTGAGAATTTAGTTTAGAAGAAGTTAGTTCGACATGGCGTCCTAAAGATGAGTCAATTTTTTTGTTTTCGGATCTAAAAAATGCAGGTTCCATGGCAAATTTTACCAGGCATGTGAAAATCACAGCAATGCAGTTCTTGCCCTTTCTAATTGCACGACGGAATCAGGTTCAAAATCAGGTAGTGTATTGAATTTTTTCGAAAAATCAACAATTGAGAATATTTTCAATTTTTTATAAAAATTTAAATTTCATTCAAGTTTCCAAATTCCAATTTCATACTTAAAACGGGACTATCCTAGAAGGTGGAGGGGGAGGCACCCACGATTTTCTCATAAAAATGAATGGAAAACCTGATAAAAATGCTTGATGCTGCTATCAATCATTGTTGTTGATGAAATTCTTTAGAAATACTTTGATTGATAGCGACGTGGATTCTTCCGAAACATTCTAAATTTTTTGAAAAAAAAATTCACAATTGAATTCTCATTGAAATTACCTAGTTTGGACTCCATCCCAGACGCCTGGTTAAATTACTCATAATTCAGACTCCACTCATAAATATCTAAAAATACTAGTGAATCCGCAATTTCTCCGGCCCCAAATAAACTAGCCGCTAAGGTCTCTCCAGCGACCTTTGCGTAGAGCCATGTTTAGAAGGTTCTCGCTATACTTAGTATCCGAATCACTCCTTTTCGAATATCCGACCGGATATCCGAGATTGGGATAATCCGATATCCGAAAATTCGAAAAAGCGCATTATCTGAATTGAACCAAATCCGCCGAATTTGAAATCGGCATTATCTGAATCGAACCATTTTCTGAAGGGTCAAAAATTCGGATAAAATCGGATAAAATTCGGATAAATTTCGGATAAAAGCGGATAAAATTCGGGTAAAATTTCGGATAAAATCGGATAATTTTTATATAAGATTAGATAAAATTGCACTAGGCCACGCCCATTTTTCCTTACCGCCCTCTACTTAGTACATCAACCCAGGGTTTTCCTCATTCCGAAATCGGAAGAGTCCTTGCGGCGCCGGAAAATGGGCGTGGTCAAGTGAGATGACCAAGTGGCTAGTTATTCAGTGTAGAAGTTTTACCTATAGTTGCTTTGCATACTTTTTACTAGCTAGTTGTTCTAAAAAACCTGGGGTGGTAGTAAACTAGCCGAAACTGAGAGTTACGAACCATGATCATGTCACGATAACCAAGAAGAATTGAGGTGTGAGACATCGAAGTTACCCTCGAACCAACTGGGAACTGCCACTTAATCGTTCGCAAAAATGGCTGCCACTGGTAAACGAACCCGCGAACGCCGGTTCATCAACAGCGACACATCGCTCTGCACCAAAGTGCTTTGATCTCAACGCACGAGAACTAATTCTCATCATGAACTTATGCACATGCATGTGTAAAATTCGATGAGTGCGGATCTGAACCCGTGGTCGCACTGACAAGGGCAGCGCGACATCGCACTACGCCATGCATTCACGGACTGAGAGACTTTGTAGAGGCTCGCCTAGGTTCTTGAACCCTGCTCCTCATAAATCAACAATTAACACTTTCTCAGTAGACACAGTAGCTGTGAAAATGATTAGAGCAGAAATACTAGTTTCCGATTAACTTGCAATTTCTCTTGGACAGTATATGCTTGTTCTGTGTAGAGTCACTCCTTCTCGTCTTCTCGCCTTACTTTCGTTGATTGATCCATTCAGCTGAATGTTTTACCTCTGTTTGCTTTTTCTTTATCTAGTTTTAATGAGTATCATGCGATAATGATTTTTCTCGTCCATGTTTTCAATTTAACGAGAAACGTGAACTCAGGTGAAACTGGCCGGAGAAACCTGTCACAGGAATAGCTAGGCTAAAACTTGCTGCCAGGTTGACATGAAAGTCCTTGTTTCAAAATTTCAGGTCTACTATGTTTTTCTCAATCACTGATTATGAGAACCTTACAACTCACTTTAGTGGTGGCCATTCGATATTTACTTTCTCGAGTAGCCAGAGAAAAGAGAAAACACACACACATTGTCATTTCTGCCTCCGCAGTATTTTTACTCCTTCAAAGCCTGTCTGAAAAATACTTTTGAAAAAAAAACCCTTGCAGAATGAAACCTTTTCATTGAAATTGAAAAGAATTCCAAACTTTTCATGAAAACAGCTTAAAATTAAAGTACTTTCTTGTTCGGTTATTCTTTGTTATTTTAAACATTTTCTCGGATAAGTGCGAGAAATTTCCTGATATTCAATCCAGTCACATGGAGATTCGGTTTTCGGAATTAATTATTCACTAGGCAAATTTGAAGCTTCTCAATCCGAGATTTTTTCAAATACTTTAGTTGAAAAATATATTCATTCACGAGTTCTCGAAAAGTACTTCGCAAATAATTTTTTGAAATCACATGCTCGAAAAAGACAAATTTCGTACTTATCCAAAAAGACTTCGATTAATCTACTGCGAAAATTTTTAATGATTGAACCCAGTCAATGAAGCCTTTTCGAAAATTCCTGAATGCTTGAACAACTTCGATTAATGCCTCACACGTTTTCCCCGAAGAAAAGCAGTGAATGTTTTCAGCTCCGAATTCGGGACGCTTAAATGTGCCGTTATGTTGGCCACGTATTCGAGAAACCGAATAACTGAAACATCTAATGAATCGATTACTCAAGAATCCCGAATGTATCGAATATTATAAAAACGATTAATTGAAATAACAAGATGAACTGAATAATCGAAAAACATAAAATTAAAATCTCCGAATGAATAAAACATTCAAGTAATCAAGGTATTGGACTAATTGATCGTTCCGGTTTACATTCTAGTCGATACTGCGAAGATTGAAATCACAAGGCATAAGTTTTCTCTCTTTTTTTGAATTTTGCATAGAAAACAAAACAAAAATAAAACCCCAAAAACAAAAAATACATGATCACAACAAAAGTGAATAGTAAATTTCCCATGAATTTATTTGAAGGAAAAAAAAACAAAAAAGATCTGAAATTTGGAGTTAGAGACTTCAACATCAAATTTCTGAGCGTTCTGGTCTAGTTAATCCACTGACAGGTTTTTCGGTCACAATAACCTCAATTTGTAGTCCTCGTAAAATCGAAGAACACAAGAAAATCGAGCACGCAAAATGCTCAGCAAAGAAAATGAATTAGAGGGAAGCAGTCAGCTGAACGAGGGAAGCAATAATTGGCTATTGATCGCGTTATCACTGCGCATGACGAACGGTGCGCCAGCCGTTGGGGGGACTGGCGTATATTTACACAGTTCTTGGCCCAATCACGGCTCCAGTGATGATGGGTGAGAAACCCGGAGTTGGCGGGTTACGCTAAAAAGTCCTCTCGAGGACTTTTTAGCCTTACCCGCCATCGCCGTCAAACGCACTCCTCAACATGCCCAGTGTCTCATCATTGACATGTGAAAGGCGCCGATTAATGAGCGAACATCAATGTTCGCGATCGTGAGTTTCAAGGGGGGTAACAAGGAAGTTAAGGAGCAGTAACTTCGAACTTTCACTCCAAGATTTTTTATAGTAATTTATTTTGGCTCTAGGTATTAGTACGCCGATTTCAATCAAGACTGATAACCTCATAGTTAACATCGATGTTAAAAGCCCTGGTTAACATCGTAGTTTGGCAAAATTACTACCACCCCTGTGTATGGATAACACTGTGCCTCTCAACGACGATATAGTAACTGGAGATTTGTTTTCATATTTTTATTAATGAAGATTGAAGTTTGTATGTTAACATGCTGCAAATGCAACGAAGTACTACTGTTTGTTCAATTATGGATGTTTTCGAAGGCCTGCCTTGAGTACCTAGTCTATTTTCCCCATTTTCCCTCGACTTCGTTCCGAAAATTTCGGAAGTTATCCGGAATTATCCGACCGGATATCCGTATCCGAATCATTGAGAAAATGGCATTATCTGAATCGATCCATTATTCGAAAATTTGAAAACAGGCATTAGCTGAATCGAACCAATATCCGGGAATTTTAAAATCGGCATTATCCTAATCGATCCATTATCCGAAGAATTATCTTCGGATAATAAGTATAGCTCTCGCGTCCGCTCCAGGCGCCGTCAGTCGGAATCATGCCACTGTCCTAGAGTGACCTAGGAGCGATTCTGGAGACGTCACGGGATGAACGTCGCAAGTTCAGTTCTGGCGTATGCCTGTGGTTTTTGCTCTAGACCAAGAAAGTATTTGAAGAGGTCCAAATCTTGACGATGCGGTGAGCAGCTTATCTGCGAAAAAAGAATGTGTGAAGAAACTCGCTGTAATCCAAAATTTCTCAAGAACTTGGGATAGACATGAAACAAAAACAAAGTTCTTATTGGCGATTGGGCTGCGTCAGTTTTTATGGTCCCATGATGAACTGCCCACTACAGAGAACCCTTCTGACGCTTCTTCATAACCCATAGAGCTCTGATTCGATCGTGGTAGAGTATACGAAAATATTTTAAAGATGTTCCGAGCCACCATCAGAGCTCGGCTTGAAACGGGAATTGAGCAACCCGAAATCGCGACACATTAACGTAGACTCTCAGAAGCTACTCACAATTAATAATCTACGTGGTTTCTGAGTGCAGACCCCCATCTTGGAGTTGGAGTATATTTTTCTGTTCTCAATCGAATAGTAAACATATTTTGAATTTATCTGAAATTTGGCATTTTATAGCCCAGATTCGTTCACAAAAATCGCAAAAAAAATCTAATTCCCAATATAACCCCAATTAAGGCCATTTTCGATAGAAGGCCAAAAGAACTACTTCGACCCAAAGACGAGTGTTTGCGGCTGGTACTGAACCACCACGTTTTCACATCAACGCGAGAATTATTTCGTGAGAACAAATGACAACGAATGCTAATGCAATATGTTTCTTCCGTGTTTGTCACGATGAAACACCCTTCAACGCAAAAACTACATTGCTGTATGGGTAACGAACTTGCGACTTTCTTATCACAACGGCGCGCACACCATCTACTCCATCATGCACGTGCTATCGTGAGCTATCAAACCTATGAAGTGATGAAACAGGAGCAGTTAGGAGCAAAAACCACAGGCATACGCCAGAACTGAACCCGCGGCGTTCATCCCGTGACGGCGCGCACACCAACTACTCCAATATTGCACAGCACCGCTTCATCAATTATACGCTATCCTGGTCCGGCATACCGATCAATGCGTCATATCTACCACAGATCGGGAGGATTTGAGACCATTGGTCGATTCATAAAGTGCCGATATCAACTATAGGAGCGCTTCCCACTATTACTTTTTACTGCACTGTTTTAATGTTTTCCTATAATTGTAGCATCGCTATGTCGATTGTTTTTGTGCTTTACCGTGAATGCTTGCTGAATCACAAAGGGGCGTTTATGGGGGAGTGAGGGCCGTCTCCAGAATTGCTCTTAGGTCACTCTAGGACAGTGGGCTGATTCCGACTGACGGCGTCTGGAGCGGGCGCGAGAGCATTCTAAACATGACTCCACGCAAAGGTCGCTGGTGAGACCTTAGTGGCTAGTCTATTTGGGGGCCGAAGAAATTGCGGATTCACTAGTATTTTTAGATATTTATGAGTGGAGTCTGAATTATGAGTAATTTAACGAGGCGTCTGGGATGGAGTCCAAACTAGGTAATTTCAATGAGAATTGAATTGTGAATTTTTTTTTCAAAAAATTTAGAATGTTTCGGAAGAATCCACGTCGCTATCAATCGAAGTATTTCTAAACAATTTCATCAACAACAATGATTGATAGCAGCATCAAACATTTTTATCAGGTTTTTCATTCTTTTCTATGAGAAAATCGTTGATGCCTCCCCCCCCCTCCACCGTCTAGGATAGTCCCGTTTCAAGTATGAAAGTGGAATTTGAGAACTTGAATGAAATTTAAATTTTTTATAAAAAATTGAAAATATTCTCAATTTTTTGATTTTTCGAGAAAATTAAACTAACTGAAAAATGAAAATTACACTACCTGATTTTGAACCTGATTTCGTCATGCAATGAGAAAGAGCAAGAATTGCATTGCTGTGATTTTCACATGCCTTGTAAAAATTGCCATGGAACCTGCCTTTTTTAGATCCGGAAACAAAAAAATTGACTCATCTTTAGGACGCCATGTCGAACTGACTTCTTCTAAACTAAATTCTCAATGAAGTGTTCCATTTTTTTTGCCAAAAATACTCACCAATATATCGGAAATTCGTTTTTTGATAACTTTCACATCCATATATGTAGGTATGCATGGTTAGCAATAGTGGTTTTGTGTAAAAATGTCTTGGTAGGTTGGTGACAGAACGCTCCAAAAGAAATTTAGAGGTTGAAAAACAGTATACGAATGTGATAAATACGAGGAAACGTTGGAAAACCATAAACTACTACTCTCAATCGAAAATCCTTCTGGACACAGGAAACATTTGATAGCTACCGTAACCCAAAATCTCTCATATGAGATTTTTGAAAATGTGTACGTTCACTAGGTTGCATTTTCTATGCTGATTTCAAATCTGACGTTTATTTTCGATATAAATAACCTTGAACCGAGTTATAGAGAAACGACGCCAAACGGCCCGCTCCGGCGCTCTAGCGCGCCGGATGACCAAAAGATACGCGCGGTATTGTGGCTATTTTGAAATAACCATCCTCTTTGACCTACTTGTTTCAACCATATCAAGGAAGTCCGGGCAACCACCCGTTTTTGGGTAAAGTTCTGTCATCATGCGATAACGAGTAAAATCGCGCCCGGTGATTAGCGGCAAGAAACCACCGCGCGCTATTTAAAATTTAGCACATGGTGTAACAACAAACAACTTTGCCCAAAAAATTATAAGGGATGAAATAGAAGTACAGACTCTGCGGGGGGGGGGGGGGCAAGCGCCGGACAATAGAGCCCGGTTTCGACTTGGGGGAGCGACAGCAGAGGCCTTCCCCGAGGGGGGCTTCAGGGGAGACCCCTGCTCTCCTCCGGCGCTTGCCCCCCCCCCCCAAGAGTAAGAGACGGAAAAGATTGGAAGGTGTCGTAGAAGGTAGTTTACGACCATAGAGGTCAGAGAAGGCATGGTAGGCCAAACGCACGCATCGTCATTCACGTCAAGTTTTGTCCCGATTTGACGTGATTTCTCCTGTGATCTATCACGTGCTGAACCAGTATAAAAGGCGCCTCACCTCATAGAAAGCCGCATTCAGCCCAGCAGGGCCGGCCCTGGACGAGGACTTTGAGTCCCTCTCAGAAAGGGTTATTTTGTAGGAGAGCAGGGGACGCTTTCTGGGGTTGGGTGGTGGTGGCGTCACTGCTGCTCCGGGGCCTTGACGGGGGCTTCAGGGCAGTAACGGGGGTGCTTCAGGGCAGTTACAGAGGGGCTCCAGGGCAGTGACGGGGGCTTCGATCAAGCCAATTTGTCACTTCGGCGGTAGCCCCCCCCCCCCCCGATTGGGGGGGGGAGGGGGGCAAGCGCCGGTGGTCGGAGGGTTGTCCCCTTAAAGAGCTGTGCTAGCCCCCTCCAGTGTATGGGGTGTCGAGCATATTTTTAGCAAAAAAAAACGTTTTGAGGCGTTTTAATTGCGCCCGCGAAGCGCCGCATCGCCATAACTCACTACAATGTTGACGAAACGAGTTTTTAAGGTAGTTTTCGCGTTCCACTCAGTGAGAAGAATGTAATGGCATGTGTAGAAAGCCGTTTGAACTCCGGTATTTCATTGAAAAATGGGTATTTCCTTCTAAAATTTACATCGACCACAGGTCAAAACATGACAGATTTCCGACATCATGACCGTGTGGTCAGATCGTAATGAGGAGTTAGATGTGCAAATATTCAATTTTCGATAATCTTCTCAAGTTTAGTCCATCATTTTGTATCGTATAGGACTGGATAAAAGCAATCTAGAAATAACTTCAGAATTGAAATTGGACCACTTTCAAGCAGGTTATGGCGTTGCGGCGCTTTGTGAGCACAAAAAGTGCCGCAAAACGGTTTCTTCGCAACAAAAATTGCTCGGTACTGTGCTGATGGGGATGATTCAAATGGAAAACGGCGCTCGCTGCTGGAGATTATCCAAATCGGGAGCCCCTTAGGCCCCATCATAGTTGGGCGAAAATCCGACGTAGTTCAAGTCTTAATCGCCGTAGTCCCACCTAGGTCGTTCATGCGCCATCATCGGCCGCTCTCAACAGGATGCCGCAGTGGTGTTTGTGGTATTATTGATCCAACTTCGATAGGGGGCCGAATGCATCGACGGGCCGCGTTAGGGCGGAGGTAGGGCAGTCTGCGTCCTCGCAAATCTCCCTAACTCACAAAATCAATCGTGCCCCAGCCGCCTCAGGCTGGGGCAGCTAGAGCAGCAAAAAAACACAGCTGGGGCACGATTGATTAGATGATCTACAATACCGCTCGTAGGATTTGGTCAGAAAGCGAGCGAGGTCGGGTTTTTACGTCCTTTTCGTCTTTTTTGCATAACTCTCTTTAAAGTCAACCTTGAGCGAAACTAGGAAGATATTCATGATCCTGGCGTTGAGGGCTATCCAAAGGTATAGCCAATGTCGGGATTTCATGGAGAACCATGAAAATTTCGAAATCAACTAGCTGTCTAGATACGTTAGACACATGCAATTGCAGACGGAGACGGTAGAGCCCCATCCGTGATGGTACCGTAATCACAAATCTGTCTTACAGCGAAACTTTTTTAGCTCTCAATAAATCACTACAAAGGTTGAACTAATGGGTAGCCCTTGGCGCTAGGATCATGAATATCTTCCTAGTTTCGCTCAAAGTTGAGTTTGGAGCGAGTTATAGAGAAAAGACGAAAAAGACGCGAAAACCCGAACTCGCTCGCTTTCTGACCAAATCCTACGAGCGGTATTGTACTGCCCTCACACTGCTGTCTTCAAAGATGCCGACTGCCCTGCCCCTGCCCCAACCCGGCGCGTTGATGCATCCGGCCCCGGGATGAGAAGAGGGGGGAGGGCTACGGACGACATAGGAAGGATGAACTACAGATGCCTTCCCTAGGAGGGACCGCGGACGATCTAGGAGAGACCATCGGAGAGCCATTTTTTCCTTAGTTTTGCGTGTTTTACTTTCATATGGAACTGCGAACTATCGTCCATTTATGGCGAGCGCCTTATAAAGCCCTAGATCCTAACAACCACTGATCATTGCAAGACGTTGGTCCTGCCATGATCATTTATTTCATCGCTTCTCATATCATAATGGCTTTTAATGAAAGGGGTGAAATTTACTGAATTCAGAGATGCTGTTTTAGAGTGTCTCGGTTAGTTTTTTCTCATATATGCTGTAATCACTATCCTACCTTCAATTTTCCGCAAAAAAGGCTAACAGGCTTGCCAGTCCTGACGTACCCTCAACTCTCAATGAGAAAGCATGAAGCTAACTACGCATAGGATGGGCTGATGTCTTTGTCAAGACTGTCATTCAGCTTCCTTGAAGTGCTGCTATCCTGGATAGCTTGTAGCATTTCAAAGAGCGGTGGCGTTCTTGTAGCAAATATGTGAACCTATTCATGGTGCTATCTCGAACGTGCTTTTTGCAAACGTGTATACTACCGTTTGGCGACTGTTGAGATCTACGATGCACTCAACATGTTTTGTATAGCACTTCCGGGGTTTGCTTTGTTTAAAGGGTCATTCAAACGCGTATTTGTAAACGCATAAATACTGACGGGGGAAAACAATTAACTTCCGCGGAAACATGAGCATTCTACCTCATGAATGACGGCATGCCGGGAGGGCTGTATTAAAACTGCAACATTTTTCAGAAGGCAAAACGCAACATTCGACGGCGGACTCGACACCAAGGAAGAAAGCGGAAAAACAACTCCTCTCAGACAAATACCTTATGAGGCTTTTGATGCATATTTATTTTTACGATTATATTGAACTTGGGTTCAGTTGACAAAAAGTGTGTGGAAATGTAAAATAAATTACCGAATACAAACACAGAGAAAATGTGAGCGACAGTACACTGAGAAATTCCCTTTGTTTGTTCATTTGTTCATTTAGGCCTCTTTCAGAGTTCGATCGCTGTGCGGCGCGACCGAATGAAAACCCTACGTATCGATCTGATCCGTCGCGCGATCAGGTCGCAGGCCTTTCAGACATGATGGGAAGTCGCCCAATCGCGCGATTGGGCGACTGGTGTTGCCAGATAGTGTCGCCTTGCACTGCACGGCGACGCGATCGGTCGCGGTGACCGCTTCACCTGCCCTCGTTCGAATTCCTCGATTTTTTCCCGTTGATTCTATTTTTTAATAATTCTGCTTTTTCAGGTAGTTTACCTTCATTGCCGGCTGCCTAGTTCGTGATTCGCATTGCGGAAGATTTCAAGGGAGAATCAATTTTTTAGTTTCATCTTTGTTTCAATTTGTGACATTCGAAAGCATTTATTACTCTATATCTATATTACTACCCTCCCGCATTTCTAGAATCAGAAGTTTTCTTTCTGAAAAACTGTTCAATAATTATTTGTAATAGTTAAGCGTCCATGGTCGTTCTTGGATTCGCTTTGAGGAAAAAAGAGAAAAAAATTCTCATAGAAAACATTCAACATCATCCACGGTCAGCAAACTCTCACATATAATTTTCACAACAATTTTCATACATAGATGAATACAGCAAATAAACACAGCAACACTTATTGTTAGCTGTGTGTATTCATCTATGCTGATTAGGCGCCAATTAGAATGTGTACGTATCGTCCATCACTGGATGAGGGATCGCCGCGAAGCTGCTTGGCGGGAAAAATTGCGCGATCATTAGCCACTCTCCCTTCGTTTTCCCGCGCGCAATTTTTCCCGCCAAGCAGCGTTGCGGCGATCCCTCATCCAGTGATGGACGACAAAAGTGCGTGTAGGCCAACTTCCGCGATTGGGCATTCACTCTTCCAAAGCCCGCGATTTTAGCGGAGACGCGACGGCCGTGCACACGATCAGCGATCGAACTCTGAAGGAGGCCTTGCGTAGGCCTGCGTAGCAAACAGGTTGTGAATGGCTTTCGAAATTTGCGCGGCTGCGCAACCGTATTCGCCCTGCGCAACACATCTGCAGCGCGTGGCGATTCCGTCACCTGAAATCTCGTCAGGTGGACAAACAGGTGAGTCCCAGTTTTGAAGTTCTTCTACTATTATCTCGGGTAAACTCAATGTTGACAGCAGGTCTTTGAGGTGTCCTCGCAGAGCACACCTGCTGACTTCGCAAAAAACCGCGTTTGAGAAAGAACCTGCTATCACCCTGAGAGGTCAAACTACCGAGCTCCCACAGCCAGAATTGAAGGCGACTGCATGAATTGATTGAACATTCGAAGCGTTCAACTGACCGAGTGGTCCCAGCACGATTAACACGTGTCACATGATGCAATAGCCATAGTCCGCAAATGCGGACCGGAACTCGGTCCAGAGAACCACGCTAGGCTGGCCGATTTTGAGATTTCAACTGTAGAATCCAGCAAACAATATTATTGCCTATGACACTATTATTATTCCCGTACTATTATTATTACTACTGTCCTGTTTTTCAGAGGGACGACTTGTCCTGTTTTTGTAATTCGACACGTCACGCAACTCAATTCAAACGAAAAAGGTCCCGAATGGAATTATAGCCGCTAAAGGGGATACGACTCCTCACTCTGTGTGTAGGGTCCCTGTCCCTATAAGACGGGGGAGCCTCATGTAAGAATCACTACGGTAGCTGTATGGTAAACTTGCACGCTCATGCTAGTATTTCGCCCACACAGGGATTTCAAACCCCTGACCCCAAAGGGGCCTGCAGAGTTGCACCGACCGGCGACTGGTCGCCGAGCGTCTTGACACGGCGACAAAAATGTTTCCAAACATTATCGTCGCCGCGTCGCCTGAAACTCGGTGGCAGTGACGCAGGTTTGTCGCAGCGTAAAAACACTCTGCGGTGCCCCTCTCGTCGCCCTTCACACCGCTTTGGTCGCCCTCGTCGCCGAATGTAATCGATATTCCATTACCCATCGTTGTTCGTCGCTGCAAGCAAATCCGCCACTTCAACTCTGCTGATCACTTAAAGGCAGCATACACGCTCGCAAGCATAGTCGAAATAACAGCATAGATAGGTCCGCACGGCCCGTACTATGTCGTCAACGACGTTTGAAGCGCTGAAAACTGTCCAGGATGACAGTATTTGACAATGTTTGAGCAATCTTGCCTTCCACGCCCGTATTTTCACACCCCTTTGAGTAACAGAATGAGAATCGATACTTGTGAAAATGTGTGATAATTGAGAGTGATAGCACTATCAAATGGGAGTGCACGAGAGAAATAGCTTGGTTCACTTGAGTATAACATGTCTGCATACCTATTGACTCTCGTCCACTTTCGAGAATGCCGCTCTGCTTTGGCTGATCTCTTAAAATGGAGGATTTTATCAGTGCACAAACATGTTATATTGAGGTAAATCGAGTTTTTCTCTACTGCACTCCCTGCTATCATTCTAAGTTATCACATGTTTTCTCAAGTATCGATTCTCATTCTGTTACTCGAAGGGGTGTGAAAATACGGGCGTGGAAGGCAAGATTGCTCAAAAATTGTCAAATATTGTCATCCTGGACAGTTTAAAAAAAACAAACGTCGTTGACGACATAGTACGGGCCTGCGGACCTATCTATGCTGTTGTCTCGACTATGCTTGCGAGCGTGTATGGTGCCTTTAAAGGCAGTGTTGAAGATAATCTTTTGATCTTGAGATTAATCGCTAAATCGATTGTTTGCTCTTCGGGTTGAACTGAAATTACGAAGAAATCGAGAAAAACGCATCAGAAGGGCACCAAATCCTTTACTCTCACCCCACCTTTTTACTCTCACTGGAACTGTCCGTTGTGACAACAAAATCTTTTGTGGACCCGCCTCTTGAAATTCTCTACTCTATGTTGCCCTGTTCTTTCCTTCTGACCCTAGCTAATACTGTTTTGCCTAAAATATTCTTCCATTTTTGATTATCCCCATTTCTAACCGGTGACAACAACCGTGATCATGTTCATCTAATCGGACAACTATTCCAGGCCAGAGAATAATGTCAATGAAATAAGAGGTTTTAGTGCGTTTCAAGCCGTTTCTCCGTAACTTTGGTAGCACTTGGTGGCCAACGTATTGTTTTGAGGGAAAACTCGGGGCAACGAAAATCATCGTGAACACTGCCTTTAAATAGGAGATCACTTCCCAAAAGAAAGATGAACGGTTAAGTTGTCCGCCCGGCCATCGGAAGTTTCCTGGCATTCGGAGCGATTCGTAGTCACCCACACCGAGAAGACACCCCCTGCTCGCCCGAAAAAGCTATACCTCACATCGAGTCGCACTCACCATATTGCCGGAGCTATCATTCGCGTTGTTTGGATGAACTGCGATTTGCCTTTGCCTGTAAAGAACATCCAACCAACTGAATTTTTTCGTGCAATACCAAGTCTCAGCTGCAAATTTCATTACGCCCTCTGTCCGGTCGGGCTACCGTCAATCACTGGATGGAGGGACGCTGCTTGGCGGGAAAATTGCGCGCGGGGAAACGAAGGGAGGATTTGATCGAATGATTTTGATCCCGGTTGCTGAGCGCGGCTTCTTACTTCATAGGCTCTGAAGATATCGTTGGTCTCTCACAGAGAGACCGCCGCTCTCAGCAGTGGGGCGCGAAATCGTTTGATCAATAGCCATATTATTTTGTGGCTCCCACCCTATATTTCATTTTTGACGAATCTATGTGCATATGTCAGGGCTCTGTAAAACGCGCGTGATTTTGCCTCTAAAAACCACACTCAATTTTCCGATTTTTAGTAAGAAAGCGCACATCCAAATCAATGGTACATCATTTCATCGATCTTTTAGTGTTTCTTCTGTGTTAAATCCCATGACAAATCAAGTGCACCAAGTATTTCACTTCTTTTAACGAGTTTCTCAGAATTATTTTTTATGCCAAATCACTTGAACCTCTCCTGTGGCGAAGCAAAACAGATAGATAATTTCATTTAATTTTAACGAAGAGTTCCCTTCAGAGATAGGAAGAAGAAAACAGGGCACCTAGACGGAGAGGGCGCCACCCACGATCTCAAGACAAAGCTACTCTACCAATTCGAGACTTGATGCCTCAGCAAAAGAGAGACTTGATGCTTATGTACAGAAGATTGGCATGAAGTCTTAATTTGCCGCGATTAAATTCACTCGTATGGGTAAATTTGCCGCCAGGATACACGTGAAAAATGGTGCGAACCTGGCAGCGAGAGAGGGTCCAATTTACCCCCGGAAGCTAATGAGGTGTAGAATTTAAATTCCGAAAAATGTGCGTGAGTTTACTCTCGAAAAAGTTCACGAATTTGAAGGTCCACAGCACAGGAAGCTTCCGCCTTGTCCGCAACATGGGCGCGTAATCTTCACCGAGGTCTGCGGTGAGGAGCCACCCTCTGCGTGACTGCGCGGCGTAAACTCTTCCCTCCCGCAGTGAGGATACCCACTGTATCCTTTCCAGCAGCCAAAATTATGCTGGCTCTCCGGAAGAATGACCCGGGAGCTCACATTTCAGGGCCGGCATCAGAATGCCGGAGTGAGGGATTCTAGTGAGATGAGGTGGCTTTTATACCGGCTGTGCTCATGGTAAAATTTCTTACATCGAGACGTGATCATTAGTTTTATCATGTTTTCGCTGAGATGTTTTCACTTGTCTAGAAATTTCTGAGATGCCAGCAACGGAGGTAATTTCACGCTTTGCGCTGATTGATATACAACCGCTCAACAACTGATGTGCACTAAGATGTTAGCGCTGGCGGTATTTTCACGCTTTGCGCTAACTGATATCCAACCGCTCAGCAAATTCACCGTTTGCGCGGATAAGCTTTGATGACGGCGCTAAAGGTGAATTTGATGCCTAATGATAACAGAGCGTGATAAAGGCCGCTTTTTCCCCGAAGCATCAAGTCTCGAATTGGCAGAGTAAATGAACCAACGAGTGGTAAGGCTACCAAACGAAGTGTTTCTGCAGAGCTTTTATAAAAACAATGATTGATAGCACTATCAGTGCATCTTTTATCAGAGTTTCTCTTTATTTCTATCAATAAGTCTTGGGTGCCCCCCCGTCTCAGGATAGACCCGGAAGACAGGCCGTTCATGGCCTCTCTGCCCATCGCACCTGCTCGGCACTGTAGGACACACGTTACTTTCCCCAGCGCTCTGCGGACTCCCAGTTGGGTCCCGCCCACTTTTACCGGCGCATTGTGCACTACCACTTGGGTCCCGCCCACTTTTACCGGCGCGTTGTGCACTCCCACTTGGGTCCCGTCCACAGTTCCCGGCGCTCTGCGGACTCCCAGTTGGGTCCCGCCCACTTTTACCAGCGCATTGTGCACTCCCATTCGGGTCCCGACCACTCTTCGCGGCGGACTTTGCACTCCCTTCTGAGTCACGTTCACTTTTCACGGCGCTCTACGCACTCCCAGTTGGGAACCGCCCACTTTATACAGCGCTTGGCGCACTTCAATTCGTGTTCCGCACACGCAGCATATGGTCCCTGATAGACCTGAGGCACAACGTCTCTCGAGCTGTATTAAATCTTATCACGTTATCACTCCATTTCTATTGAAAGGCCGACCAAACTTCTTATCACTGAATTCCTTCAGACACACACACACATTTTAAAATTCGCAATTTTTTTAATATCTCGAGACCCACAGCGGGAATTTTTTTGAAATTTGGGCAGTGTTGAGAACCCTTACTGCTCTATCTTTTGTGAAAGTCCCTTGTTTCAAGGTTTCTCCCGAACAGAGATTCTGGAATGAGGGGTGTGAGCAGAAGCAATCCTTTTCCAAATCAGGTGCGCGCTTCGCGCGCACCACAATTTTGTAAATGTGAATGGAAACGTAGATTTCAACCAATCTCGAATGTTTACATCATCCCATTTCACTTAACGATATACTGTTCTGCTCGTCAGAACAATCGATTCCCTCAGAAGCGCAATATCGCCGCGATTGATCGATACTGCCTTTTCTCATACATCGCCGCGACGGTAGTATGATCCGGGCCTAAGGGGTCGTTTATACTCTCGCGGCCGAGCGGCGCGGCACAGTGCATTTCTGTAATATTGATCATGCGGCGCGGCACGATCGATATTGTGGGATTGCACTTCGCCGCGCCGCTCGGCGGCGGAAGTATAAACGAGACCTAAGAACAGTTGTCGTGCACTCGTCGCAGCGACGCGTCGCGGAAGGCTAACATACTTTAAGTGTGCCGAAGCCTGTCGCTGGCACCGACGCTACCGCTGTGGAGCGACAGGCTCCGGCACATTCGCATTATGTTCGAAGGGTGGGAGTTCCGCAACAGGCGTACGCTGTCACCGTGTTCCTCCTAATTACTGAGGCATACTTTGCGCGACGGGTGACGCGACATAGTGTTTGTCATATATATCGACCAAGAGTCGATATTGCTGATATGCATTGTCGCTTTCTCTCGTCGCGGTAAGAATGCACTAGGGTTAAGGCCAGGATCATACTTCCAGCGACGATCGACCTAATGTTTTCCATGAATATCGACCGAAAATCGATACGAGTGAAGTGCCCTGTCACTGTCGCTAGTCGCGGGAAATAATCAAGGCTTAGTGCATACATCCCGCGACAGCGACAGTGCATAACACCAATATCGACTTTCGGTCGATTCATATGGGAAACACTATGTCGCGTTGCCCGTCGCGCGAAGTATGCACTAGGCCAAATATCGTGAGTGAAGGACGACCTGAAGCACACATCGATCGACCTGGTAGATCATACATTGTTAGATCAAGCCAATGCGACATAATCAAAGCCGCGGCAGCAATCTAATTGCCACGCTGTATACAGTCGGTATGGATCCTAGTGACAAATACTTTGTGTTCTCCCATGGAAGGTTGGCGCAAACGCGGTGCACCTACATATGTTATAGCATATGGCACCGAGTTTGCGCCAACCTTCAATAGGGAACGCAAAGTATCACTAGGATCCATGCGGACTGTATTTACTTTTCGCTAAGCATAAATGACTACAATCCGCATCTCGAGGATGGCTTGCGCGTTTTCCGTACAGATCATGACCTTTACAGAATGAGTAGTGTCCAAATAAGACCGGAAATTCCTGCTGCGTGCATATTCTACCTGAACTCAGTTGGACGAGAGGTATGAGGGCATCCCCCTTCCATCAGAACGTCTACTCTATTGCTTCTACTTTTTTCTGAACAATTGACTTCTGCGATAATTGTAAGGATTCATTTTGAAAGAAATTGAATTAATCTAAGTTCACTTCTGAATCATTCTCTCGGTGAAAAGCAGTGCTCTCAACGTTTCTCGCATTATGCTGTCCACAATGATGGCCATCTCATCCGTCACCGCTTGCACCTAAATGAGAAATAAATAATAGTAATAATGATAATTAATATGTTCAAATATTTAGAAGATCTGCGATTTTCGCGTATTCAACGATTCGAATCATTCGGGAAAATCATGTTCTTGAATATTCGTTTTTTCGAACTATTCGCAAAAAGCTTTTTTCGACTTTTGTTTCAATACATGTGAAAAACGCATGTGCCAAAATAATACAATTCATGCCTCCTTATGTCGCGTTTCTGAATTCTTGACAACTGTTGAAAACAATACAGTAACAAGCTAATTTCTGCAGGCGCAGCGTTTTTTGACGCTTTTTGCGCCAGCATTGCGCTGCTGTGCTATAACCTGCTACAATGTGATCCCATTTCAGTTTTGAAATTATTTTTGAGTTGCTTTCAACAGGTCACATACATTAGCTTCACAAAACTGTATATTCAACACCACAAAATTATCAAGAATTGCGCATTTCCACCCCAAAACCCTCGTCATGAACTAATCAGACGGTCATGAGAGCAGTAATCTGTAATGTACTGATCAGTACTATCTTCCACTATCCAGGAGCTTGCGGCGACTATGGATACTCCAGCGGGCGGCGACGCTAAGGCCGAGCGGAATATGTAGAATTGTCCTAAACTGTGTCCTGCAAGCGATCTCGATACAACTGTTCCCTACAATGCTGACGATGGGTAGTACCGCAATAAATTATAATGAAGTGGAATGGAATCGACGATGGAATAGTAAGAAAAGCGATGAAAGAGTCGGGACGAGCGCCGCCGCCATGGCAGAGAGGCCTCATGCGTGTGACGCGCGGGCGAGACGTCAGGCATACATACATACCCTAAGGCCTCTTTCAGAGTTCCATCGCCGCGCGACGCGACGGTATGATAATCATGAGCATCGATCGAGATCGCGTCGCACGTCAATCCACATTCAAAACATCCGATCGCGGCGATCAGCGATGGAAGTGTGAAATAGACCTAATGCGATGCCCGCCCGTGACGCGCTGACGTTGTAACTATGTATAGCGCTTTGGGGCCGCGGTGGATGGCATAGAACAGCTGCTAGTATGAAATCGAAACGTATCAATTTTGCGTGCAGCCACTTTTGAACCCTGCCTGAGCGAGATATTGAAAATATTGAGCGGTTTATGAGTTTTTTTTCGCGCCATGTCTCAAATTCTCAAAACTGCCCCTTCGTAACAATAGTGTCGTAAAACTTTCCGTTTGGTAGGCCCGTAGTTAGGATTAACGTGGAGCCCTAAACTTGAGCGATTCATTCATTCGAAATTATTCGGTTTTCGATATTCGTTCATTCGATTCCTGAAAATTGAATAATTCAACATTCGCTCACTCGACAGGGAGAATAAATTAAATTATTCGACATTTATTCAAAATAGATAGTCGAAGATATCCACTCATTCGTTCGTTCGAAAATTTAGAGGTTGAATATATATTCATTCCCTTCGTTCCGTTTAGTCAAAAAGCACAACTATAGTGAATATTCGAATCATTTGTCTCGATCAAAGTGTTATAATATCTCGAATAATTACATTTTGACTGTAACAATTTCTCAAGACAAACACCCACCATGAAATTGGAGAATTCAGCGAAAATCGCTTCCAGTCGCTTTTTTCTCTCGCTTGTACCCAATGTTCTTGCATTCTTCAGCATATCAATGTGAACCATGGCATAATGTGTCTGGAAAAATATCCTTAATTTTCTCTTGGGTAGGTACAAAGGCGTTGCCGGTGGACTGTGGCATTGGACTAGTTTGATCCTTCCCTTACAAAATATACTCTAAAATCTGGACCTGCTTCAAATTTTACATCAACAAGTCGAGGAATTGGTTCTACCCCGAAATGATTTGAATGCATCCGTCTATAAGTTACTCCAGAGAAATATGGAAATATGAAATGTACAGCTTTGCTGTCCTCAAGAGTCAGAACGCAAACTAATGAACTGACCTTCTCTGTAATTTCTTGCAGTCTTTCGTCTTGAGCCAGCTTCAGGAGTAGTGCCTCCGCCTTGTAGCTCTGATAGGACAGCTGCACTTCGGGTCTTAATGTTCCAATCATCACATCCAGTTCGTTTACCTAAATATGAATCTTGACATCATGATTCACATTCAGATTATTCCATTTTGGCTTTTTTTTACAAAAAGTACATTTTAGGTGCAAAGTTTCGCCTTCTGATGTAGTTGGTAGAAATAGGGGTTACAGCCGAACGAAAAAATGGGGCTTTAGAAAAGGCACATAAGTACAATACCGCCGTTATCCAAGGGAAAAATGGGTTAAATGGGCAAAGTGGGCAACTAAAGCGTCTTTCGACCTAAACTCGCCTCTAAGTGCTCCGTTTTCAAATTCGAAAGGACCAAAATGTCCACCGTGCCATAATCTATCTAACTATATGAGATAAAATCGGAAATTTCCTATGAAAACGCTTTTTTAAGATGCAGTTAGTAATGAATTTGATAATGTTATCACAAGATAACGAGCCCAGTCGATCAAAAACAACCGTATGCAATCTCTAGCATGGACAAAATGAAAATGTATTCCGCCTTGAAAAATAATGTTGCTCTCCAATTTTCTCAAAAATTTTCACCCGATCGACTAGATCACGACATGCTGTACATTTCGGCGTTTTCGAAATTGGAAATGGAGCTCTTTAAGGGGAGTTGTGGTCGAAAGACGCTTTAGTTGTCCACTCTGTTCATTTCGCCCATTTTTCCCTTGAATAGCGGCGGTATTCTATTTGAGATTACCCTTGTATTAATTTTTCTAGATGCGAGAAATGAGCGCTTCACCACTTTTTTGAGTTAAGGTTTCGAAACGCTCAATTAGACCTAAATGTGTAAGGTCCGATGAGTTCTGGATCATTTAAATTGTTTTCATACAAACAAGTAGAAGAGATAAGCCGTGAAAGAATCGAGGCTGATGGGAGTGCTTTACTTATACAGAAATGATTTTTTTACCCTATTTTTGATGGCCACATTTGATGTTCGATTGCGAACACATGCTCGCAGCACGCGCCGCATCGGGTTCGTTAAACCTTCCTCGCCTAATCAGCTGATTATTTATTCATTAGCATGCTCGCTAAGGTTCGTCGAAAAAAAAACAGAAACAGTATGTATGGCAAACAAATCAACTAACTGCAGTAGGAAAGGTTAAGTGCAGTAGGAATTATGTGAGATTTTCTGGATTTTCTATATTTTTCACTTCTCAGACCTTGTTTCATTGTTTATAAGCCGTAAATAATGTTATTGCTAGGCAAGGATCACTTGCTAATGTCTTCGCTTGAGGAAAAAAGGACGAAAAACTTCCTCAATAAGTGAGGCTCCTAAATTTTTAATAGTTTTTTTTTCATTTCGAGCTGTGACCCAGAAGCCCACTTAGCATTGTCTTTTATTGACTCTTGATTCCCTTGGCAACTTCTTTATTGGCTATCCAAACCTTTCTCCAAACCTTGCTGACAGTTAAAGCTGGCTCGATTCACAAAAAAAAACTTCTTGATCCTGTTTATCCTGTGTTTCGGGTGAAATTTACTACTGTCGATCGCGGGCGTTTGCACGCGTGTGCTGCGTCTCCTTCACCCAACACTTCCTCTTTGTCTCTCCGCTCGCCGCGCAAAACCACGCGAAGGAACAAATTTAATTTGCCACCGAAACAGAGTATATGCTTCATTTGGTTCTGGTTTAGAATGCTTTCGTGATGTTTCTTTTGCTTTTTTATCACCCTCAGTTCTTTTTCGTCGAGCATTGACCATACTAAATTTTTTCACCAGGCCGTTAGGTGCTGTTGGAAGGCGGGCCGGCCTTAGCGAAAAGGTGCCAAGGAGGGTGAAAAAAGTAAGAATAATCACGGAAACAGTTTAATCCGAAAACAATTGAAAATAAAAATAAACCCCTACAATTGGTAGAAGGTTTTGGTGAATCGGACTAGTCTACACAGTTAACAAATGGGATAAGGTGTATGACTTAAAAAAAAAGTTGCCGAAGAAATCAAGAGTCATAAACAAACAATACAAAATGGGCCTCAGTTGGGCCACCGCACGAATAAAAAAACAATAGAAAATTTAAGATTCCTATGCGTTGCCGACGTTTTTGGCTTTGTTTTAATGAAAACGTTAACAAATGATGCTTAACTAGCAATCATAACATACAGCGAGCACATGTCGCCTTGATACTTTGCGTTCCTTATGGTGCATTTGCGCAAATTCGGTGCGCATATATTATAACATACGTGCACAGAGTTTGCTCACTAAGGAGCGCAAAAGGAGCGCGAAATACCAGTACGCTCCGCGTCCACTTTACAATGATTAGAAACAGTTGAAAAGAAAGCACGAGAAATGAAATAAAACTTTAGAAAAATCAAGAAATGCACACATAATGGGCTGATCAGGCGAGGTACAATACCCGCGCTAAATTTTGTAAAAACAGGAAGCATCTGGCAAACATCTGGCAAAAAAAAGCGTCCGATGCATGTAGCTTTTTTGAATGATTACTTCTTTGAATTTTGAAAACGCCATCATATTCACAGATCAAATTCCTATCTAATTATGTGACTTGCATGCCGAAACTCGCGATCTGTAAGCTTTTTTTCATTAATTAGGTTCAGGTGAGAGAATCTCAAGGTTTTTGTTGGTTGAATTTCTGAAATCCTTCATCAAACACGCTTGAGAATTACCTGAAAAGTCGGAGTTTTGTTGCAAAAACCCTGGACTCTTAGATTAGGGATTTCGAAAATTCAACCAACACAAACCTTGAGATTCTCTCACCTGCACCTAATTTAAGAAGAGAGCATACAGATTGATCTTACATTACTTGTACAAATACTGCTCAAAGTTTCCCCGCACTTCGCCGCGCGCGGCGTTTCTGAAAAACGATTGCAAAAACTATTTCCTTAAAAAACAAAGCGATTTTAGGGAGCTTCGGCATACAAGTCACATAATCGGGTAGGAATTCGATCTGTGAATATGATTGCGTTTTCAGAATTCAAAAAAGTCTTCACTCAAAAAAGTTACATGCATCGGACGCTTTTTTGCCAAGTTTACCAGATGCTCCCAGTTTTCAAAAAACTTAGCGCGGGTATTGCAGCTCGTACGAATGCATCGTGCGCTGCGAGCCTGTGTCCGCAACAGCACACACAAAATTTGACCCTGAAATGCAGGACCAAACGGTCCGCTTCCATGCAATCTATGTGAGAATTACTTTGAATATTCTCAGATATGGGGTAAGAACTTGTAGGAGTAGTCTTGAAACGTCGTTAGTCGTTCTATATTATTTTCAAACCCACTAAACCACATTTTTCTTCCAAGAATTTGTTTGAAGCAAGTGAAGTTAGTTGACAAAGCTTGAGACCTGAATGTTACGAATTCACGTTACAATAGCCGGTGAAAATTGCGCGCCACGACGATTTTAGGCTATTCGAAAATGATAATTCTTATATTCGAGAGATCCTCGCATTCAAACATGTGCAATAGAAGCTACTTTTCAGAGAGTATCCGAGAATAGAAAGATAATAAAATTAATCAACCTTAAGGTGCTAAACCATTTCAGACGTTCAAATTTCGTGTATTACTCATCGCACACCAAGATAGGCTCAAAAAAGAAGCTGATGGTTCCGTTGTTTTTTGAACAAATTTCTCTGCAGAATTGATTGACCGATTTGCTATGTATCCCTAAAACTTCGTAGGCCTACCTGAGCAATATAGCAGAAAATGATTTTGGGCGTACCCCTCTTTTGAAGGAGTTTCGGGAAATCGCAATTCGTCACAATAATAGAGGTCAAAAAATAGTTAAAATTTGTCCGAATGAGACTTCGCCAACGCAGTCGACATGCGTGTCGAGTGGCTCTCGCGCTGGCATCAACTTGACTCATAAATGGAATAAAGGGTGTGTTGAACGAATAGACAATTATCTCCCAGTTAGCTAATTGCAGCTGTGGGAAAGCTCGCCCAAAAAATTCCGGCTACGACGGCCACTCGACACGCACGGCGACCGCATGAGCGTAAAATCTCATTCGGACAGATTTTACTGAGAAGAGTGACTTACCTTCCTCGTTGGTTGAATAGCAGGGAGTTGTACGATAGCCATGAACTGTTTGATCGCATCGTATGTGGCATTCATCAGAAAAGGAGGTTTTGGAGCCGGCTCTAGTGTCACCTGTTTCAGATTGAATGTCTTCGCCATTGAGTTCGCTTCCGAGGAGGCAATCTCCATCAGGATGCATGTGAGGAAAACGAACATTTTGTGGCGGTGCTTTCTAATGCTGACCTATACAAGGGTGTCAAGCCGGCTGCGGTTGAGATGCGGGTGACAGAAGACGGTTTTCGCTCTCCGAAACAAATATGGGTGTTGAATGACCCAGGAAAGTGCAAATGGCTTCTGACAGGCGCGAGACTCATTCTACTTCCGCGTGTTTGTACAGGGTCTACGGCCGAGTTCGGACCAATTGTTCCGCAGTTGAGGGCCTTATCCGGTCAGCCATCTGAGGATGAGTGTGCAGTTAATGGGATTGTTTGAAAACTTTGAGAAGCATTTATAAGGCAGTTGATATGCTCAAGAAAATATTCTCTCGAAATTTTTGAACTGAGCACATCCAAAATGAGGTCGTCTTCAGATCATGTAGTATTCCGAAGATCTTCCTCTGTGGTCAATGTTCAAAGTTATGGTTCTCGATAAAATCGGTTGTTGTGCTATTCCAATGAAATGGTAGATCTGCCCTTCACAAAGGTGAAAATACGTAAAAAAAAATGGAGAAAAAACGCTCAGGAACAAGTTTTTGCTTGTGGTCCTCCAGCCCCAATCATCGTGATTCCTGTAAAAGCCTGTTTCGCCGTCTTATATTATCCTTCTAAAGTAATTGCTGAGCAATTTTAGAGACTACTGATGCACTTTCAGAGATCAAGAGCAAAATAAAAGACGGATAAGCAAGCACTAATTAAAATCTCGTTAATTGCGGGGGCTAGCCGACACCAGTAATTAGCCGTTCTGACTTGTTTTTGTGCCTTTTTCCCTGCAAATTTTCAGTTTCCATTTATTTTTACTTTTGTTGTAACCAGACCTACATTTTCGCGAAAAAAATTGTTTTTATCGAGAGCTCTGCTTTAAAGATGAGTATTCAAGATGAGAAAGCGTCCAGTTCTATTTGCTAATGCGTTAGCTTCGGGTCCTTCTGTTAGGAAAGTATGTAGTATTGGAGGACACGGTCCTTTCCAACAAAAAAACATTGGAAAACAAATAAGTATAACGAAAGATAAGTAAAACAAATTAATTATAAGGAGCAATTATATTTTGAAAAATTGAAAAACAAATAATCAAATAAAAAAAATAAAAAATAGGTTATTATATGAAATTTCTATCCTTTTCACATACAAAACGCAAAACCACAGTTTCAATACTAATTAGGTGTAGCTCTGTTTGTGAGAGCGATCCCAAATGTATGTTTGTAGCCGCTACAGAGATCTTCGACCTGGATTGCGGTGGGGTTTTCTCACCATGGTAGAGACATTTACTAGGGATCAGGAGAAAAAAGGGATGAGAGGGGGGGCTATGAAAGTGTTCCGGATCTGGCTCAAAACTTCTCTCTAGGGGTTATTCGAAGTCCTAAATTCGAGTGTGGGTCCAATTTTCGATTTTCGATAAAACATCGACTGTTTTGTTTTGAAGCCTCCCACCAAGGCAAATTATCGGGGCGAAATGGCTGCGATTTTGATGATTTCAAAAACGCTGCGTTAGACTTGCCGCGAAAATTGGCTGCAGGTGTTATTTGGAGTGGCTACATGGGCCTGAAGTAAGTTTATCTAATTTCGGTGTAGGTTACGGTGGGACTACGGTAGTGTAGTTAAGATCTCAGATCTGGACGAAAACTTCGCTGTTACGGTTTGGGGCGCTGAACTCGAATTTCAGCTCCATTCATCAATTTTTGAAGTACTAAGGTATGTTACGCCAGGTAAATGAAACGAGAAAAAAATAAACGCCAGTCAAGTGAAAGTAACCTACAGTGGACCTCAGAATAAAGCAAACGAAGGGCAGATTTACTTCAGGACGCCGCATCACCGCAGAAAAGGATCATGATTACCTCCATGGAGGGCTGCTAAGTAAGCTGGGCCTCCCTCGCGCGCACAGAAAACCTTGGAGCCTTTGATGGTTTTTATGGTTTCAATAAGCCCCCAACCCTGATTTCCCTGTAAAACTGTGTATCAAAGGCAGGGTTCGCGTTAAAAACGGCTTTTGAGCTCCCCTCATGAGAATGTAGATTTGGCCACCACAAAAGTAAAAATAAGTGTAAAAAACCGGAAATTCGCGGAAAAAACACTCGAAAACAAGGTATAAGGGCTAATTACCGGTGTCGGCCGGCCCCCTAATTAACGCAATTTTCATTACTGTTTGCTTATCCGCCATTTATTTTGCTGTTAAAAGAATCAGTAGTCTCCAGTAATGTTCAGAAATTACTTTAGAGGCAAAATAAAAGTTGGCAAAACAGGCTTTTACACAAATCTCGGTAATTGGGGGCGGGAGGACACCAAGCCATAACGTGTTCCTGAGCGTTTTTTCTCCAATTTTTACCTTATTCTCACATTTGTGATGGTCAGATCTACCATTCCATGGGGATAGCACAACAACCGTTTTTATAGAGAACCCTGCCTTTAAACGTGGAGGCCGTCTTCAAAAACGGTTATCGTAGCGGTACTGATCGGGATCCGCTGCAAATTGGAAAACTAGTCAAGGTCCGTTTTCACAAGGTCAACCGGCTTGAAACAGTTATTGATAGGTTATCACCGTAGGTTATGTGCTTTCAGTGAGCAGATTACTCGAAGGTCTTTACCATACAACATGTAAGCCCATTTTGTAACCGCACAAACAAACTCATTCAAACGTATTTTTCTCGCAATTATTTTGTACCTCCAAATTTTCTCCCTCCTGCCGAGGCCCGAGCCTAATAACATCTCTTTCCTTCTTTCCTATTCAACCTTACCTTACTGTTCTTCTGTACTCGCAAGCGCTCTGCTTTTGCGGGCATTTCTGAATCACAACCCTTACCTCTGTTGTAAAATGAATCATTTCAACACCAGATATGTAATAAATACTTTTAATCGACTATAAAGTTATAGAACAAAGAAACTCAAGAAATAGATAGAAAGACACGTATGAGATCCATAGCCACTAAAATTCTACAGATTAGTAAATTTCGAGTCGAACTCCCGCTTTATGGAGTCCGGAATTTTCGAGTAAAGTTCCTGAATTTTCGGCAGACGTTCCTGTTCAGGTATTCGTGGATTCGTCATCAGCGCTGAGACCTGCAATATTCTAGATCGGCGCTTCTCCAAGAACAATTAAACTTTTTTTTTCTGGCTTCCTTCAATGTCAGCTTCTTTTCTGTTTATTTCGCCAAAAAGGTTTCTCTAATTTTCGGACTTGGAAAGAATTTCTGTCCTCAATCTTACCCCAGTAATGCACTAAACTCAACCTTGAGAAGAATATTCCGTCTTTTTCTGAAGAGCGACCCTCGTACGTCTGCACGACTGGACAGTGTCCATGACCTTGCGCTACTTGCCCGACAGAACGAGCTCCATCGAAATCTCGTTTTGACGTCAATTTTTCCACGAGCCAATGGGCTAGTTTGCTGGCTAGCGCAAGTAACCGGCCCGCTGGCAGTTTCAGGTCAGCCATATCATCCTGTTTTGTGACAGCACGTATACGAGAGATGTTCACGACGTGTAATTTAGCGTTCGGTCCATGGAATTTAACCATTTGTCATTTCAGGGACACTGATGGGGTTACGGGTCAGAGGGTGAGTGACAAGGGGCACAAATCGGCTGCACATTACGGCTTTCCTTTTTGAGTTTAACAAACACCCAATTATGAGATTTTCGCGAGAAAAATTATGTTAGCTCACCTTCTGGAACTGCTGCTGAGCTTCTGGCGACATTGACGCCACTGCTTCGTGCACCCTTTGTCGTTTGGCGGAAATGTCGCTGGATGTAGCCCGTTGATATTGAGCGAATGTATTCTAAAAGGAGTCATATTTGACTTCTGATACTGAATTGTACTCAAAAATCCTAGGTCTAGTAATCAGAAGAGTTCTGGAATAGCACCAACCTCAGCTTCTGCACCAATAGTCCTTACGAACTCTTCAATCCTAGCGCTTTTCTCCTCTGGAGACCATGTTGGATGCTGAACAATGGCGTAGAACTGAAACAAATAAGAACTGGGCGGTTTTCACGATAGATTTGAGTGATATTGTGGTGGTCGGAGGGTCGTATCAAGCATTGTAGTTATGTCCGTGGCTTGCTCCTCAAGAATAAATTTTAAATCCCACACACGGCTGGCGCGGGCGGTTTAAATCTCAACCACGGCTGGCTGTATCGTGAGCTGAACACCTGAACTCTTTTTCTCTCGGTCTGAATCGATTAGCGGGATTCAGATGTTATTTTTTTGTCTTGAGGAGGCAAACCACGTACTTAAATACAGTTCCTCAGCGAATTGAAAGGCTTCTTCTGCCCAGTGATGGAGGAGTTGCGAGAGAATTTGGGCTCGTCTGAGTCGTGACTGAAAAGCTTCGGACTCGTCTTACCAGGGACTGTTTTACCCGCACCCCAGCAATTTGGAAAACCATGATGAACCTGTTATAGGCTTGTAACAGTACATAAATGATCCGCGCTCGAAATTCTCTAAATTCTCCGGGGATGCCAGAAAAGGGCATTTCCACAGCTTCGCGGAAATGAAATGTCACGGAAATTTTCAGGTGTTCAGCAATTTCTTTTTCGGATTCTGCTTGAATATCCCAACCGGGGGTTCTTTATTGCGCTGAACGAAAATCTAGACTCGAGGTTGCTGTAGGTTAGTGTTGGCGTAATGCATTTAAGCTAGATTAACCTTCCATAACATTTGAAAATCCACAAATGGGACTCGTATTCGTCTCCAGTCTCCCAATAACACCCACAGAGAAATCTTAAAGGCACAGTACACCCTCAGGTACGAATTTTGAGATTTCGTGTTATTGTGTAGAAGACCTCTTCTGTATAACACGTACCAAAAGCGAGATCTCAATTCCTCCAAATAAGCGAGATATAGGCGACGACCACAGGCCCGACCCCCTTCGCTCACCACCACGGGCCCGACTCCCTAACGGATTTTCGAACTTGATAGCGGCTCGATGGTGGATAATTCCAACAATTCGTCGTTCTCCAATCCCTTTCCAATCTTTCTCCTCAACCTGTTTTGCTATCGTGCCGCGACTGCGAATCAAGAGAAATACAGGCCTGAGACAACCTATCCACCAAACTTTTGCCATTAAAATACAGGCATTTTTAAGAAGCCATATGTAGCTCCGTTCGGTGGGGGGTCTTGGACGATTTCAGAAACACCATAGTGATCAGAGTGTGACCGTCTCCAAGATAAGGATAAAACCTAAAAAATAATTTTCTGGGTGTCCTGTGCCTTTAAGCCAAATCTGAGACTTCGACCAATCTATCGTGTACCCACCGTTACATGCCGTAACCCAAGAAAAATCGATAAACGAACCACCGGTTCGTGAAAAATAACCTCTATGGAGAAGTTTTGGAGCTACCCCATCGTAGCACTCAGGTAATCGTCAAAAGTCGTGAGTGGCTAGCAAAATTTCTTCCATTTGGAATCCTTGGACAAAATCAGTCAAAACTTCTGAAAAACGACAATTTGGCCTGAGATCTGTAGTGAGCAACAAGAAAAGTCTCCAGAAAAAAAAGATTTATGCTCAATACGAAGCACCTCCTCTAAAGACCTTGGAATTTCCGTTTCGTCTGACTCTTTTTTCTTCGCAGGGCTGTAAAATTTCGTGTAAATTACTGAGATATTTGGGAAAATTTAAGCAGGGATTATGGATGCACAGGACCATGCCTACTACATCCAGAACATGGTTTTCTAGAAAATGTTTGTAAGTAAAGCAAGCTCCAGTCAGACAGTGCAAAAATTTGACATAAGCGTGGCAGGGCCTGACCACAGATACAAGCTTTTGGTTCCTTCCCCTACTTCAGCTCCCACCTCAGAAAATGATATTATGATGGCTGAAATTGGAATCAGGGAGCTTGTGGGTTAAACTCGAGATGGAGTTAGGATCGGACTCTGTTCATGTTAAAGTTGAACTTCTCCATCGTCTTATGTACCTGGTAAACTCTCAGGCGAGGGTAAGCATTAGCTTCTTTAACTTGAACTGCGAAAGGTGTAGATCTTGCTTTGAAAGAGTTTATTGTTTCTTTTGTTTATTTAGCTGACTCTAACTTTGAGGGAGCTTTTTGGGCAAGCGAAATCGAGGTCCTCGGTCAGTCTCTTAATTCCCTTAATTTTTATCCTATACAAATTCATATGTGTACTCTCATCTTGATATAACATTATACAACTCTTTCATATGTGGTCAGATATGGCTTCGATGTAAATATTGCAGTTTAAAGGCAGTGGTCACGATGAAAAACGTTATCGAAAAAATTACAAAAATCAGCTCACATCAAAAACAGCTGAAAAACTATGAAGGTAGCGCGGTGAAAAACGGGCTAGAAATAGAAATTTTAAGTCCCAAAAATGCCAGTTCGTGCACACGTGCACAGCGTCGACCAAAAAGATCGCCGTCTCATGCCGAGCAGTCGAAAATCATCGACATTCAGAGGAAGTAATAAAACCAGTTGAGCAATGAAAGAAAGCACTCCAGTCAATGTTCTTGACTAGTTGTGCGAATAAATCCGAAGGTTCGATGATTGAAATTCAATTTCAAGCCAGCTGATGTTCTTGATATAAGAGGTCATCGATGCCGATGATGTGGAGTGGGCTCGTCCACCATCAAAAGACAAGAAATTTCAGGCTTAAAATTTGGCCCAGAACAGTGGTTTTCTCGCGATTTTTTCTTATAGGTCCTACTTCTCGAGACCCAAAAAGGGTTCAGAGAAAAAAAGACGACAAGCATAATTGATCGAGATCACTGCCTTTAAAG
>JAPDOI010001117.1:47500-222294 GCA_029168955.1 Aplectana chamaeleonis | reverse complement strand
GCGATAGTTTGTCTTTATATGTCTTCATTACTGAAAAAACGCAGAGAACAACTGAAAAAATAAGCAGAAGATTCTCCGCATAAGTTGTGAGATCATCCAAACTGAATCAGAATCAGACAAATGTATGTAATAAATCAAGAAATAATAGAACTCCGTGAAAAATAATAAAATAGCTCATTCTCAATCCCTTGAAGCAATATGATTGTACCGGTAGAAGTTAAAAGCCATCTGCATAGAAAACCATAAAGACACTGATATTTACACAGAAAATACAGCGTATTGAGCAAAGAAATACGTAAGACGATTGTTCTCACAATCAGCAAGAAGTGCACCGCGAAAATATGCCAAGGTCCACACAGAACGCTGAGTAGAACAAGGTAGATCAGTCCAGAGCGTACACCACCAACGTTTACAGAGATCTTTCTCTATGTTGTGGCTCCGTGTGCACTCAACTTCCCTTGTGACATTTTCCCGATGTCGGCCACGGCACCTGGGGGAACCTTTAAAACATCATGCGCTTTACACAAAACTAGCATGTTCTATAAAAATTCTGTGCTCCGAATGTGATCGTTCGAGTAGACGACGGCTTGAAGCGGACTGTTCGCAGCCGCATCATCTGCCAAATCTTCTGGAACGCCGTCAGCTGCTACCATCTGAGCTTCGATCAGTCCTCTCGCAATCGCTATGGCGATCGAGTCTACGTCCGTACCAAGAGCTCGCGAATTTCGCTGCCCGGGTAAACTGCAAAAAGAAACATACATGACCAGAATAGAATGTCATAAAATGTCATGATTTAGAACAAAATATTCTCGAAGGGGTACCGAAAAATTGTCTGACACACATGTACGCAGGTCAGGTATGGGCCTTTCGCCAAACTTAGTTTGATAAATGAACGGGCCGGCATGGACACTCGGCCGAACGGTAGTGTCGCGAATGCCGCATGGCCGGAATAAATTAACGCGCCCGGTCCCTCCGCTCGACGAAACTTGCGAAAGGCCTGTAAGCCTCGCGCCAAGCTCGCTATCGCTTTAGCTACTTTATCCGTCCAAATCCCCCATCGACTGCAAAACCTATTTCCTAGACTTACAATTAGTTAAACACACGGAGAACTCACTTGATAGGTTTTTCCGTCGCACACTTTTCACTCTTTATCCGATTTGGATTGTTCGGGCAGAGTTGGTCCAGCATGGCATCTCGGATCTCCTGCGAAAATGGCTTTTCGGTTAAACTCCTACGAAGCAGAGTTCGCAATGAAAAAAATACTTTTGTGTTACTTTTACTGGAGAGAAATATGGGCATTTTTTCAGGCGCTGAGCACAGGGAGAAGAGTTCAAATCGCGCCTTTATCCGATTTTTGGTCTCTTAATGGGACCCTGAAATTTCTATGGATCCTAAAACGATGAGAAACGTTACCAGGCTTTCCGCAGAGTCCTAAAACCTCGCAATAGGCGAAATTCGGGCGTCGGCCCAGAACTTTCATTCGTCCCCTCTAGCTTGGCATGTTGAACAACTTAGGCCGCATTCACACATAAGCCGAAAGCTTCGGGGTAAGTTGGCTAGGATTCTATCTGCTTCCCAGTGCAACTCAATTCGGCCATTTTGGTTATCCTTAGCCTATGGGTGTACATTGATGGATCCGGCCACAGAGAAGGGTCCACAGTTTTTTGCCGTCTCTCTACATTAATGTTACAGATAGGACGACCGATTGCTTCATGAAAGGAAAATCGGTAGCCATTTCATGTGAGAACCATTCTTCCCGATTAATTTCAGTTGTTGACAAAAGTATCCTATAAAAATTATTCATATATCTAATCTATAAACAAACTTTGTTGCAGGAGATGTATACGAATAGCCTTGTAGCGCAGACCAACACATACAACACAGAAATGGCATCAGTGCAGGCCTCGTAAATCTGAATATGAAACTGGTAGAAAACTGATACTGAACAAGAAATAACATTCACCCTCACCACATAAGCCTCCTGAGTTTGAGTGGATTGAAAAGCCACATATTCCCAGAGAGTAATCAAAACGTTGAGCACATTCGCAAGCAGATATGAGCACACGATAAGCACCAGAAGTCGCGTCGCAGAACAGATTTTAGTCTAGAAACAAAGAACGGATGAACTCCAATTTGTGTACGCGATGTTGTCTCTTCAATTCTCTTCTGATCTGAGAGAGCAACTGCATGTCAGCAACCCTAGTAAATCTACTCAACTTCGAATAAAATTTGTTTAGTGTCAGTAAGACATGCACATAATACATTAATTTGTTTCGCAAGCTCGTCCACCCGTGGACCCTGCTCTCAAAGTTTATGACCATGGGATGCGATCGCGTGGTAAACCACAGAAGGAGCCCTCAAACCCTTTCCATAGATTACGATCTCGTTGAGTGTGAGGAAGAACTCCGACTGTCTTGATTCTTTTGATAATACAGTGCCGAGCATATTTTTTTGCAAAAAGCGTTTAGAGGAGTTTTTTGCGCTCACAAAGCGCCGCATCGTCATAACTCACTTTAAAGTTGACGAAATGAGTTTTTTAGGTAGTTTTGGTGCTATTCTCGGTGAAGCGAATGTAGCGGTATATGTGGAAAGTCTTTTTAACTCCGGTATCTTGTTGAAAGATGCGTATTTCCTTCTAAAATTCACACCGATCACAGGTCAAAACGTGACAGATTTCTGCTACCATGACCGTCTGATCACTTCACTATGAGGAGTTTAGAGGTGCAAATATGCCATTTTCGAAAAATTTCTGGAGTTGAATCTATAATTTCGATAACACGACCACTTTGGAAGGCAGTTATTCCGTTATGGCGCTTTGTGAGTACAAAAAACGCCGCAGAACGTTTTCTTTGCAAAAAATACATGCGGTACTGTACGGTGTATATCAGACCCAAGGGCAGCACATATGTTCGAAGTGCTATCGAATTTAACGGCACGAATCAAAGACTTAAAGCTATTAGTTTTGCGAATTGACGAGAAAAAATCGAAAAGAAAGCTCGATTCAGTAGAAGAAAACATGCTATTTTTTCTATTGCAGCGAGAACAGCAGACGAGCTGCAATGTCTCTAATATTATCTGTACCATCGTTAAAGGCAGTGTTCACGATAAGAATCCCTTTTCTGTTTTTTTTCTCTGCCTATCTTGAGAACGGTCCCATGCTAATTCCAATGATGTCTCCAGGAATCGTGCAAGACCTTCTGGAAACGGATTTAATGTCTCTCAACAATTGAGCTGGGGAGACATGGTGGACGAGCTTTGCGAGGATTGTAACTTTGTCATTTGCAGGTGATGAATGCAGGCTGACCTGACTAAAGAGAGAAGTTGAGAATGAAGGGAAGAACAGGGCTATCGATCGTAAACCATTGCTCAGCTCACGATTTCAAGTTTTAATTTGTTCACGTCGGAGGGCGGGCATTGCGCTTTTGGAGTTTGCCTTGCGCTCAAAGTGAAACTGTGGAGCTCTTTCAGGGCTTTTCCTGGCTCGTTTTATGCGTTCTTTTAACGCTAGCGTTACAGTGTGCCCTTCAGTACCCATTCTAGTGGAAACCAAAGGCACTTTTTATCCGTGAACTCTGCCTTGAAGAAAGTAGGTGGAGTCCAAACGTTTTTATAGTTGAAGACGACCTCAACCATCTTTGCAGGCGTGTGTACCGCCTTCCAAAAATAACGTATCCTGAAGAAATTGTTTTGAGTCTCTGGAAAGATAAGAGAATTCCTGTCTGACATAGTTGTAGAACAAGATTGAAGTAATATAGACATTACATTGAATTCGATGTTCAATGACAGTCCTCACTATGAAAAAGTTTCGCTGCTTTTTCTTGAACATACCCTAACCTGTGGGTCCCTCTAGGAAGGGTGAGGCCGCAAAGTACGCCAAAAACGGCCGAGAAGTGGGCTAAATTCTTGTGGATCAGCCGATCTATTGGATTACCCCACCCATGCCGTATAACAGTTGTCCCACAAAAGGAACACATGGCGAAATTCTGAATACTCAATCTCGAGAGATTCTAACAAGGATGTTCACCAAGAGCCTTTGGTCGGTAAAAACAGAAGAAATGTCACTTATCAAAAAGAAGTTTGAAGGGCAGGAAATGATTTCCGGACTTTCGCATTTCAAAATTCCGTGGTGCGCCATGCACATTTGATCAAACAGGCGTAACTTGATATTTCAGAGAACTTTCTGAACAAGTTTTTATCCGAAGTTTGAGTATTTTGTGAGAACTTCTTTCTATTGTTGTCCACTTCCTGGACTTTTCGAAAATGTTCAAACACTAATTGTTAGATACGGATTTTAACCGGGAACACTGCCTTCCAATATTTGTGAGCGCTGATTAACGGGGTCCAGGTACGTCATCGAGATGGATTTGTACAAAGCTGACGTCCATCTTTTCAAAATTTCTGCCAGCAGCGACAGACATTTGATTGGTCAAAATCAAGGCAAAGCCCCACCGAGTAGTCTTGGTAGCATTTTCGGGCAATTTTTCTGCCGAATGGCTAGCACTAATGATAATAGGTGATGCGACACCACACAATCGTTCTCAACACGGTGACCAGATCATTCTCGTATGTACATCCATGTCTGGCACATAACATGAAACGCGTATGATGATATTATCACTTTGACCACGTACTCAATAAACATGTAAGGCGAATTATCTCACTGACTATGCGTGTTCGCTTGGCAGCACATTCTTGATTGATTCAGTGATTTCGACTATAAGGGGATCTCTCGGCTGGAGGAAGTGGCATATATATGGGTAGGATCAGTCACTGTCCCATACTACCGAGCCGGCCATAAGGGATGAAAATCAGGCCTCCATCTGCTCATTAGAAACGCGGAGCCGATTCCTTTCTTCCAGCTGTAGAAGCGGGGCGTCGAAGCTCGTCGCTGGGAGACACCGATGCGCCGGAGAGGAAGGGTGCTAAGCCCATTGTAGGGACGGTAGATCCGCCACTTTGGGTACTGGAGCCCCTCGGCTCGACCACTTCGATGGGCTCCGGACGGCGCTCTAATCATCAGATCGCCTGAGCAGTGATAAGAGGTATGTTGGCTTGCCGATTCTCCAATGGTTTTTCGGCTTCCGATTTCCAGACTTCCCAATTTTCTCAGAATGCGTCAATTCGCGGATGAGAATTGGAGATGCCACGATGGATCTGATGGAAATCGGGATGGGAAAGCCTAGGATATTACGATTTTCGATCGTTTTGCCGTTCCGATTTTTATTTCTCAAACTCGAGAAACAAACTGCTCTTCCCTAGGTAAAACCCTGGATGCGTTGGCAGCATGCTGCTATCAATGACAGAGGGTTGAACTCTAGTGGACACTGAAGTGCAAACCCACCGTTGCACGTGAGTTCAGCTATCTCTATCTAATGCCGTCTTACTTTTTCTCCCACTGCGCTGGTAACAAGCACAAGTTGGAATAATCAGATTTACGGCGTATAGGTTCTAAGAAAGCGGGCATGCAATTATTCAAAAACTTATCACTATAAAATATTCAAACTTCAGGTTTTGCGCCTCCTTTCACCACTGACTTGACGTGGCACATGGTTTGTTTGCCAAGAAAAGTGCTATCGTAAAAGGTGACAAACCCATCAGAAAGATTCAATCAAACCGTGACGTCTAAAAGGATTACCATTCTCTGTCATCACTAATGTAATCAATTACACTTAACACTCGTGAAATCTAGTCCGGGAGCGTGCGAGGGCGCGTTTTCGTGTCTTTAGCCACCATTTTCGATAACTTTCACGAATTCCGGAACTGAAAAATCATTTAAGACCTCTTTGAGGAGGCTTATTCAACGAACTACAATGATTATTAGGGTTGAAGTTTTAACGAAAAATATTACGGATAGAGTTCTTTGGCGTGCCATTATGTCCGAATTGGTCGAATTTATTCTAGTCGATAGACGGGGCTGCGGTAAAAGATCTCTCGCGATCGAAACCCAGCTGAACAGTGGCTCCGAGAACGCCGCTAGATTCGCCGCAATTATCCCGTCCCGTGCATTCACTTGACTATATTGGGTAAAATGCCTGGAGAGTAGCTTCCTCTTGTTTATGTACTAAACTGCCCTTTTTACGGTATAAAATTCATGAATTAGAGTTCACTCCAAGTTCATTATCATTCGAACCAATAGAGAACTTCTACATAATATTATGTCCACCTAGTTGCGGTGGATGGCAGTTTCCCACTGATACTGGTCTCGAAACGGATCAATCGGCAGTCCCAACGCGACCATCGCTTGCGCCAGTCAGTACATAGTTCGGCGCGCGTTGCAGCAGGAAGCGCTGGCTGTTTAGGGTCTACAGCGAAATCAGCAACAAGGGGACGCAATGTACGTGTCTTGATGCCTGTTTGCCAAATAAACTCTCCATCACACTCTTTGGCTTTGCTTTTCTCTTGAATAAGTATTCGATGAAGATATGAAAAATTCACAAATTCGTGATTACCTTATGATCGCTGGACAGTCAGAAACAGCTGCGCCGATCGTTGCTGTTTTCGCAGTGTTCGCACTATTCAAATAGTTTAGGTGAGCGAGCAGAAAAAATGGCACGAAGACGGTCATTATGTTCCTGAAAAGAAGCCATTACGATCACACAGTTTGCATCAAAGTCAAGCACGAATGCGAATGCTTCCATGTGAAAAGGGATTGAAAGAGCGTTTTGATATGCAAAAAGAAGGTCGAAGAGTAGCGTAAATATGGTACCATTCATTTCGTTTCCGCCAAAATAAAAAACAGTGCAAAGCCAAATTATGGATTCACCCAAATTTCTGCATTTGGCATTATGTAAAAACAAATTATCGAGAACAGTTTGGCTCTAATATCCAGATTGACAGCCTCCAATCAGAAATTGAAGAAAAAAGAAGATTTTGTTTCTGTTCATCTTCCGCACAAGAACCCCTACAAGTTCTTTCATAGAATTCAAGCCAGCTAAACACCGCAAAGGTTCACTCCCGCGTGCCTCTGAACGCATGCGAAAGTTGACTGTGATGAATGAATTAGAGGGTGCCTCAGTTAAGAAAGCAAGACCTTCGGCGGTGCGCTTGGAAGTGGTTATGTTGCAACCCACAAATATCCAAGCAGGTCATCTAGAGCACGAAACGGAATCGGATTCAACTTCGTCCATCACCACAAAAAGCTGGGCAGATCATAAAGTGTCCCACCTCCTAATTTGTAAAATTGCGGACAGCCTTCTCCCCATAAAACGTCCCGTTGATGAGTTCGACCATCTGTATTGTAAAGGACGGAAGAAGGACGAGAAACGGCCTGGAAACGGGTGCGAATTCCGTCAGACCAATCGACCCATTAAAGGACCCCGCCCACGTCGTATAACAGTTGTCCACCGTTCGTTTCACCAGAGGAACAGTTATCAAATTTTTGACTAGTCTTTTTTCCCAGTAGATTCTAGCATCCAAGCATGTGCTTTGAAACATCTCATTTTGAACACGTTTTGGTATAAGAAACAGAAAGCAAAGTCATTTATCTAAGAATTCCAAAGCACGAAAGCATTTCAGACGTTCGAATTGCCCAGAAGCCCGCAGTGCGCTCAACACACCAAATAATATCTATTACTTCGTTGACTCGCCGGCTCAAAAACATCGAGAAAACTAGAATACAGCTTTTTATCGTGAACACTGTTTTGCGGTGTCATTAGGTGCTGAAATTACTCATCCGAGCGGGAGAGTCAGTGCATGTAAGTGGAGTAGATCCATAAGAATGCACCGCTCAGAGAAAGGCGCCTTCCCCCAAAACGGTCGAAAATGTTTATGCGATGAGCTAGTCCTTCCGAGACCTTGCACGCATAGTACTTTAGACAGTGAGGAATTCAGCGGTTATGTTACCGCATCGTAAGATTTGAGGCCTGATACCTCAGAGGAAAATCAGAGCGGATCCATAATTTTGCATAGCACTGTATTATCCCATGAGGGCGAATACCCCTAGGTAACACCTCCTTCTACTCCCCATGTCTTACCGGCGAGCAGCGATCAGTATCTCTACGCCCTCCTCTAGCTCTAAACTGTTGATGGTCCGTGGTATGAACAAGCTTTCAGAAATACCCTACACAATTAGGAATGCGAATGTGAATAAAGCTTAAGTCTCACCTAATGTAGGAATCCGGAATACGGTGCCATACCATACGGTGTGAACGATATCCGTCAGACCAGGAATGTACTCCGGAGATGCCAATTGAGTCGCCATTCCGATCCAACTGGAATTCACAACGTGTTCAGGCCATACAACGGGTAAATTTTCTAGAGGGAAAACGGTGGTTAACCGAGGAAGAAAGATCTCTGGAAAGCTGAGAAAAGGTTTGGTGATTTTTGTTTGGGTATGAAGAGATCCCAATAAGACAGAGTTAAAACTACAGTTAAGTTCTCCAGAGACTAACTACAACCAAATACTTTTTTGGTACCGTTTCTGGATTGTATGCTTATCCTTGAACAGTAATAGAATTGTGAAATTTGCAGAGTTTTTAAAGTTGAATCATATATTTGCGACTAGAATGGATGGTTTTATATATATGAAAATGAGTAGAACAATTTCAGATATTGTTGTTGTTGTTGTTGTTGTTGTTGTTGAAAAAGAAAAAGAAAGAACGAAGCTTGTTGTTGTTGAACTTAGCCGGTTGTTGTTGTTGTTGTTGTTGTTGTTGTTGTTGTTGCTTGTTGTTGTTGCTGTTGTTGTTGTTGTTGTTGTTGTTGTTGTTGTTGTTGTTGTTGTTGTTCCGATCCAACTGGAATAAACAACGTGTTCAGTTGTTGTTGTTGTTGTTGTTGTTGAGGAAAAACAGTGGTTTGTTGCTGTGAAGTTTGGTGATTTTTGTTCTGGGTATGAAGCTGAGAAAGGTTTGGCCATTTGTTTGGGTAAGCACAGTCCCAATAAGACATTAAAACTACAGTTAAAACTACAGTTCTCGAGACTAACTAAGTACTACAGCAAGAATGCTTGTTGCTTGCTTGTTTCTGAATTGCAAGATTATCCTTGAACAGTAATAGAATTGTGAAATTTGCGACTAGTAGTTTTATTGTTGAAGAACTGGATTGCTGTTGAGATCTAGCTACCCCAGGCTCTTCAATGAAGATTGGTTTTATTGTAGAGAAGAAAATGAGTAGAACAAATTTAAGTCAAATTGCATTGTGGATTGCTCGTCGCGCGCTGTCTTGCTCGTTGTTAAAGATATACCTTTTGTTCATAAGCAAATGTTGCCGCCGTTGAAGAAAGAAAGAAAGAGCTGAGCTGAAAGAAATTTTGAAATAATGGGTTAAGAACATGAGAAAGAATTGTTGAAGATTAAGAACGTTGCGCCAAAGTAAAGAGTTTGCGCCGCGCTAGCGCTTGCTGCTGGTTCAAGTTGGGTTGCGCGCCTCGTTGCTGTTGCTGCTGCTGCCGCTGCGCTCGTTGCTGCCCCCCAGCGCCGTTGTCGCCACCTGCTTACCGCGCGCTGTTTGCGCGCTGCACTGCTGTTGTTGTTGCTTGCTGCGAAAGCGCTGGTTGCTTAGCCCAGCGCTGCTTGCTGCACCTGCTCAAACACTTATGCTGCCACGTCGGTTGTTGTTGTTAAGCGTTGTTGTTGTTAAGCTTGTTGTTGTTGTTGTTGTTGTTTACTGTTGTTGTTGTTGTTGCTTGTTGTTGCTGTTGCTGCTGCTGTTCGTTGTTGTTGCTGTTGCTACTTGTTGCTACTTTGTTGTTGCTGCCCTTTTTTGTGTTGTTGGCTTTACTTTTCCCTTTGCTTTACTTGTTACTGTTTCCTGAACGGTTGTTGTTGCTTGTTGCTGTTGTTGTTGCTGTTATGTTGTTGAAAAAGTTGGGTTGGCGCTATGCTGGCTTGAAAGTTGTTGCTGCGCTTGTTGCTTGTTGTTGTTGTTGTTGTTCGCTCGCTTGTTGTTGCGCTTGTTGTTGCTGCTGCTGTTGCTGTTGCTTGCTGTTGCGTTGCGCGTTGTTGTTGTTGTTGTTGTTGTTGTTGTTGTTATGCTGTTTGCTGCTGCTTGTTGAAAGAAAGAAAGAAAGAAGAAGAAGAAAGAAAGAAAGAAAGAAAGAAAAGAAAGAAAAGAAAGAAAAAGAAAGAAAGTTGTTGTTGGAAAGAAAGAAAGAAAGAAAGAAAAAGAAAGAAAGAAAGAAAGAAAGAAAGAAAGAAAGAAAGAAAGAAAGAAAAAGAAAGAAAGAAAGAAAGAAAGAAAGAAAGAAAGAAAGAAAGAAAGAATGCTTTCAGAAAGAAAAAGAAAGAAGGAAAGAAAAGAAAAAGGAGAGAAGAAAAGAGAAAGGACGAGGAATACATGTAAACTGAGAAGTCACCTTATGAATTTAAGTGCATGTTCTAATATAGCCTCAGGAGAAACTTGTGCAGCAGAACGCTTGTCAAAATTTTGTTCTGAACGCCATTAGCTGACCCTCATATCTCAAAAGTTTCTTTCGATTACACATTGTTTCTGCACTCATGATGCACTTCTTTATGAAACACTCCAAGATTCCGGTCTAAGAAAAAAATAGTGCACACCGGAATAGGGTGGTTAGAAAAGGCCGGAAGGTGTTTTTCTTACATCCCAGCGATTTCAGCATTACATTCGGCTTGAATGAGAGCCATTTTCTAAGTCCAGCTTCCTTTTGGCCTTTGAATAAGTCTGATCAGCGAGACTCGTTCGACTGGCATGTACCATACTTTTCACGAAAAACTTTGGGAGCTAATCTTGATGGAAGAAGTTGTATACAAATGCAGCTGGTCCAAGTGGAAAGACATTTCAATATGAATGAGATAACATATCGGCTCAACAATTTTGTTCCTGAGTGAAAATATGTAGCTTTCTGAAAGTCCTTTGGTTTCTTGCTTTAGCACGATTCAACGTCTTGAACTCTGCAGCTTTCTCAATAAGCTTTTCGTTCCAGTTCTGGGTTGAATCGATACCACTGTAGAACCACATCGAAGTGTTTAACCCGGCAGAGTGCAACAGCATGATCCCTGGAGATTAAACCACATGTCAAAGCAGAGGCAAATTGGGCCTCAATTATCCCTTTAGAAAAACCAATCATGTCGGCGTTGATAGACTGAATTGGGCTAGTGACAATAATATCCGATTTCCATATTGCCAGGTGTGAGTGAGCGCAGCTGAACCAGACTCGTTAATTGAAACAAGACCAAGGAAACTACGATTAGCGACGAATGGATAATTCATTGGCATCTGAGGCATCACGTTACAGCTCCAAACTAAAGGAAAACTTCTCCCTCCTTTGTCTAGCTCCTAAGGAATTATATTTTTGAGTTGTCTGCTTGAGGTTTCTAAATCCCCTTTGCAGAGGGATTGTAAGGAAGCGTGAGGGAATCCAGTAGCTCGCATTGTGAAAGGCAGCGTAAAGGGATCAAGTGTTGGGGAAGAAATCAAAGTCAAGAGTTCTTATTCAGCCATCAAAGACAAGAAGAAACAAATTCTATTAAAAACAGCGTCCACGATGAAAAAAAGATTCAGGTTTTTCTGTGCAGGGACTTATTTGCTCGGGAGAAGTTTGAAGCGCGAAGCCATTTCAAAGGTTTGGATTTTCGAAATCCGCAGGGCTAAACACATGTCAAACAGGCATAATCAACTATTTTTGAGATTTTTGTAGACAATTTTTCCTTCCAAATTTTGAGGGTTTTGTGGGGCCTTTCTCTTATTATCCCCCACTTCGTGTGCGGAACATACCAACGCATAAAAACATCGGAAACTTGGAAACGGTTTTTTTCGTGAACATTGCCTTTAGGCGTTAGACGCAATTTTCCTCCGCCTTCATAATTCGTTTTACCTTTGGCTACCTGAGAAAAACATTTCCATAAAGGGTGGCTTATGTAAAAGCAAGAGTTTACCTAGGCCGGCTGTCTCATTTTGAGTTGAGCTCGTCTTTAAGATGTACGAGTCTAATAAAGGTTTTCACTAATGCTGTTGTCTCAGTTACATTTAATGATACTCCTGCTGGTTTTGGGAAGCCTTCGCCGAGTAAGGTTTTCTAGGTGTCCTTCATTTTCCAAGATGCGAACTAAGGCGCTAATCATACTCCTCAACGCCAGCGCGGCACGCGCGTCGCGCGCTAACTAAGCGACTATGACTGCCTCCCAGGGCGATGCTATGGCGGAGCGGATTGAGGTGGGCTTCACTTTGCCAAATAAGCAAATTCTAAGTTCGCGTTCACTATCACTTCAGCAGCCAGAGTACTGGGAATAATTATAATAGTGGAACGGAAATGAAATTTGAAAGATGGATCAATAATGGAAAATGCGCCGAGAGCTGGGCGTCACGTGTCACGTGCCGCGTTGGCGTTGAATAGCATATGCATTGCGCCCTCGGCTTAGAGAAGCTTGAGGAAATTATGCTGAGTAAGCATAAGTCATACTCGATTTAGGCGGTATTGAAGGCCAACAGCTTTTCGGAACCGACTCATAATTGGTATGTTCTAGATTAATAGAAACAAGGACTATTTTGGGTTGACAAAACTTTAGAATATTTCTTCTTAAAGGCAATTTCCACGATAAATCTCGTTCTCGAGGTTTCAGTGTGAAACACTAAGTTGGCTGATGATGGAGGGATAGGGTCGAAGAAATCAGCGAAACCGGGCCAGACATCAATAAAATGGTTTTGAAAATTGTCCCGGTCCGCCCCCCCATTCGGACGAGTTTGTGGCAAGCCGCGCGCACGTTTTCTATGGCCAAGTGCTGCAAGCAGCTCTGCAGGAGTCCAGCCTGACCGATTCGGGCGCACAATTCGCGATTAATAGCTAGCCTCTTGCTGAGCGTTTGTGGAATCAAGCAGGGCCAGTAAACTCGCCTTGACCCTGATCGTTGGAAACGGTTATTTTAGCTTATTCTCTTAACGTTTTTCTTTTGCTGCTTCTTTACTGTTAGTTGCCACATCGACCAAACAACACCCGTTTAGGGTCGAACTCGGGTGTGATACTCATCGTAAAATTTTTAAGGCATAGGACATTCCAGGAAAACTATTTTCCAGTTTCCGAGCCAATGTTGGAGAGAGTCAGAAGCTGATCTCAAGGATATCTCGAAAAATCATTCAAGGCCCCTACGAACAGAGTTAGGGGCTCTTTAAAGATGACTCTATTTTGAAAGGTCGAAGGGTGGTCGACAAGATGTCTCAAGCTCTGTATTTCTCTTCATTGGCAATCGTTTTACGAGCGAGCCGGGATCAAGAATGTAAGCCCGAAAATGTGATTTGAGAACGGCGATTTGTTGAGAATTCATCCATCAATCTAGCCGCTATCGAGTTCAAAATCTTTGGTAGGGGTGTGGGCTTTGTGGAGGTGGAGCGAAGGAGGTCAGGCCTGTGGTGGTCGCTTATATCTTGCTTATTTGAAAGAAATTGAAATATCCCAACTTGCACGCGTTATGGGAGGAGTTCTTACTACACAATCAAATAAATATCATAAAAATTCATTCCTGAGGGTACTGTGCCTCTAAGTATGTGAACTTTGAAGAACGTGCAGAAAATCTTACCTGAATTTCGAAAACAAGGGTCTCCTCTCGGTAGAAGCGAGAGTAGAAACATAAAAAAGGGCTAGAAGGCCACAGATTCCCGTCTAAACGGCTTCAAGCATTCTGATCGCTGCGTTATCGGAGTGTATCGCTTCGATCGTCGCCCAGCTTGCGGATAATCCGTAGCATGAGAATCGTCATTGATACCTGGAATGGAAAAACTCTCGGTAGTAAATTCCAAATAACGTTATGGTAAGAGGCAATGGGATTGTGTCAGGTGTGTGTCACTAAGAGACAGATTATCATAGCAGTTTTCGCATTTTATAACAAGTCAGGCCGAATCAGACTGTTCTGCCCACACGGTCGGCTGCTAGTCGAGTCGCCACTAAGGCATTTATCTCCATAATAACTTGATTAGAACAGGAGTATTGGACAAATAGTGAATAATATCCCAGTCAGCTGTTTTGCAGCTGTGGGATAGCTCTCTTCCCAAAAAAGTGTCGGTTGCGACGGGCACTCGACACGCACGCCGACAGCGTGGTTGTACAGTCCCATTCGATAAGACTTTGCGTACGGTCACTGTTCAGTCTCATCAACGTAAAACCGGTGCAGCTCTTTCATTCAAAATAGCCGCTTTATGCAGTTATCTTTCCTCGTGAGTGAAGATCAGTCTGGAAGGTTCTCTATTTGGCGGCATTGAGATGCAGCATTTTCCATTCTGGGCGTACTTTCTTTTCACAAAAAATGGAAAGCTGCCCATGAGGCTGAATATAGCGCCATTGTTGGCAGTTGTGCGAACTTGGATCGGACTGAAGATAATAATCAATGTATGATGGAATTTTGTTTTGTAAAAATAACTACATGGTGCCTTCATTCCGGAGTCTACAGGCTCCCCTTTTCACCGGCAGTCACTGCTTGCCTGTGAAAAAGATGAGCAAAAATAATACCTCAATTACGTCGGAACAGTTTATAGCGTGATGTTTGTGGGCGTAGCTATGTCAGGAAAAGATGGAAACCCTATATAAAGGGATGAGACTTTCTACACGCCGAGGGGAGGAGTTTTCTCGATTTTCATGGCTCTAATTCCCGCTCAGGACTTCCAGCCTCGTTTTGACTGGACAATTTGGAACCCTCGCTACCCTTGTATCGGCTTTATTGAAAAACTGTCCAGTGTTTCTTGGTCAATTCGGACCCGCTTCTTGCCAAATGATTCTTTTCATTTTAATTTTGCTACGGTCCTCAAATCAACAAGTGAATACTCGTTTGAGTAATCTTTAATCTGCTACCTATGTGTATGTATATGCTATATAAGTAATATGTAATCTACCTTGTAACTGTCTATCTCGCTATCAATTTAAGGGATATTTCACCAATTTATGCAATATTAGTACGTATATTTATGTTGAGCACCCCATATCCAGCAACAACTGTAAAGTGGAGGTCTGTCTCAATGGCGGTGAGTCAATGCCTCTAATAAGGGACCCTTTCGAACATAATACAAGTTTTGAAAAACTGTCTTTTTGAGGGTTGTAGAAGAGTGATAAAAGGAAACAATTTGAGATTTCCTTTAATATCTCCCACACAGTTCTCACGGATAGATCAAAAACGATCAAAAAGGAAAGGAACCAGAACGTTGGATTGGGAGGACGTAGCACAAATGTGAGCTATAAAGTGGCCTTGAAATCATTCCTGAAAGGGTTTCTCCTAAAAGTTTGAAAGATGAAATCTAGCTAGTTTCATGAGTTATTAGGTTCTCGAGTTAGGACTTGTTCATTGATCCCTGAACAATGCTCGTTGCATTCAAACCACCAATCACTGCAGTGTGATAGTCAAAACTAACTAGCTACACACCGTGGCTCAAGTCAGGTTAGGCGTTGGATTACAAAGCAATCAAAAAATGAGTTCGATTCACACAACAGAGATCATTACAGTATTATGGTTGGTAATAATGACATTTCTATGTGTTCACCTTAGTTGTTTTGAGTTTTAACGGTGTTCTTGCTTGTTTTTACCCTCTTCAATGTTAGAAACTATAGAAATCTCCTGAGGTTTCCTTAATTGCATTATAGAATATCAAGAATACCCTTACACTTCTCCCCCACATATGCTACAGAAAAACCGTCCTAATTCGGAGAAACACTTTGGGGGACTCATTTGATCTTCATGTGGAAATATGGAAAAGTTCGGACAAATGAAACTTCGATGGACTTGTTCCTTGATCAATGATCAATCTTTTGAGAAATGTTGTTGTAAACAGAAGTGGATTACTCTAAACTTCAAAAATCCATTGCTAGAGCAACCTTAATACTTTAGCGCATGGCTCAGAGACTCCAAGAAAAAGTGTTTCGTTATCAATTCCAAAAATTTGGAGAAGAACAGAACCACTCTTTTTGAAAAACGCATCTTACAAGATAACTACTTTTTTATTCAGAATGGCCCATTTCTGGTTTAAATGTAGTTTTCTGGTGCCATTTTAGAATCAAGTATATATTCGCAGCTTCTCTGAAAAATAGAGAGAAGCTTCTATGAAAAAGAAGTTATAGTCGCTTTTCCCCAAGTCTCTGGGGGACAAGGCAAAGGGTACCCATCGAGGAATTTTCAGGGTGGTTTGGAAAAAATTTTCAGATTCGGCTCAAAACTTGTATGTAGGGGTAATCTAGGGTGCTGGAACACAGATCTAGAGATCGTTTGCCGAAATCCTTAGGTCTACTGTAGTTTTACGGTAGTTCGTGTAACATAGAGGGCCTAAACCTACTTTTAATAATTTGAAAATTGGACAAGTGAACATCAAATTCGTAATTTAGCACCCCGAATAACCCCCCCGTTCAGAAATTTTGAGTCAATTCTGAGACTTTTCACCCAACTTTACCGTATACCCACCGTAATCTACCGTAATCTGTCGAAAATCGATATTTATTGGACCTCAGATTAAGTTATGAGCACTTTAAATATCCTCCGAAAGCGAAGTTTGAGTCCTATATTTTTCTCAACTTTTGGAGTCCCATGGGGTAAGCTCAAGGCCATTTTAGGGTTGTAAGAGGTCAGAAATTTTTCAAACTCAGCCCCAGGGGGTAATTTAGGACGCTGAACACGAATATGGGGTCCGTTTCCTGTTCTTTAGCGGATTTCATCAGGTTAGGGTGCACTGAATGGCATTTGCCTACCGCAACCCATTGTTTTGGTGGTTTTTGATCTACCCGTGAGGACCGAGTGAAATTTTAAAATCTTAAATTATTTTAGTTTTACGCCCTGTACAACTCTCAAAAGACCGTTTTTCGAAACTCCATTTTTTGTTCAAAGTGGTCCCTTGTAAGTCTTCACCGCTATTTTGCCCTCCAACGCCGTCAACGGATGGAGCATACCGTAAGGAGCGGAGGCGGTAGGCATGCGGTCAACGGTTCGATTCTGTCACCTGGCGATATACAAGGAAAGTTTTGCAAAAATGGATACAACAATGTTTTTCTATGACTGCTTTTCAATATGATTTATCGGCGCATTTCTGCAGCGTTCTTCGTTGTAAATGATAAGAACATTTAAAATTGAGCAATTATTCAAAGTATTTTTTCTATTATAGCAAAACCATACTTAAGGTTGTTCTTTATAAGTATTTTATTTCTAGAGCCCTTAATTGACTGTCTTTTTGGAGGTTATAAAACAAGTTTACCGCATGTTTTGTGTTCCTCGGTTCGTCAACTTTCTGAAGTACTTGTGGCAAAAAAGTTGGATGTGTTGACCGCCATCCCTGATCTTTTATCAGTCCGGCAAATTACCTTTCGGAGCTCTTCGAGACTGTGAAAACGATTGCCAGGAACCAGCCTGTATCAACTGTGCAGTGTATGAATCTTACATCTGTTTCGTTCATATCTTTGAAATTTTGCCATCAGAGCTGAATAGAAGATTTATTATCTTGAAATTTGCATATTAAGTTGCGCTTGAAGCGCATCAGCGCGGCTATCTCGAGCAATTCTCGTTGAATCTGGGTGTGGATCGAGAAGAAGGAGTTTTCTCCGGACCGGCTTTCAAAACGAGAGATTGCCCTGGTTCAAACTCCGAGAAAAAATTTTGTCTTTTTTTTTTTTCTATGGGGCATCCCCATGCAACTTGGTATTCGGGGACAAAATGTTTTCTGAATTTTAATGAGAATACTTTCAGCGTCTTCCTTAACTAGAAAAAATATCCCTATAAAGTGTTTCTAGTTTTTAGAACATTTTTTGAATGTTTGAAAATGCCACATTTCAGCAAGCATTCTCAACACGAGCGCCCGCCAAGCCCTGGCCATTTTTGTTATGGGAACCGAGGCGCTTGGTATGCTGTAAGCTTGAGTCCCAGTTCTGTTCTCGTTACAGTTGTTCTACTGTTCAAATCACGAAGCACTCGTTCGATACACGAGAATTACAAAAACTGCGAATTACAATGTAGTAGCTTTAACCAGGAATAGCTTGTCAACTTGAGGTGCGTAGCAAAATCCAAGGACAGATTCGGCAGATGGTACGAGGTTGAACGAACAAAAACATTCACAGTCTGTCAAGGCTACATACATGGCCTTGCGAGGTTCCCTAATTAGTAGCAAGTGACGCGTCGAACTGCAAAACAGGAAAACTTTTTGCTCTGTGGGTAGGGAGCCCCTATCCTTAGTATAAACGACTGCGCTAGCATGTACGGGCCTTAAGAAATCCTGCATCGTACCCCAGCACCGCATTTTCGCACCACCGCAGCCCTCCATCACAGCACAAGAACAACCTACGACTTCAAAAATAGCGTTGTTCAGTATAGGGTCCCCCAAAGAGGGAGTCGTCGAGGTCTTTTCAGTGTCTCTGTCCTTAAAATCCCAATAGTCGTGCTGGAGTTAGCCAACACAATCAGGTTAATCAGATAGTTAGTGATATGGGATCAACCAAAACCACTTTGGCATTGTATCGTTAATTGCTATCACAATGCAGCGCTAAGTGATGAGAACTCGTATTCAAGACACGTTTCGAGTCGCACGTTAAAGGCAGTGTTGACAAGGAGAAAATCTCTGGATTCCTTCCACAGAAACGTGAGCTTTGGGACCTACCGATAAAACAATAAAGAGAGAAACAATAAAAACCATCCCGGGAAGTGGGTGAAAATCGCGTGGGCCAGTCAACCCATTGGGCCACCCTGCCTCCCAAACTAATCCTTTTTCTGTTAGCTTTGAACACGTTAACGGCCGTTCAGCAAAGGTAAAGGGCTCCAATAAGTGGCAGTGGACAAGGTGCATCACGTTATCACAGAAAGAAACACTTCATTCGGTCGCAGCGGTCAATTCTTACATTTTCAAAAAAACAGGACGTCACACTAGAGGGTTCTTCTATTGGCAGGAGATAAGTACTTTCTCGTCACTTTCTGCAGTTTTTCCCGACGCTGCTGTCAAGCAGCAAGCTCTTCACCTATCATAGTCTGTAAGAAGCTGAACACCAACGATTCCATAGTAAACACCGATGACTTTAAAGACAGCAGACACGCTTGCAAAACAATATAATCTTCGCTAGGCATTAATCGATGGCCTAAAGCTGTTAGTATTGAGAACACGAAAAATGAAAAAACTCGATTGAATTGAAGGAAATTGGTTCTTTTTAAAAGCTGGGTCGGAAGTGTGAGACGGCAGTCTACTCCCGCATGAGCTGACAGAGCGAAGCTAGTGACAAGGATGTTTAGATAACGACAGCTGACCACTCCATCAGCCTCCCCTGCTGAAAAGCTTACGTCGTTGAGATGAATAAAAAAGCCAAAATGCATCGTATATAAGCATTCATTTCCACCTGCGCTTTTACTGAGAGGAGATACCAAATTCGAAAAAAACGAGGGAGAACGGATAATCTTGTGACTCAATACGCCTGGTTATGACTCGGTTTTAGCGCTGGCAAATAGCGTGAACGTTTTTCTTAGGAGCCGCATTACGACCTCATTATCGTCGCACTATCAACTACATTGCGAGCGTATATGCTGCCTTTAGGAATCTTTTTTAAAAGGCTCATTCATAGTGTGTCGCTTCTCAACCAGTCGCTGCACTGCCAACAGTTACAAAACCGATCAGCGCTAACAGATCTTGGTTCTGAGTCGCGACGGATTGGGCTATTTTGCTGTTTCAGTCGCGATTGCCGAGCGAGTGGGGTATTTCATAGAGTGGTGGAAGCGACCTACTTGATTTTTGTTTGGTCGTTCTCGACTAGTCGCGTCGCTTCCATGATACGCGATTCTGATGGTCAGAAGCAACTGAATCCGCAATCTTTCGTCACAACAATGCGTGCATGCGGCGCCAAAGAGTTTGCAGACGTCACAGTTCACTCGCATAAAAGACGGCATGTAAAAGGGAAAAAACGAGTAATCATAGTACATTTTACAATGATAAAGACGGGATAATCCCAACAAGGCTAATGATAAATCGCATTACGCAGCGGTTCCAAACAAATACTTAATTTAGCTGTAGGCTGGTCCGATCCAAATTCCAGAATGGCATCGTGCTTTGAAACAATTGTTTGTTTGAAAACCATCCAAAACTGCTTGGTTAAAGCAGGCAAAGCAACAAAGCCGCAAAAAGGAAGGAATGCTGAAGAAAATGCTTTTTTCGTTCCCACGGCGTCGTCCGCAATGGTCCGTATTTTTACGCTGGGTGCCTCTCCGCCCAAAGCGATTTCAAATCGCTTGACGAAGCGATCTCAAGTCGTCGTGCCACCGAGCGATTCGCTGAAATCGCATAGTATGCGTTGCCGCTTCGACTTCAAGTCGAAGCGACCAGCCATAAATGGGGCTTTAGAGATCCATCGTCGAATCCGCTGCGACAGCATGCTCAGAATGAGGATCGACGTGCGACGCGTCTACGATCGATACTCATGATAACAATTATACCGCATCGCGCGTGCAATCAAAGTTTCTCTGAAGTCAGCCTCAAACGGTTGAGCAGAGTGCAGAAACGCGGCGCAGCGTGACATTTTAGGACTGCCGTATTGATAGATCGCGGCGATCTACCGAACGGTTCACCCCATCATGAAGTCCGCGTCGGCCCACGGCGCCTCTTGGTGTGCTGAGGCAGAGTACCGTCGCGGCGTTGCTTTTTGGTAACCATGCACAGCGATGAGTGAAGCAAAATCGATTGAACTTGGCGATGGGGGCGAAGGACGTTCGGCGTGAAGGGGCACGAGGGGTACACCACTGAGTGTCTTGATGCCACGATGGCCGTGCGTCACTGCCAGCAATCGAAAAAACCGACTCATGACGACGATGTTAAGAAACATTTTTGTCGCCGCGTTAGTATCGCTGACGCTCGGCGACCGCTCGCCGGTCGCTGCAGTCCGCAATTCTATGCCTGACTTCTTGGTCCCGCACACCAAAATCCCTTTTGCGTTGCTGGGTCTTATTGCTAGTGCCTTCCTAATACACAAGGGTTCCTGACAAAGGCGTCTTCCAACAAATCGAAAGCTAATCAATATGGTTGGCCAGGACAGGGAAAGGAGGTTTGTCTGTATAGAATACCTCATCGCGAAACAAAATGTCATATCCTCCGTAAATGGCATATCGTGTACAACTATGCGTTATTAAGACAAAGGTGACATTTGCTTATGGAAACATTTCAAAAATAGATAACAGCATTTCATTCAGAAGTGAGTCCATCCCATTCGCAGAAATTCCCATTTACTTAGCATCACTTGTTTTGCAGGAGCAGATCGACATACATAGCAGTATTTTACGGCGCAGTTTTTGCGTGTATTATCATTTTCCGGAATGAGAAAGCGGTGGGCGAGCAAAAGGACAGTGATATATGATTTCTTTTGACCAATTGCGGAGCATTCGCTAATGCATAAACACGTACGGATTTGCTTTTACCCAATGAGATTCTGGTTTCCGGAAAAGGTTCCAACTTATGGTATGCATGTAAATTCTTAGTTACCAGGGATCTGCAAAGCCTCTCCCACATTTAACCTTGTTAAGGATCCGGTCGCCTCTTGTACGCATTTTCTTCTGGAGTAAGGTTCTGAATGGTGGATTGCGGACTTCAGAGGTTTACTTGGTATGAGGTTGAAAGAAATATAAAACAGCAACGGAGAGGAAGAAGATGTATCTCAAAGAAAGAGCCGTGCAATGGTACCAGAGACGATGTAAACGGTGTAGTAGAATGAAGAAGAAAGATTGATAGCTATCCAAAACTCCTTCGAAGGACTCTCTCGGAAGCTATCCATATTTCTCTTCATTTTAGTACACCCACTTTTCATCGCCAGTTACAGGATGCGGTGTAAAAAAGCCTCTCTTTGGGAACTATCCAACAAGACGGTGAAGTTGTTTCTCTCTGCCCTGCTGGGCGTTCTGATATTCGTAGGGGATCCATTTTCCCTTCCTTTTGAATCTTCCCCATTGCCGTCAACTGAACAGAAAATTGCTTTTGGGTGACGCGCTGAGAGATGCCACAAGTGAGCTGCCTTATGTTTGAGCCGAATCTTGATCCAACAAAGCCCAGTTCTTCGTCTTCGAACTTTTTGGCTGTCCTGGTCGATCTTTGTCCTTAACGTCAAAATCAACCGATTTGGAAAACTGAAACCATTCTCTGGGCATATGGTTCTTATGGATGGAGCAAACATCCCCTGCAGCTTGGGCAAGCATTTGGTGCGCGTCAAAGGCTTTCTTCTTGAGAGCTTAGAAAAGGAAAAGGAGAGCCTCAATGCATATGGCGTTTTTCATATTAAAGTTGACATATTCTTGAAACTAAAATAATACTTTTTTATACAGTACGTTATGACAGTTATATATCAATAGAAAGCTGATAATGATAGTGAGCATTATAACATAAAATTCGTTATATAAAAATAATTTATTTTACAAAATATCAATAACAACAAAAACGGTGACCTTTGAACTTATGAAACATTTTAAAATAGATACGCATTTCTATTCAGAAGTGAGTCCGTCCCATTCGCAGGTAAAATCCCATTTCCAAGCATCACTTGCTCTTGCGGGGAGCAGATCGGACATACATAGCTGTTCTTTTTCATTTATGGCGCAGTTTTTGCGATGTATTATCATTTTCGGATATGAGAAGGAAGCTTGGTGGGCGAGCAAAGGACAGTGATATATGATTCTTTTGACCGGAATTGCAGGAGCATTCGCTAATAAAAACACGTACGGATGCTTTTACCCAATGAGATTCTGGTTTCGGAAAAAGTGCTCCAACTTATGGTATGCATGTAATTCACTTAGTTACCAGGGCTCCGCAAAGCCTCCCACATTTAACCTTGTTAGCAGGATCCGGTCGCATCTTGGTACGCATTTCCTTCTGGGAGTAGCGTTCGAATGGTGGATTACGGACTTCAGAGGTACTTTGCAGGAGGTTGTTAAAGAAATATAAAACCCAACGGGAAAGAGGAAGAGATGTATCTAAAGAAGAGGCCAGTAAATGATCTGGCCAGAGACGATGTAAACAGTGTGTGAATGGAAGAGGAAAGATTGATAGTTATCAAAACTCCTTTCGAAGGACTCTCTGAAGCTATCCATAATTCTCTTCATTTATAAACTATTTCCATGTTCTTCTTTTCGGCTCGCGGTTTAGATCGCATTCTCAAACCATTCACCTCTATCCCTGGTGTGTCAAATTTGCATAAAACGTTGGCGGTTATCTCATGCGTTAGGAACACCCAAATACTACCACCTTCTGGCATTTTCACCCCATTCCTGCATTGTGTGATATGAAACTTGCCCTCAAGAGGACTCGTGTAATTGAAGGCACCGTCCGTGTGATAGTTCCTAATTTCTCTTTTCACTGCATACATGTAACCACCTTGCATAACAACTAAGTGCTGAAAGCGTACGGAAGTTTCGTGCGCCTCGAATCTTTCCGTTTTAATAATAGGGAAGTAAGCTACAAATGACTAGGGCAGGCTCCGAAAAGGGCCAAGGGCGTCAGGCTAGGAGAGGTTGTCCGATGTTTCGACCGCCGTTCCGATCAGGGATGTGCGGAAATTTTTTGTGGAAACAGAAAACAGAAAAATCCAGTTTGATTTCCGGAAAACAGAGAAAATTCTCAAAAAATTCGGCCGAAAACAGAAAACAGAGAAACAGAAAACAGAAAAATTTTCTAAAATCAATAAAAAGTGTTTTGATAAGTTTTTCCACAGAGCATTAAATTTTCATACATTTGCAAGTTATAAATGTTTTCGCACAATTTTCAAACTCCAACAGAGCATGGTACAGATACCCAAAAAACGCAGATTATCCAGCGCGGGAGACTGACAATTTTCTCTCTAACCTTTGTTTTCCCAGACAATGGCAGCCCAGATTGCTCAGAAGCTCAATATAGTAGATATGTGTAAGAAATATGTAGATACAGTGACAGCGAGTCTATCCTACTACCTACTCTACATATTTTTACACCTGGTTTTGAGATAAATGCTGATTTGGAGAAAGCGTGCTACTCCTCAAGAAGTTCATCATCTGGCTTTGTAGCCTTACCATCGATTTCTTCGCGCTTTACCTTTTTTTAAATTTTTGTACCGTCCTGCAGTTGCAATGGGAGTTAAAATACGCATTCAGAAGTTGCGTGTATGGCACAGTTGAGCTCGCAGCCCAACTTATCACCGTTGCTACATTAAAGCGGTGGCGCTGAAATACTCAGAGTCTCTGCCCACGTGTGGAAGTATGGTTAGATCCGCGGCCTGTGTCCTCAAGAAAAAACGTGTAAATTCAAACCGCGGCTGGCGTGGCGGTTTAAATCACAATCTCCGAGAATCGAACCGCCGCGCCGGCCGCGGTTTGAATTTAAACGTTTTTTATTGAGGACACAGGCCACGGACCTAACTATATGTATGATCTAGTTCTGCAATCGCGTTCAGTCCGCAAAGTCTCATTATCACAATCATGCAAGCGAGGCGGTTGTTTCTGAGAGTGATTTCTTCATATTTCATAGTTGACTTTTTCTGAAAAACAAATCCGCTTCGCCTCTACGATTGTGATAATGAGGACTGAACGCGATTGCGGAACTGGAACTATAGTTATACTCGGACCAAAGGCCGGTCAGTATACTAATCACCGTTATAGTTTTCGCGTCATTTGACTGCATCGCATACCTTCCGGAGGAATATATCAACGGCAAATCTTCTGGGGTAATGGTAACCACTATAAGATAAAGATAAAACCTCGGCTTCTTAAAGGCAGTGTTCGTGATGAAAACAACTTTCGAGCTCTCGTCATAAGAATGTAGATTTGGTCAACACAAAAGTGAAAATAAGGAAAAAACCCGGAAATTCGCGGGAAAAACGCTCAAAAACAAAGAAGCACGGCTATTTGCCGGTGTAGGCTGGCCCCCTAATTAACGAGATTTTCATTAATGCTTGCTTAGCCGCCTTTTATTTTGCTGTTAGAGTAGTCAGCAGTCTCCAAAGATGCTCATAGAAATAACTTTAGAAGCAAAATGAAAGTCGACAGAACAGGCTTTTTATGGCACAAATCTCGGGATAATTGGGGGCTGGAGGACACCAAGCCAAATAACGCCTCGTTCCTGAGCGTTTTTTCTCCAATTTTTCCTTATTTTCACTTTTGTGATGGCCAGATCTACAATTCCATGGGGATAGCACAACAACCGATTTTATGGCCGAGGAACCACTGCCTTTTACACATCTCTGCCATTGAGCGTATCTATCGCCGTATTCGTAAAGCGTTCCTGAATGCTTGTTGGGGACTATTTAGTGACTTGCTTGGCGAGCCGACTTTCCAGTCAGAAGGTTCGTCTCCCCGTCACATAGATCTGTGTTAGCAACTCAAGGGACCTCGGAGGGATGGTGTAGGTTTGGCTCGACTTCAGACGAGGATCGAATCCACGACCGAGCATTGCGAGCAGCAGCGCCTCCTGCCATCACGCCACAAGCGCTAGGATAGATCACAGTATAGCGAGTAAAAAGTGTTAGCTAGTGTTGCAGAACTGCCAGAACCCTCAGGTGTTGCATTAACTCCTCAATCTATTGGCTTACGCTTTCGAAGTGACTCCGGCCTTTGGCCTCAAAATTACTTAAAGAGGAGGTAATCCCTGTTACAAAATCGCTGGAAATTCAGGGTTTTCTGTTTCTGCCAAATTTAGCCTATTTTTACAGAAAACAGAATAAAATGGTCAAAAATGTGCAGAAAACAGAAAGCAGAAAACAGAAACTTCCGCTTATTCCTGATTCCAATCACAAAAATCAGCACGATCGCTTACGTCATATGTTCCTCTCCGCGGTGTGAATTTAGAGGGCTCCAATTTTGAGAACGCTCTTTCTTCCTCACTAGACGTGACTCAGAGGCGGAACTTCACGAGCGTTTGAATCCTGATCGGAAGGCATCATTTATGCAGAAAGAGTGCAAGGCGTTAGCTCTCGCTGACAATGCTTTTGAAGACACTACGCTATGTAGCTTCGAGGAGATTCAGCCATAGGTTTGATCGCATTAAGGAACCACAAAAACTGCCAAAATTTTTGAAAAAGACTATGAAAAACCCTATAAAGCATGGTATATGAACACGACTTTCTAGAATAGTCACTGAAAGTTCTTATGCCTTATGCCCAATTCATAGATTGCTCTAAAAAAGATGATAACAGAGAACTTCTAGTTTATTTATTATTGACTAAGCTAATAGCGCACTGTTCGCGATAAACTTCATCACTCGAATTTTCATGAGAAACGCTTCTCGTGGCTCGTCAGAAGCAGAAACAGCGTCCGAAAACGTAACGGGACGAAACGCTACCCAGGAGCCGCAAAACGGCTTAGAAAAAGTGAGCTGCAAACCCGCCGCTTTGGAGCAAGTCCCGCCTATTCTCGCCCCTCGACGTAGAACAAAATGAACACTCGAAATCGTGAGTTGAGAGCTGACACTGGTTTTCGATCCGAAAGCCCCTGTTCTTTCTCTTCTTCTATTCTCAACTTTTCTTACTTTTACTCCAGGCCAGCTTCTGCAAGGCATACATTGGCTGCAAAAAGACGGAAGTTACAAGCCCCCGGACAATCTCGTCAACATTTTCCCTAAGCTCAATTTCTTGAGGACCATAACTTTATTCCCAGAAAGGTCTTCAGTACGATTCCAGAAGCCAAACTATTAGAATCAGAATGGGACCGAGAGTGTTTGCAAGATAATATAAGTCTGACCTCTACCCCAGACTCTTCGGCCCAGCAAAAAAAAAAAACAGAAAGAGCTTGATTTCTATGGCGAACAGTGCCTCTGAAGGCAGCATGATGATCAACCCCTTAGTGACTTTCCACAGTAAAATGATAAGCGTTTGATAGCTGATCCTGGGCCCTCAGTGTGCCGAAAGAACGGAAATTCAGAAAACGGGCCAGGAGTGACAAAACTAACGGCTGCGAGCAAGCGTTGTTCTGGTGTTTCAGAGCCAAAGCCCGTGCTCCATTTCCACACCCCCTCGATAATATGAACAAAGTCGAAGAAGCATAGATTACAGAACATAATCAAGTCGAGAGAGGTGCTTTGATAAGTGCATTAAGCTGACCACTTCATTGCACTGATAGGTATCATCCTTCATAGCGGTCAATTCCTCCAAGCTCAAATCAAACGTAAAAAGGATGGACCTATATTGGCTAGAAAATACGAGCTTTCGCTGCTCTTTTAAAGCATGCCTTACTATATAGAGCACCAGACATTCCGTAAAACCGTGTAGATATCGCAAGTGAAAGATTCATCATAAACAATTCCTTTGAAATGGCGATCAGGCAGTACTTTATTGACGCTTTCCTGAACATTTCCTAGCTTCTCTTTCAGTGAGTCTTTCTCGTCACTTCTGGGTGAGCATTCCCACCCGTCCTCTTCCACACAGAACAAATGCCCCCTTCTCCAAACGTTAATGGTCCCACGGCATTGTTATCTACATGCAGCGTGCTGCAACAACTGGTAGACTGGCAAATATGGATCTAAATTTCTGTTCCGAATTAGGAATGTATGTGTTGTTATCCCGGAGAGTGTGTCTTTGTGTTAAATGCAGAAAGCAGAAGAGCCTTCCAAACAGCGCAACTTGTGAAGAAAATCAAGGCACGAAATAGTGAACAAGAAGTTGTTCAAATTCGCTCCATACCGGAATCGTTGAACAGTTGCGCAGGGTCATAAGGATTTCCAAAGTGGCGGGGGAAGCAGATTGTGCTAGATTGGCTGACGGAGATTCACGCCTCTTTCGGGACGATATTTTGCACAATAGTGCGTTTCCGACCCAACAAACTCTTCCTGCATCCTTAGATGGAGAGCCCAAGAAAGCGCCAGGGAATTGAAGGCAGCAGAACACGCGCTCGAAAAAAGCTTGTTGAGATAACTACCGATGTTTCTGCAAGTCGCATGGCTCCCCAGTAGACTTCTTCGACGCCGTTGGAAGCGTCAAAAACGGAGTCAAACCTATAAAATTTCAGCAATGCAAATCGAAAATTTTCTGCAACCCGCTCTCTGAGCTCAACCGCCCCAAAAATACAAACTGTCCAGATTGAGTAGTACTAATACGGTCCGCTTTACCTGTTTTTCTTGATGCTTCCAACGAGGTTAACGTTCCAGTAATACAGGCTAGGTAAGACTATATTGGCTTCTCTCTATCTCAATCGTTTTGTTGTTACATATTCGCCGTTTCAAACGCGCACCGTAAAACTCGTCCATAATTTCACCTGATAATAAAATAAGCGTTAAAACTCTCTATTTGCACACAAGCCTTTTCGTTCTGTTCTTTCGTCAGTCTCTACCAATACAATCAGCTCTCAGCTCGAAACCTTTGATTTATATCATAAAATCGATACCATTTTTGAGCGTGCGTCTGCTGCCTTTAAACGCAAAAGAAGTGCTTGTTCCTTAGCGCTTGCAATGCCTTCAAGAGAGAATGGTTGTTATACAAAGATGCCCACTCAAACGTTCTTCGGTTTCTTCCTAAACTCGACCACACTTTCCCGACGACGTTGTGACTCAGCCCTTCTGAACTCCACACACGTTTCCTCTACGACAATGTCTGCGCTCTTTCTGAGTCCTCTTCACATTTTTATAACGTGGCACAAACTCCTTGTGACAGCTTTCTCCCCATTCCTCCATAATGTTCTTGTAACAGAACATTACATTGGCGTGCTTTTGGTTTTGTTGGCATCGAAAGTTGGGAAGTAATTGTCGACTTCTTGAACGGCAATAACAGAGTTAGGACGGCTGGTCATATGTAAGCAAACATATCATTTAGCTAATTATGACATGTAATGATTACTACATGCAAAGAAGTCAACCTCGTTGACAATAATAAAGCATGCAATTCACTTGTTATTTTCGAGATTTTCAATGATATCCTATGGACCATACTGGAGATCACAATAATAAGTGCAGCAATAAGTATAGCTAGGGAGAGACGGCGAGAAAGTGTGAGGAAAAGGAAACGCAGCTATGGCACGCGATAATCGAAAATGAATTTCCACCCTGAATCACAGGATATGCACAGCCTTGACATACAACGGCACGATATGGCAGACCAGAAACTTTTGAGCAATTCAAATGAATTTTGCCGACTTTTTTCTTTTCTATCGCATATTCACTACAAAAAATCTTCTATCTATTTCATTCCCCCTTTCAATACCGTACCGATACTGATACAATTTATCTAATGTTTTATCAAGTTCAACGACGAAAAATTATAAGCTGGTGCTACATGACGAATTTCCAAATGGGTAATTCCTGCAATGAGGCTAAAGTGCGCGGTGCACTGGGTGTGTATCATGAGGTGTTGCGTGAATGAAAAAATATCTTTTTCGTTAAGCGTTAATCAGCGACTTAATTTTGAGAAAAAACGCGTTAGCAAGTTAATGCTGTTAACCACGTTTATTTTTCGTTTCATTAAAATTTTCCAAAACATTACTTGACCACAAGGAAAATCTATAAATCACTGAAATTCTATAATCTCTTCAATTCAGGAATCCAGGACTTCAGAAGACGTTGTCGCGACGTCGTGAAAAGCGCAGGTGGTTCCCATATGAGCGTCATCATGACGTCGTGGAAAAAGTGGTATTTCAGATGACGCGTCTAGGGACTGCGTGAAACGGTAGGCCTTAAGAGGATGCTGCGCAGGTGGGTAGGGCCTTGAGCTAACGTCAGGACGTCGTGGAAAGTGGGTGAGCGCTCGGATGGCGTCAGCAGGACGTCGGTGAAAAATGGGCGTGCGTCGCGTCCCCAGAACGTCAGCAGCGCTTCATGCGTAGAGTGTGCGCCACGTGATGCACTCCGCACACAGAGCGTGCGCCGCATATTAAAAAGTGTGTAGCCACCTCATAACCCCGGGCCTCCCCAACCCTCATTTTAATAGCTTACTTAACCGTAGAGAGGTAGATCAGGCCTCCTCAAAATCCTTTTTGGGACACGAATTCGAATTCTTTCGAGATTGAGAAGAGACAACTAAAATAGATAAATAATGGGATGGGACACATTGAGGTTAGCGATGTATTTCACAGCAACCGAAAATTGACAGCGCCGTAAGCCGACGCGACGTGCACACGGCCCCACTTTTTAACAAATCTGGCCATTGGAAGCACATCAGGTCAGTTCCATAATTCCACCAGGCAATTAACAAACTCAAATTAACGTGATTTTGAAACTTTTTCGTTACGCGTTAATCGCTTATTCTCCAAAATAAACCGCGCGTTAAAACGTTAATGCGTAAACACGTTAACGTTATAACGCACAGCCATGGTGTGTATGATTGCTCGTTTTTCCGTGATGACAAAATGAAGTGCATTAGTATACTGATGGGTGTGTCCATTAGGAGACAGTTACATTTGCCCGGTGTATTACAAGGGCCTCAATCTTAGAAGTGAACCGTTTTGGCTTCTGAGTTCCCCAAATGAGTGTCTCATTCGCAACCCATGTGCAGTGTTTATTTGGCCGTTATCATGCAGGAAATGCGTGTGCAAAATTGTTGTTGTTGTGTGAATTTTGTAGTATCCTGTATCTACGCAAAACAATATTAAGCATCTAGCTCCTTCTTGCAAAGCGTAGGAAATACAAAATTTCAATGAAGCGAGCCAGCATACCTGACAGAACGCTAGCGTAAATGGTCCGACGACTGTACCACCAATATAGTTTGGTCAACCACAGAACCTGGAAAAGACTCACATGTTCTGGCGATTTCCTCATTTCAGCGAGAGCAGTTTTGAGAGGCTCAGAGTCCCTGAGATGCACTGTGTATTCACTCTGAACGTCGCTGACCTCGAACGTCGCTAGCCTCGATTGTAAAGAAGGAAAACGACATTTCATGGCGGCGACTCGTCCAGCGGAAATTTGGGCAGGGAGGGCCGCCTCGCCGACGTTAGAGATGCTTACCCTACTCGCCAAGTGCAACTGGAACTCATAGTAAAACTTTCGGCATAAGTGCTGAATTCTGCCGTGCATTTAGCCACTCTAATTACTCACAAAGCTTTACTTCAGACACGAAGATTACCTGCAGTCTGTCCTTGATAATATCCAGGGCTATCACTGGACCATACATCAACGAAAGAAAGCTATCGCTAACGGCCAGCAATGCGAGGGGAAGAAGAAATGCGCATGTCTCCGAGCTTGTACAATATTTCCTAGAAAGGCATCATCTGTGTGTAGGTATTTTCAGTTTCATGTGGTTTAAATCCAACCTTACAGCTATGAGTAAGTTGCAGAAAAAGCTGAGATCGAGCGAGAGAGACCAAGTGCCGGCTAGCAGCCAGCCATGTAAAATCGACGATCGATTTATGTTCACTCCACATGGATCCTCAAACTCATCATATGCCTTTGGAGTTCATTCATCTGAAATTCGATAGAGAACATTTACACACCCCTATGTATGCGTGGTCAACCCGAATAATGCCACACGATCTGGTGACATGCAAGAGCGAACATGAAAAAGCTTAATTGTTCAAGATGATAACAAGTTTCAAAGGAGTTCCAGCGAGCCTGAACAGTTCAGCGAGCTAACAGTTCAAAGAATGAATTCGACTGACAGATAGTCACGATGGAAATAGAACTCTTCTCTTCACGATGGAAATGAACTCCCGTATCTGTTCTCGGCAAAAACTTCGGGAATCGAGTATTGACAGCATTTTTTGTTGCGAATGGTATTGGGAGGGGATTCATGGAGGGTCTCAATGTTAGGGGTAAAGTCGGTCCGATTGAGAATGTCTGTCCCGGGCGGTCGGCGTGCGTGTCGAGCGGCCGTAACGAAAGCACATTTTGGACGAGTCTTTCTCACGGCTGCACACAGTTGGTCGTGGGATGTTTATACACGATTCGGTTCTAATATTCCTCCCAGTAATCGGTTTATAGATCCCGAAAATGCTCTCCGCGACGGCCGCTCAAAACGCACGCCGACCGCTAGGGAATACAGTCTCGCTCTGGTAAACAAATTTCAGCACGAGATTCTATCAAGCTTCAACGGAAACCATTGAAAAGGAGTTGTTCATGGTGGTTTTGAGAAAAACTACATGAAAGAACAGGATTTATTTTTTTATTTATTTACCTATTAGTTGCTTCCGCATGAACGCGCCAAAAAACAGAAACATTCAGTCAAGAAGTTACATGTTGGATGTTGCAAAACTCGTAAAAAACTAACAGAAAGCTAAATATGAATCGAAAAGCAGAGAACGAGTCAGTCACACAACAGGTAATGAACACAAGGGAGTGCCGACTGAATTAATCAGTTTGTTTTTACTAGCTCAGTAACCGCGTTGATGGACGTCATTCGAGCGAAAATTTGTACCCCGTGGACAGATTTCTTAAAACGACCCAACGAAGCTGGGATTGGCCGTATCAGCCAGCTATGACACATAGAAACTACAAAAACTTCTTTGGAACATGAGTATACTGGGTCTTCCTTCATGTGGGACTGGTAAGTTGGCCAAGCAGCCTGTAGAAGTATGTAGAAATGATAAATCTGTTCTCTTTTTCTTTGCAACCTACATACATTCCACCGCAATGTTAAAGGTTATGAGTTGGCAAACAAACACTACGGTGGAAACCCTGGCGCTTTGCTAGATTTTGTCCATGAAAACCGTAACTCACCCAGATTATCAGCAGTGCTGTCGATCGATGACGAAATCTGGCAAAGCGCCAGGCTTCTCCACCGTAGTGTTAGCGTGTCGACTGCAATCCAAACTTTCCGTGTCTCTTCAGTGAAGAAGAAGACTGTTTCATCAGTTGGAAATTTTTGGTTAATATTGCATTGAAGTAAGTGATTAACATATTTTGATGTGATTTAGGTAGTTTGACGCGTGGAATACATACGTAAATTAACCTATCGAATGTTGTCTCCGCAAAACTCATCGTCGAATTCAGTGGTGGCGGCACGAACATCCGATGAAAATCATTAATAGTTTTGAACGGAAAAGAATGGACATAGAAACGAAAAACGAACATATACATGGTGGATAGAATCGAATGATTCTCTCTTTAAGTTGCCACTGTATTCAAAGAGACTAAATCTCCATTATCCTCGAATGCCCAATTCGATAATCATCGCTCTGCAAAACTTTCACATCCGAATGGAAGCTTTTGTACCCTATGTTTGGAGCGGAAATTGCTCGCCTTTCCCATCGCGTGCATGTTAGAGCGCATACTATGCTCCTCTTTCTTCCCGACGCTGTCTCTGCGCACAGTCCGCACACGCACGCGACGGAACAACGTAAACCTCGCACCAGGAAATAGAGGGTAGTCACAACGATCTGTATGACTAGTAGATAACAGCTAGAGCTTGAAATCTCAGTGATTATGATTGCTCTAGGCGCAATGAAGTTCGCGAACTTGTTAATGTAATGTTAAAGCGGTAATTAGCACCCAGATGGATTAGAAGAGTTATTTATGTATCCGGCACGCGATTTTGTGTAAAAGATACAGTCTCATGATTTATATTAGAATAGATTTCCGTAAAACTTTTCCAAATTGGACGAATTTCCGAACGGTTTCTTGATTGATTGTCAAGAACTTCACTCTGAATCATGTCAACGTTAAAGGCAGTGTTCACGATAATCTTCGATTTTGAGATTAATCGTCAAAATCGGATTGTTTATACTTCCGGGTAGAAGACTGAAATGACGAAGAAATCTGAGAAAGGGGAAAGGGGGGCCTTCAGTGAAGGGCCTGCAAAAATTCTTTCAATCCCACCACACCTAATTTTTTTTTACTTCCTCTACTGGAGCTGTTTCGTTGTGACAATAGAAAACTCTTGTGGACCCGTCTTTTGCAATTCTGGGCTACTCTCTGTTATGCTCCGCTCTCTTTCTTCTGGACCCTAACTAATACTGTTTGATCGTGACTAAAATACTCTTCCATTTTTTGATTAGCCCCCATTTCTCACCGCCGGTGACGACCACCGAATGAACATGTTCATCCAAACAGAGCAACTAGTCCATGCCCAGAGAATAATGTCACTGGAAAGAAAAACGTTTTAGTGCGTTTCAAGCCGTTTCTCCGTAATTTTGGTAACATCATTGGTAGCCAACGTATTGTTTTGAGTAGAAAAACTCAGAAACGAAAGTCATCATGTGAACACTGCCTTTAGGATACTGGAAATAGTAATGAAGCTTGGTTCGTTCCTGAAGTGCACAGATCTATGAGAAGATGCAAAGTCAGCTTCCAACGACCAGTGAACGTGCAGCAATATTTTTTTGTTGACCAATCATCACAAATTAATTTCCCAAACCTCCCGTAATGATGTTAGCTAGAAAATCTCGCACGGCTAAGGCCTCAGCATCAGTAAATATGATGAATGTTTTCTGGTCGACTCTGGCACGCTCTCTCCAGATCTGAGAGTGGTTTTCTGCTGCGGTGACCTCTTCTGAGTGAATTTCCTGAACGCTTTTAACTCCTCCACCGAAAAAAATCTCAGATCTCATTCCTCGGAAACTTCTCTGAAGGAGTTATTAGGGGTGGTGGAACGCGAATTTGGCATAAATTCTGCCGATTCTCGAAGCATTGAGGAAGGTTTTGCTACAGCCAAAAACGCGTTCCCGTACCCAACGTGGTCTAAAAGTTGACGTGAAAATATCGACAAAGCGAATTCTTAATTCGTGTTCAACACCCTAAATTACTCCCTTTTACGGGCAGCGTAATCTTTGAAATATGGAGTACACGAAAGCAAGTTGGAATATTCAAAAAACCGCCTGGTGGCTGAGGAATTCTCTACACTTTTTCCAAAGAGAGTAGTAAGGCGTCTACAACGTCTTTCATAGTGATTCTAGAGCAGCTGGGGAGGTATGTTCACATCCTTCGTTGAAAAGTGCTACTTCTAGAAAAGTACATTTCGTTATGAATGGCCACTCGATCCAAAAAGCAGCTCCCTTGTTTAGGCGCGCAAAAGAATCACATCTGGCCCAGTCATCTCTGTCTCACCTCAATTCGCACAAATGAAGACTCGATCATAACTTCAGAAGCATAGCAGGGTAACACCTCCCGGTAACCTAAGGGATCTTCAACGCGTTTACACTAGGCTGCAAGTTTTGTCATGTGTATGTGTTGCACAGTTTAAAGTGGTTATTTTATTCAATTATTTATTTAATTGATTGTTAATTTAAATTATTTATTTATTTATTATTAGTTTATTTATTTATTTATTTGTATTGTTATCTTATACATTTATTTATTTTATTTATTCAGCCATTATTTATTTATTCATTTGTATTTATTTATTTATTTATTTATTTAATATTTATTTATTTATTTATTAATTTATTTATTTATTTATTTTATTTATTATTATTTATTTATTTATTATATGCATGGAACACTACGCGTAGAACAGAAAAAACGTGAAAAAGCAAGACAGAAATCATACAACACGAAACAGAAAGTATGAAAATGTGAGAATGGCTCAAACGGGTCCAGCATACAACTGAGGTGATAAAGCTCTACGGGAACCAAACTAACAAGGGAAGTATTTTTAGTGGTAAACGCATCTGCGAAACGTCTCAATAGTGAAACACAGTAGGCACCCATCTAGCATTTTTTCGGTGTTTAAAAATTCTCGATTTTGCTCAAAACTTGTATGCAGGGTATAGTTAGGTGCTGAAAACGAATTTGTTGTCTAGTTTCCGAAATTCTTGGGTTTACTTCAGGTTACGGTTGGTACATTGTCAATTATGGAGCAAATCTTACCTTAGCATTTCGAAAATTGACAAATGTACATTAAATTCGTATTCATCACCCCAAACAACCCCCTTATACAAGTTTTGAGTCAAATCTGAGACTTTGACCGAACTACCGTATACCCACCGCAATCTACCGTGAGCCGATCGAAATCGCTAAACGGACTTTGGGTAAATGACATGTTTAGCACTCCAATCGTCCGTCCCAAAGAGAAACATTTTGAGCCGTTCCAGACATCCTCAAAAGTCACATTTTGCCCTCAAATTCCCCCCCATTAGAAATTTTGAATGAGTTTAATCGAAAACATTGGAAAATCAGCAGATAAACCCCAGATTCGTGACCAGGGCTCCAAATAATCCAGCTGGGAGGATTTAAGGTCATATCTGGAACATTTTTTTAGAGCGCTTTCAGAGCCCTCTAATTGGTATAAATAAACTCCCAACCAAAAATCCGTCTAAAAGCCTAAAACGCTATCAGTCTGTAGAAAGATTGGAAATTGTGTCTTCACCCAATCTTTGCTCAGGGGCGTAGTTTTGGGCGCTGAAAACAATTATTAGGTTCTTTTTCGAAATTCCCAAAAACTAATGCGCGCTTCGGAATGTTCAAAAAGCACAAAAAAACAACCGAAAAAATGGAGGCCAAGAGATACCAAAAATACAAGCCGTTTTTCCAGATGCGTTTACCGCCATAAACACTTGCCTTGTATGCCGTCTCTTGGAGGTACATATGTACTTGTCGATCAGCTTTTTGTATTGGGCCAGGGAAGTTGGTAATGGATGTTTCTTGATATGCTTCATGTCAAAATGTGCGGTGTAGGACGAATATGGTGAAAAGTTCCTGGTCTATCGCGGTGTCACTTTGCTATTTGTTGAAACTTACAACCGTCTTTTATGAAATGAGTGACCACATGTATGTGAGGCTACCATAAAGCTCATTTTCTCCTGCTGAGAATAGTCGAGAAAGTAAAAAGATAATGGAGGACGTTCAAGAATCTTAAGTTAGACCTATTGAAAAAAACTCAATGTTTAGCCACGCCGGCGCGCAAGTGCAATTCTACTATGAGGCTTTAGGGGCGGATAAAAAGCCTCTCAAAGTTCTTGATGAATTTAGCGGTGCCGCAATTTAATGTGTTTATGCAAGACGGCGGAATGAAATTAAGAGAAAACACTCCATGGCAACACAATGCCAGCCCAGCCAGCGTGGGCTACAAGTGATTTCTGCCTATCAAAGACGACGTGGTTCTCACCACAGTGTGTGTCGCGACGGAGGAGGGTGGATATTGCGTTTCACTGTCTTTCCTTCTATGGCTTCATAGGCATCCAATTGCAAAACAACCGAGTAAAAGATGACAACAGCAGTGTGGGTTGGCAAGCGAGACAACAATCTCACAGCATTTCCTTACAATTCCCAGCCCCTATGTAGTATGGACGTGATTATATCCGCATCCGACGTGCACAGTTTTAGTGGCTAACGCCAAAAGAGAACGCTTTCGGGGGGAAATTGACATCAGCCGCCGCGAAAACGCTTTCTGTGAATGAAGGCTTCAATTTTGCGTCCAAAAGAAGCAATAACGTATTTATTGCTTCTCTATCAATATATTCCAGGGGCCATGAAATTGGAAATAAGGCCGGCGATTTGACAGTAATCACGGACTTACCACTAATGTCATCTGCTTCAATAGAACAAGAACTCAACAAAGAATCACTTAGGCTAAAATTAGGTACATGGTTAGCCTCCTCAAGAGAAAAACATTTAAAGGCAGTGGTCACGATGAAAAACGTTGCCGATAAAAACTACAAAAATCAGCTAAGATCGAAAACAGCTGAAAAACTATGAAAGTAGAGCGTTGAAAACGGGTTAGAATTAGAGTTTCTTCTAGGGCCCAAAGATGCCAGTTCGTGCACACGTGCACAGCGCCGCCCAAAAAGATCGCAGTCTCATGCCGAGCAGTCAAAAATCATCGACAATCAGAGGAAGAAATACCTCGTAAAAATAGTTGATCAATGAAAGCAAGCGCTTCAGTCAATGTTTTTGTGTAGATGAGCACATAAATATTCAAACAAGTCAGTCCGAAGGTCAGCTGATGTTCTTGATATTAGAGATCACCGATGGCGATGATGTGTGGTGGGCTCGTCCACCATAAAAAGACAAGAACGTTTAGGCTTCAAATTTGACCCAAAACATCGGTTTTTTCGCGATTATTTCTATTAGGTTCTACTACTCGAAACCCATAAAACGGTTCAGAGAGGGAAAGAAGGCAAGCATATTTTATTGCGACCACTGCCTTTAAACCGCACCCGCAGCTAGCGCGGCGGTCGCGTGCGCCAGCCCGCTAATTGATTCAGGCCGAGAGAAGAGTGCAGCTGATCAGCTCACTATACCGCCAGCCGCCTATGAAATTTGAACTGTCCGAGCCAGCCGCGGGTGAGATTCAAATGTTTTTTTCTTAAGGAGGCAAGGCGGACCTAACTGTAGATTTCTTCAGTTTTTGATGCACAAAATTCCCTTCAATATTCATCTTGGGCACATACGAATTGAGAACGAAAAGCGTTTTCGCTTAATTGCTCCGGCCATCTCTCTCCTTCAGTGGATTGGTGGGGGGAAAAGCAGGAGAAGGCAGTCAATTACCTGCTTCATGGATTTATGATAGATGCAGAGTTTATCGTAATGATTCGAGGAGCCTAATAACTGCAGCCATGGGCAGCTCGGTGAATGATGATTACTATTGCGGCAAGGAATACAAGCTCACAAAATCCAAAACACTTGCAAAAATCGGCATAAATTCTCATCGAAGTCCACAATAGACTTCTACTTTTTTCATTGCAAGTAGAGGTGACCGTATCTATATCGTTGCTTATCTATCAGCAGCGGTCTTTGCACATATGCTTAGAGGCGAGGTTCGGTCACATCTTGACTTTTCCAGTCAGTGTGTTAAATAGGTCGACGTGGACTTAGTCAGCACTATATAAAAGTTTTGTAAGCTGTGAGCCGTTATTCATGGAGAAAACGGTCTGTAGGTAAAGAACTACGGTATTCACAGCATGATCACGCCGCCAAAATATCGGTGTTTCCACGCCATGTAGGTGATCATCTCGCCGCCCCGCGGCGAATTCACCGCACTGGCGGCATTCACAGTTCTGCTGGAAGACAATTTCCACCGCACGTGGACACTGTGAAATAACTCAAATAAATTTCCGCTCATTTCCTGGGATAGCCTGTGGCCTGCTTTCCGATTTAGCGGAAAATCTCAAAATCGAAATGCGGCCCCAACCCTAAAGGGACTGCTCACGCTTAATTTCATCCCTGAGCATTTGATGGGAAACAATTGCGATAGCTCTCAGAAACAGAAAACCGCTGAGATAAAGAGGTCAAAAGCCAAAGAAAATTAGAGCGAAAAATGGCTCAAAAGAATGCTCCAGCAGTGGATGTGGCCTGTCGTTCTCACAAGGGAGGAAATTCCAGGGTAGCAGTCGTCCTGAAAAAAAGTTCTTCTGAGACGCTAGGGGGATGGATAGAAAAGCAATACCGTTGGGTTTTCTCTACGGACTTTCAGGTAGACCGAAAAATCGGAAAAACAAAAACAATTAGTGGACGCATTCTCTGCAAGCGGCCACCATGCTGTGCTTATAGTTTTCAGAAGCGAAAATTATTTCAAATTGTCCCACTTCTCACTCGATTGATTGTGTCAACCCTATATGCCTTGTTTGAGAGTAAGCCATGTGGAGATCAAAAATAAAGAATGATCAATGCTGATTCCAAAGATGTCTCCATGTTAGGAAAATACCCACTTTGAAGCGAGTTATGACCAAAAGACGAAAAAAGCGATTTTCCGCGTTTTTTTTTCGCCTTTTCACAAAAACTTGGGGTGGGTATTGTAACACTTCTGACAACCTTCTACCAACTACAGAGAGTTGGAAAAAAATTCTGCGCGATCGAGCCAAGTTTAATAGTTTTCGATGAAGGGTTAGCAGATGTGTTGAACAGCCGATTTTCGCCTTCTGAAAAGAAAAGCTGGTGATAATTCAGAAAAAGTTTCAATGCTTTGCATCTTACGATAGCAATGCTGTCTCTTCGATGTTACGCAAACGACTTTATGTGTCAGAGCACGTGCTTTTGTTTACTCAAGCAAAATAGTCAGAAGGTGCTCACATTACAATATTTCTCTATGAACCCGAAATGCTAGCACAAGAAGGCGGGAATTCTTTAGAATGAAGTGAGAAAATTCTCATGTACTTCAGGGATTCACGAGGTAGAAACTGTAAATCCAATGAGATACGAAAAAGCAGGTCAAAATGTGATAGAGAAATCTCGTGGAGAAACAATCGAGTAAATTCAAAATTATTTTTGCAAAAGATGCATTGCGGGAATCGAACCTGTAACCCAGCATTCCTCCGTCGTTTAGTACTCCACAGCGCTATCCTCTCGGCTATCCCCAACTTCAGTCAAGTGATCACAGGAATGGAATGCACGGTCAGCTTGGGAACGGCTTATATCTCACAAATGAGCCAGAATCGAACCGTGAAACCTTCTATAGGACAATTTTATTGTAACGTGTATAATATGCGCCGAGCAGATAAACTCACTACAAATGCATCAAATAAGAGGTTACAGCAGTTTCAACCGGGTTTTTCTATTTTTTGTCTATTTAAGGCCTTCAGAGAAACCCCAACATTCATTGTTGTTATTCAATCCATTTCAACACTCCCAGAAGAACTTTCCTTTCAGGACGTCTCGAAGGACGAACTTGTCAGTTGTTGCCAATGACAAGGCCGTATCACTGCCATGCTTGGACCACCAATCATCAGCAGAACTTTTTTTTTTTGAAAAAGGCAATGGATTTGACAGCATTCCGTCTTACAAAGTTTTCCGAATGTTTCAACTTGCTGTTAAAGTGCATGTCAAAGTGTGGCACTGATCCAGCCTTTTCGATGTTGATGGCAACAACTTGGCTCAGGGGGGGGGGGCGTACCCCAAGTACAGGAACATTCTTCTAAACCCTTTTCGTCACGAAAACGGCGCAAGGCCAACGCTATCCTGATCCAATGGCTATCACAGTTGTTCCCCACTCAAGCGGAAGTTTATCGGAACAGGGCCCTCAAAGCTTAAAAACGATATCGACTCTATGATATGAATCGAAGGTTTGGAGCTAGAAGTAAATGAAACTACTTTTTTTCAATTCAAGAAAAACTATTTTTTGAAAAACTTTTTTTTAGTTCGATGAAAACTTTGAAAAAACGATTCAGATGAGAGGTGTTTTGTATTTGCATGGAAGTGGAGGAGTTGCAATACTGCTGCTGACGTAGGGAAAAGGGGCGAAACGGGCAAAGATGGCAACGAATACGTCTTTTGCCTGTTACTTCTTTTAAAGAACTCTAATATAAAATTTGAAAGAAAAAAAAACAGACTCCTCAGGGCGACATCTCAGTTCCAGTCAAATTAAGAAAATCCGGGGAACTCCAGAAGGTCACCCATTTTTGGGCAAAGTTGTTTCACCATGCGACAACGTTTCTAATCACGCGCGGTGATAAGCGGAAAGAAACGAGGCGCTCATGGAAAGAACTTTGGCGCGCCCCCTCTGCCATCTCTCTCGCAGCAGCACGTGCTTCTATCGTCGAGAGGTTTGGAGGCCCGCCTCTCGATAGAGGCGGTGTTCCACCCCCTGTATGGGCGTGGTCTCTCCAACAAGGATACGGTGCATGTTACGTTCCGCAGCAAAGATCATCACAACCGAAATCCGCAACAAGAACATCATCTTCGCCACGGTCTACAACGAGGCAGCTTCCCACGCTGAGAACCGTAAGGGAGCCACCTCAGTGGTTAAAAGTTGCCCAGAAAGTGACTCGTGGTCACCATCCTGGAGCGGCCCCGATGAGCCAACTGCGCACTTTATTGGATGGGGCCCCTTAGGTCCCCGCTATAATCGGGCGATAGTCCGTACATAGTCCCACCCAATTCAGAACGAGTGCAGAAATTGTTCATCGACAGTCCTCATAGATCGCCCGTAGCCCCACCCCACCTAGTTCCTCCAACCCCCCCCCCGGGATAAATGCAAGCAAAGAACGCGAAACGAAGACAGAAAATTGTCCTTTGGTAGTCCCCCCTAGCTCGTCCGTAGTCCTTCCCTGTCCTACAGCGATCAAATTTGTATAAATAATACCATCAATATATAGGGGAGTGGCCCGTGGAGAAATTTGGAGGCACTGAGATCTAGTCATTGGCACGTGTTATACAGTAGGAATATACTACACAACTATATGGAAATCACTACGTTCGTTTCTGAAGGTGTACTGTGCCTTTAATTAAAGGCAGTGTTCCCGATAATCTTCAATTTTGAGATTATTCGCTATATTGATTAATTGGCCCCCGGGTAGATTAAAATGACGTAGAAATTGAGAAAAACACACCAGAAGTACATGAAATCCTTAAGTATCACCCCGCCTCTTAAGTATCACATGAACTATTTGTTGTGAGAATGAAATCTTTTGTGGACCTTTCCTTTGCAATTCTCTACTCTCTATTGCTACGTTCCTTCCTTAGGGCCCTAACTAATCCTACTTTGCATGAAATATTCTTCTGTTTTCGATCGACCCATTTTTCACCGTTGACAACCACAATGAACATGTTCATCCAACCGAACAACTAGTCTATGTTATAGAATAATGTCACTGAAATACGACGTATAAAAGCGTTTCTCGCCGTTTCTTCGTAATTATGGCAACACTTGGAGGCCAACGAATTGTTTTATGTGCAAAAATCGGGGACGAAAATCATCGTGAACACTGCCTTTGAAGACAGTTTACACGCTAGCAGAAGTGGTACATAGAGATAGGGACGTTAATGGAGTTACAAACATTCTCAAATTTAGTGCTCGAATACGGTAATTTTGACTTGTTTTTGGCGCTTCCAATTATGTAAGCTTTCCAGTACAGGCCGTACGAGTGTATTAGCGTCGTTATCTCAACCGCTTCGTCGCTAACTTCGCTATCTCGGCCTATGTGGTGTGACTCGTCCACTTCCGAACCACAACAAAAAGCCGTTATTTATTCATTTCAACCTGGATTAATCGGTCTTTTTTCAAAATTTCCCAATACTAATGGCTCCAGGTTATCAATTCATGCCAAAAAACTCATGTAACTTTTGAGCATGCTGCCCTGACCTAACATTCGAAAGAAATATCTAAAATTCGAATCAAACGAATAAATCCAAACTGTGTGAGGACAGAGTGCCACCGAGGTGAGAACAATCCCAACTAATTAGAAGTGGGCAAACATCTGGTGACCAATATAAGCCCTCAATCAACAAGCAATGCTTGCCGTCAAATTCACTTAGTCTTCTGTGTAATTGAAGTATAATTACATACGCATGTTAGTATCAGAAAAAGACCGGAAATTGTTTTGTTTGAACTTCTGATTTATCCAAGCTTAAAAACTCCTTGACCGTTTAGAATCAGCTTCCAGAATGAGCCTCGAGCTGCATAAAGCGCGCCTGCATGCGAATGTCCGCAACGCGGTCGGTGGGCGCGTTGAGCAGCGGCCACGTTGATAGCTTGTGGACGAGTTTACCCTGGCGGAAAACAGCTGACTGTGGTTGCTAGTATTCTTATTTTTGTATTCTATTCGTATTTTAGTCTCCAAAATTAAAAAGGAGTTCTTGTCACGAAAAATTTAAAATAATTGCTTGTAAGATTTGGTGGCTATGGGCGGGTCGAGGACATTTTGGTATTACCCTGTACCTAAAGGGGTTGCCTGCCAGGGTCAAGCAGAACGTTGTCCAATACTCCGAACTTTGGTAACCAGAATTTTGAATAATAGTGGAAATGTTCTTCTTTCAATTTTTTTCAGAGCGTTTTTCTCGCTTTACAAAACTAATTCTTTTTTCACTTTCACCTGATTTCTCCCTTCCCCTCCAAAATGTGATTTTTTAGAATATTTTCGCTCCACCCGTTGTCCCGACGGACTCTGTTGCCTGCGCAGAAGCATGGGGAAGTAAGACGTTTTTTTTTGTTTTTTTTTACAACGCCTTTGAATTGCAGACATTCAGAACAGCAATGATTAACAAATGAAGCCGGAAAATTCCGGTAAGCACACTTGGAGATGGCGCCAGAAGCTGCGGGGCAGGGTATAATTTCGGGCATCGGATAAATGTGAGTGCTTCCAGCAGTGAAGCGAAATCAGTACTCTTCCTGGGATCATCACCCCACCATCATACTTTTAAAAAGTCTGCAGACGAGCATGCCTGGCCTATGGTTGTCATATTATAGTTCACCACTCAAGTCTGATTTGGGTTTCGACAAACCAAAAATATTATGGATTATGCGAAAGTGAATACAACCTGTACTAATAAAGAATGGGAAGACACTTGGTAACAAATAATATTCCACCCTGAAAGAGTGAATGAGTAAATATTTGAAGAAATGCTTACATAAGCAGTCCTCTTTTAATTCGAATATCAGAAAGCAGAGCGAAAAAAGCGGAGACTTAACTTTATGAGATTGCGTGTCTATATTGCAAAGAAGTGGTCATAGAAATGTGAAAAAAAAAAAGAAGGCGTCTTGTTAGCGGCTAGAAACAGATGTTGCTCAAAAAACTGATAGGCTGCAAAAATGGGAGATGATTTCTGTAAAATGCTTTTCTAACGCATGGTCTAGAAGAATGTGCGCTTTACATACAGAAAATGTTGGTGTTCAAAAAAAGCTGGCACGAAAGGTTACATTCGTCACTTTAAAAGAGTGCGGCGGCTGGAGAAGGATGGAGCATTGGAGCAGTCTAGGGGCGGGGGCTTTCCGCCCTTCCCGTCAACCTTATCTCAACAAGCCATTGTTCTCGTTGAAAAAGTTTTCCTTTTTTTTCGCAGAAACGTAACCTCTGGGTCAGAAAGGTGTAAAGGAAATAACGACGAAAAGTCGCTTGGAAGTGGGCAAAAATCGCGTGAATAAGCCGACCCAATGAATCGCTCCACCGCGTCATGAGTTGTCCTTTCAGAAGTATAGCAGGTGAAGCTTGAAAATGCTTTCATCTTGACTTGAATGATCGGAACATGCACACTAGTCGTTTTTTTTTCAATTCTCATAGAGAGAGCAGCCACGTGAATGGTCACCCACTAGAGTAGTATACAGCTTGGATCCGGACTCACTCAGAATTTTCGGATATCCATATTCGAATAGAACTGAAAATTTGCATGATTCAAAATCCGATTCACCGAAAATCATCGAAGTAAATCCGAATGAGCCAAATTCCGAATCACCGAAAAAAGTAAGTCAAAATCAGAGATGATCCAAAATCCGGTTAACCGAAAAAATGCCAAAATCCGTTTGATTCAAAATCTGAATCACCGAAATGTGCCACGAGTCAGATAATGATTCGGATACCGAATATCCGGAAAACGTCATGATTCGTATCCGGATAACGTTTCGGATATTGGGTAAATTCGGCAATGTCCTGTTACTCAAGCAAGCTTATCTGATGTCATAACTCGACATTCCATTCTACGAGTACCCATACAGATGCGTAGTTACACTGCAGACATCCAATTTGAGCGCGCATCGGTGAAATTTACGCTGCATTTTTCTGAGTTAATCATCCGAGATTGCAGAGTTTGCGCGTAATTAGCATTGATCCTCTTTGAAATGAGTTGTTCTGTGCGAGTGATAAGGCCTTCTCAGAGTGGCGTCGATGCACCGAGGAACATTTGTGGCGTCGCTCTCCAGAGCGGGAGGGAAAGTGGGCGTGGCCATGACTTGTCGCCGAATCATATTTCTGTCTCTGCGTCCCTTTACCTCTTCGCCGCCATTTGTTCGATTGAAAAAACAGTGAAATAGGGGAAATAAATATTTTTATAGAGAGTTAAAGCACAGGTACTAACAAAAGCGAACATCAACAAATAGAAAAAACTACGGCGGGACGGCAGCGACAGCGCAAAAATGGTCGAAATCACTTTCTACCATCGGCGCCGACGTTTGCTGGACCGAAGCCTGTCGCTGCCACTGTCGCTGTTGCGGGCCGAAGCTTTGCAGGCGCACACTGCGACAGCGACAGCGAATTCAGGGCCCTACTGCATACTTTCCGCGCCGAGCGACCGCGACAGTGCATATTAGCAACATCGATTTTCGGTCGATTTAGATAACAAGCATTATGTCGCGTCGCTCGTCAGCGTGGAAGTATGCAGTAGGCTCAAAGAGTGAGGAGCTCTGCGACAGGCTGTCGCCGTTTTCGCTGAAGCAGAGCGACGCGACAGTGTGGCGCAAAAGCATACGATACCCAATTTATGGCGCATTGAAGCGCGATTGGCTTCCAAAAACCATGTTTATTGATCAGAGAACGGGCAATCCTGTTTCAAGTGGATTAAAACAGGAACTCACGGGTATTTACGAAATCGATGGGAAGTTGACTGGATACATGATGATACTTCATTTATACTGAATGCTTCAACATTTACACTCACTTTGGAAGAGATTACAGAAAAGTGATCATATCTGTTTGGATTGCAAATATTCAAAGGAAAATAAAGCCTGGAGATTCATCAATGGAATCTTTTATCATAGTAAAGGTAGAAAGAATTTTTTTCAGGGATTTTCGCCAGACTATCGTGCATTTTTCGATAGACTTTTCGACTCTATACCATCTTCGGTATCCGAGCGGATATCCGACTCGGACATTCGGATTCCGACTCACCGAAAAAAGGTCAAAATCCGAGTGATCCAAATCACCGAAAAAAAACGTGATTTCCGAATTGATCCGATATCCGACTATCCTCCCTCCCTATCCAAATGACTCGGATTATCCGATGTTGCTATTTTGAATCTATCCGTTTGAGTCTGGATATTCGCGACCTCTGATTTTTGAGTTATCCGGAAATCCGAGTGATCCAATTTTTTTTTATTCGGATCCAATGTATACTGAGTAGCTTCAAGCGCCAAACCGGTTCCGGACGTTTCTGAATTTCCGAACTGTGCACGGAACACAAAAAATAGGCGTAATTGAATATTTTAGGGTTTTCAAGTGAAGTTTTCGCTTGAAAGTTGATGGATTTTCTCGGAGATTTTTCTTCATTATATGTCACTCTATTTTCACGTAGAACTTAGGAGTGGGCAAAAACACTCACACTTAGGATACGATTTGTTATCTTGAACACTGCCCTTGACACTTTTGGAAGTTTATGTATGAATACACTAAAAACGCGGTCTTTCAAGGCGCCAAACAACAAAGAAAATTTCCAGCAATAAAGAAAAACGTCTTTCCAGTTGAAAGAAGGGGGTTTGGGAATCTTTGCGAAGGTTAGATAGATATTGCTTAAAACCGCTAGTTGGCCTTTCTGCAAGGTGCCTTTTGTTCCCAGTGCAGAAAACTCCTTTTGTACATCTTTAATAGACCTAGTGGGCCACGCGATCGAACCTGACCTGGCTGGTGGTGCGGTCGCGCCACGTGTTCTCTTGTGCTAGATAGCCTGCGATAAGATAGCCCACTACGGCGCTGTCAGATTTTATATTTAAAGCAGGGGTTCGCGATAAAACCTGCTTGTTGTGCTATCCTCATCAGCAGAGTAGGATTTGCCAACTACAAGTGTGAATAAATAAGTGAAAACTTCTAGGAAAAACACTCGGGATCAATTCTTTTCTGGCTTGATGTCAGTCTGCCCCTAGTTATCAGAGAATTTCTATAGGGTTCTACGGTGAGAACGATTTTTGAGCTCACTTCCTGAGAGTGTAGATGTTGGCACATCAACTAGAGAGTGAAAAAGTGAGGAAAAGTTGAAATTTGCGAGAAAGCGCATAAAAAAGTGTGGTAGAACGGCAAATTACAGGTGTCCGCTCTCCCCAATTAACGAAATTTTCATTAGCGCTTATATACCCGCCTTTTTATTTTGCTCCTTCAAGTAGTCTTGTATTCTCCAAGAGTTGCTCAAAAATTACTTTAGAAGCAAAACAAAAGATGACAAAACAGGCATTCATAGGAATCTTTATGATTGGGGCGCTGGTCAGGACACGGAGCACATAACTTGTTATTGAGCTTTTTTTCTGCAACTCTTCGTTCTTTTTTGTGATTGACCAGATCTATGTACTCTCTTTACATGACAACAACTGTTTTTATCGCGATATGACCCTGCCTTTGAAGCAATGTTCGGAATGGTACAAAAGAAAGCGAAGAGAAAAAAAACTTTCACCATAAAGGCCTTTCAGGAACACCTTATGAAAAATTTATTCAATTTTGGAGGCTTAACCCGTAAACGCAGCAGAATCTCGAGGAGCCAAGTGCAATCTGGCAATACCCACACAGAGACGAAAGTCACGCTCGCTTTGTGTGCGCGGCCTATTCACTTACACTTCTTACTCGAATCATTAGATCAGTAAGTTATGGCGATAAACAGATTTAGAGCCCTCTTCTGAGTAACTTTAGGCACATAACAATGTGCACGTATATACCCTTCGATACCGTGAAACTAACAAAAAATTATGGTTGGAAATATGTAGGTGCTCATTAAAAATCGAAAATCGCAAGAAAACAAACTCCGGGAAACCTTGTGGCATACTGGACAAGATTTATATCGGAAGATGAGTGTATCTGAGGACTGAAATGAAAAAGCGGAAACGTTATACGGCGGTCATAATATGTAATTATGGCTTTTGAGTAACTTCTGCTTCGTACGTTTAGCTGGTATAGTAAGTATTGAGACTGGACGATTTGTCAAACAAAGAATCTACACAGTGTTTTCAGCTTTTTGATGAGGCGATCATATTTCTCCCATTTCTACCTTGCACTTCGTTTACTTCGGTGTTGAGGAATTTTCGTGCTCCATGCATGTGTACGTCAAAGCAGAGCTCGTCGAGCTTTCTAGCAAAGAAGTTATGCGCTCAATTAGAATCACACGACAGATCTAATATCCTTTTCAGCCCGGACCCGAAATAGAAAGCACATTCCAAGGAGCTGCTTGGAATTCAGGCGCAGAAATCTCTTATGATGCATTGAATTCAAAAAAACTCAGACATCAATCCTCAGTATTCCGCTCACATGGAGTTACGAGTTTTCATTTTTACAACCACATGAGTTCGCTTGCGTTATGAGAAACATACTTTTATTTGCATAAATTATACTTTACATTTCAAAGAGGCTGGCCAATCATTGTGAATGTTTTCTAAGCCGAATCGTAATACGTAATTGATTGACTAGGAATCATACTCCAATTATGGACACCTACCTCACACATATCCCCTGTTTCGTAGTGAAAGTTATTTGTCTGTATCGCGTGTTTGTGCAAGTGTGCTTTCCATCTCCTTTCTCCCCAAACTTTCTTTCCCCTTGCCCCGCAAACGCTCGAAGTATGAACAAAGGGTGAATTTGGCTCTGCTTATTAGGCATATTTGTACGATTCAGGAATCATTTCTTCCATTTATAAAGTAGATTTTTAAGCTATTGATGTTTTATTTAGGCTATAAAAAGGAAAAAAGAGTATAAAAGCCACAGCGAGCAGTTACGCACGCCGGGGGTGCCGCGACCTGCGCTCTGGGTCAGTGCGGGACCTAGCCGAAGTTGAAAACTTGGCTCTACCAGCTGATTATTCTCTGAAAAACGGTAAGCAAGTCCTTCAAAGTTCTTTTATTCATCATCGCTCTAGAATTTTCTCACTTCACAGCTGTCTCACACATTGTTTTGATTATTTGATTTTTCTCAGTCTGCAATTCAACCCTAAATAATGTAATTTCCGCACGGTTTTTCAAGACCGTACTATTACTTAGAATCGAGTGAAAGAGCATAGAACAATTTCGCTTCATAGCAGTTGAGTATTTTCTGACCAGGAAAATGAGATGCTGCCTCTTTGTAAGTTTTTCAAGGAAAAAATTCAAAGAACGAGAGCAAATCCTTCTAGAAAGAGCGGTAATGGGATCACAGATTCAGCACTGATTCTCTATAAAAAGCAATGCACCAGTAAGGAGAATGCTCCAATCCTGCAACAAAAGACAGCAAAAAGGTATACTCTGTTTATCTTTAATTGCACAAACAAAACGGTCCGCCAATAGTCCTCTAATGGGCCGGCTAGTACCGTAGCCGTTTACGTCCACGACGCGTTCTCTCGGCAGACCCAGGTGTGCAAGAGCAGTGGCAGTGGGTGGGTGGCCGAGTGACGGCGTTGATGAGATCGGGATCGCTCAGCACACCCGCGGTGCACACCTGAGGTCACTCGCCCGGAGAACGCTGTCGTGGACGTAAACTACAGATAATTAAAGCATCGGCCCATTAGAGGACCATTGGCGGACCGTTTTATGTTGCAGCCAAAGATAAACAGAGCATAAAAAAGAGTTTAGAATTTGTCGGCCAGTGCGTGGCACAGTGGAAAATCACGATGCTATACCTCCTAAGGGGACCTAAGATGGTTTGCTCCCGCTGCTGAAGTTGGCCAGCGTACGCACGCCTCCCGTTCTCGGATTGGTTCGGAGTGGTGGTCTTGAATCTTCTGGGCGCGCCGCTGAACCGCAAAAGGGCAGGAAAAGCGGGGAGGAGTCTGCAATCGCGGCAGTGTTAGGCTGCGTCAGAGAAGGCTAAGCAAACGGTCAGTGACGCAGAAAATGGGCTGTCGCTAGCCCCGTATTTCGCCCAGTCACGCACTTCGCTCCTCGCTTCTTTCCCCGCCGGGAAACATTACGCCACCACCCGATTGATACAATCAGCAGCCTCATTCAACTTTCTAACTGCGTTTATTATTTTTTGATTTTCGTTCCACATTTTCTTTGTAGATACAGTCAGTGCTCGTCACGAGCCGTTGAATGCTTCGGAGAAAATTAGGAGCTGACCTGAGCGGCACGCAATTTCCGCCCTTGGGTACCGACCGCGGGCAACACGCCTTCCGACCACGCGCGGAAGCGATACAGAATAGGATTGAATGCGCGCAAAGAACGCTTGGTCAAATATGATTACTCTCTATAAAACGTCGAAATTCACATCATTCGAGGCGCGAGCGGCGCGCCACGCCTCGGCCTCCCCAGTGTGCCCTACGCTCTCTCGCCGTCTCTAGCGCTCCGCCTTCTAAGCACCAGCACGCTTTAGGAACCAAGTGAATTTCGCCGTTTTATAGCTCTGGTACATAAAATTGCGACCTCATGTGTCCTTTCCACGGTTGCCCTCACCTCTTTCCGATCCAACTGCAAGCAACACGCATTGCAAAGCGGAAGCGAAAATCGCCGCGATTGTATTTGTGGAAAGAGTTATGGATGTCAATGCTTTATCGAACTCCAACGGTATTACACTCGCCTGATTTATTCACACAGGATTGGCTCCATTATTAGAGTTTTCACGATGGATATCTTATTCGAGTTCGACTCAGAAATGGGGTTGTTGGTTTCGTTGTGAGTTAACGAATAGTGAACCGAAGAAACAGCGAAGAAAAGCGCTCAGAATAAGCTGAAATAGCGGTTTCTAACGTACGTACAAGCTCAGGGCGCGGACGAGCTTACGCGCCCCGTTTGTTTTCGTAAGTTCGCCCTACTAGCAAAATGTGCGCCAATCGATCGGGCTGGACGTGGCGTGAATTGTTTGGCAATTTGCCGTCGAAAACGTCAGCGGCGCCAGGCAAGCTCATCAGAATGGGGGGGGGCAGGCGAAGCAGGCAACTGGGCACAACGAAATTTTCACTTCGGCTACCGTTTTTATTGGTTTCGGGGCTGTTTTCGCTGTCCGACCTGACCGTACTCCCTCCGGCATTCGCCAGCGTAGTGTTTCAAGCACTGAATGTCTGGAAACGATCTTATCGTGAACACTGCCTTCAACAAGAAAGGGAGCTCAAAAACGCTCACAGCACCAGTTCGGGGAACTGAATAGTTTTCTACGGGTCTCACTGAACAGTGTTTATCACTTTCTCGGTTGTGCAGAAAAGGGCGCCAGCTGGATTGAGTAATATTACACGAAACAATAATAAAAACTTATGAAGCTCATTAATGAAACCTGTTACATAGTTCAATTAGCATTTCTGGTTCAATTCAATTGAAAATACACGGTGACTTCAAGAACGAGAAAGTGCGCTGTTTTGTCGTGCGATATATATCAGTAAATAACAATCACAGGGAAAATGCTATATTGGCCCTATGGCGTACTCGGAATCCAATTTACGGAGTTGACTCAGTTTTGAGCCATCTGGTGTTTCTGAGTCTTGAAACATCACATACCTAGTTTCCTGTAATTTCATCCCTCTCCATCTTCGAACCTTCCCCTGTAACTCAAATCCCTCCTAGGAGGAGCGTTTGAAAAAAATTGGCTGCTCTGACCAATGTAGCGCCTACTTGTCACCTCTCTGGTGCCTTATGATAGAATGTAATAGTTCTTGAAAAAGAGCCTCCCTGATACTTCCTCTTTTTCCCCTTTCTATCATTTCTACACAAACCAACAGCAGACGCACTCCAAATGTCTTGGAAGTTGTATAAACATCAACGCTGTTCTTAAATCCCGTTCTGGCTCCAATTAAAGGCAGGGTTCGTGATAAAAACAACAGTTGTTGTGCTATCCTCATGAGGAGGTAGACCTGGCCATCACAAATGTAAAAATAAGTGGAAGCAATAAAAGACGCTCGAGAACAAGTTATTGCCTGGTGTCCGCTCCGTCTCCAAATATTGAGATTTCTATAAATGCCTGTTTTGTTTGAACTCCTATTCTACTTCTCATTGATTTCTGAGCGCGTTTCTAGAGAACACTCTTTCACTGCGAATATAAAATAAAAGGTGGACAAGGTTACTAATGAAAATCCCGTCAATTAGGGGCCGGCTGACACTGGTAATTGGCTGTTACACTTTGTTTTTGAGCTTTTTCCCGCGCAATTTCCGGTTTTTTCACTTATTTTTCCTCATAGACGAATTAAATCTACATACCTGAGAAAAAGAGCTAAAAAGTCATTTTCATGGCTAATCCCGTCTTTAAAGACAGTTTTTACGATGAATCTTGCAGGTCTTCGAGTTTTAGGGGTGACTGCCGTTTTGAGGCGCCAAACAGTGAGAAAATCGGAAGAAATAGAGGGAAGCGACTAAGCATGTTATTGGTTGGCCGAAAAGCGCGTCGACCAACATGCGGTGCCTGGCTATTCCTTCCTATCCGAGGACGCTCCTATTTGGTTGGCGCCACAAGACAATCAACTGGAGTTTTCGGTGCGATAATAATTACGCTGGCAGATGCTGGAGGGGATAGGGTCGAGGAAAGCAGCGAAACTTGGGCCGAAGTCGGTAAAAACTGTCGCGAAGTGAAGATCTCTGTTCAGCCCAGCACGGCTCCGCTTATTCAGCCCCCGCCCCATTCTGACGAGAATGTGGCGCTGGTGGACGTTTTCGACGGCGAATTGCCAAACAACTCAGCCACGTCCAGCCCGATCGATTGGCGCACATTTCGCCGTAAGCGCGCGCTTGCTGAACAGCAGGGCGCGTAAGCTCGTTCCGCGTCCTGAACCTGTAACATACGTAGGAAACCGCTATTTTAGCCGCTTACCTGAGCGCTTTTTCTGGCTGAGCTTCACCAGTTCGTTACCTCGCGAACAAACAAACCCATTTTGAATCAAACTCCAACATGATATTCATCGTGAGACACTCGCCTTTGAGTGTACTAATGCGTTGACAGATTGCTGGAAATCAACATCATAAACTGGGTCATCACAGCAGGCAAAGTCCATTTAATTTTTATTTGACAGTGTATTCTCAACACACTTTCTCCGAACACAAAACCAATCCTCTGAAAAGACTGCAAAAATGTGCAGTGCGCTCCATTTGAGAAGGCTTCGACTTCTTTTCTTTGCGGGATTGACGGGTCTCCCATTAGGAAAACTTTTTTAACAAGTCCTGCCATCCACTAACCAAGAGCAACATGGCGACTGAATAGAAAATGAGTGCGCTGGTTGACTGTGAAATCACCCGCAGTTTTTTCGGCATCTGAGAAAAAGTTGTCGGCAGTGGATTGTGAAAGCTGTGAGCAAACGTTTAAAAAATAGTAAACGAGCGCTACCCCATATGCCTACACCCTGTTTATGGTTAATAAGGGATTTATCGCCATGGTCTACACGAAACGCCGATACGCGAGGATCAAGAAAAAGGTCAAAACCCTGTTATTACGTTGTGTTGTCGACTCGATGCGCGCGGCGCAAGAATCTTTTTTCTTCGAACGAAGGGTGAGAGGTAGATGAACCCAAGAGAGTTGCTGATTTTTTGTCAGGTAATTTAGTCATTGTTTTATGTTTCCAGTGTCCGAATGCTTTAGCAAAAACACATTCTTTACCCTTAGTTTTGACCTGGCTTCCTGTACGTTTTCACCTTTCTATCCCTCATTGCCACGGAAAGGGCTCCGGACACCTTAAGAATTCTGCGGGTGAGAAACTGGGGAAATTTCCTCCTCCTGAAAGGCTGTCTCCAATGTGTGTACGTTGCGTTGTGAATAGCGGCTTGGCTTCTAAATATAGAAACTCCGAAATCAGCCGTAGTCGTTAAACCCATTTGTGTTCCAGCAATGCCAGTGGGCAAATTTGTAGCCATGAATGAGGATTCACGCTGGAACAGATGGTAATTCTTCTCTGAAAAGTTGTGGAGGCAGGTCATGCCATACAGGTCGAGAAGTACAGGCGCTCCGGCAAAACTTCCACTTACAAAATTTCTTCTTAGGCTGTTATGAATATTCTCTCTCATTTTTTGTCTAGTGGCTATCTTTGAGGACAATGTAAAGCGTAGGAGCTGAGGTCGAGATCGTCTCTCCCATTGACCCTCACAGACACCCCAAGAATATCCATTAATGAAGTCTTACAGCGCGCCGGAGCCATAAAGAAAGTCGTCCAGTTCGTTCCCAGTCGATCTCGCATAGTCAACCGCACTCACGCGTTTTCTCCGATTTTGTATTTGGTTGACTTCTCTAAATAGCCCTGAACGGAAAAATCCACAAGTTCAGCTTTGGGCTGATAGCGGCCACCAGAATTACCGGGGAGCAGGAGATTGTCCGACTTTGCACCAGAGCAGGTTCCCCATCTCTTGCCTGAGAGCGTTATTACAATCTTTCCCCTTTCAGAACGGCCACATCTCTTCTCCAACCACTTCCTTAAACCGCTGCGCCCAATTTCACGTTTGCGTCGATAAAGACCGAAAAAGAGCAGCACAAGGATTTAATTTCGTGCTTGCACAAAAGCATGATACTTATAAGACAATGCGGACTTCGTGGCTACTTTTGTAGTTCTGATATTCCTCTGACTGCCAGAGCAGACACACAATGACGATGATCTCAGGTGTCTGGGAGCCATTGCTATGTCCATGAAAGACGAACGTCTCATTAGAGGGCACTCTTTTGTGCCAGTGCAGTCGAAAACCTTCTCGAACTTTCTTTCTCCTCGGATTTTCTTTACCTCCTTGCTCTTCTGCCGCCATTGCCAGCGCATTTCCACCGTCAAAGGCAGTGTCTACGATAAGAAACTGTAATATAGTTCTTCTTGATGTTTCTGGGCAGAGTAAGTCCACTAACAAGAGCTTAATAGGGAAGAGTCCCCACAGAACACTGGAATACCGGAGAAAAAACTGTGTACAGGAATCTCCAGAAAAATCAATCATGCCCGTTTGTGTGCTCCAGAAGACTGCGTTTAATACATGGAACCTGACGTCGAGGAAATGGTTTCGTGCTTCAAAATTCTTAGGTGAGTGGCTTGCTTTTCGTTTCTTGTACAAAATTCTTTTAAAAAAAGGGGAAGTCGATGGTCGTTGGGATGTTAGAACCTCTTCCGCTTGATAAAAAGATCTGAAAACTCGGCGCTTGTTTCTACGGTGAAACGAACGCAGGACAATTGTTGGTGGATGTAAGTGGGCTGGCGTCCAGAGGATCGCATGATCTATCGAAGATTTTCACGACATCCCGACCGTCTTCTTCGTCGTACTTCGCATTCCTACTCTTCTTAGAAGGACACAAAGCTTACGTTTTAGCCAGAAACACGGGAAGCGTAACTCTTTCATGGTGAACACTGCCTTTGAGCAGGTAATAGCTCCGGAGCAGTAGATCGCCATTGACCACGAAACCGAACCGTGGACTGGAATGGTTCGGCGCATCAGGCTTATCAGACTGTTTGAAGGTTCTCTCGGTGACGTCACCGTCCCCAGTTAATACTCATGCAGTACGGAGTCAGCTGCTACTCGTTGTGTATCAGAAGCATTTGCGTGCTGCTCTCTATGGCTAAGCCCACGAATTTCGGGGTGAAGCTATATAAAGAGGCGCCTCATGCCACAGTCGTTGCGAACTTTTGAACGTTCACAAGGTTAGCTGCGATTTGTCAGTGCAAAGATCTCACCGCGTTCAGCGTGGTGTAAACGGGATTCGCTGTTTCGTAGAAGCACAAAAAAAGTTCGGAGAGAATGTCGTTCAGAACTAAAAAAGATAAAAGTAGTTGCCTTCTCATATCAGCGCGGAAGCGACTGGGCGTGAAACAGGATTTTGTTTTTAACTTTGCGTGTCTTAAGCTCCACAGGGCGATACCGGGTCTTTCTAAAATTACTTACGCGGTTTCAGGGACTGGAAACGTGTTGAGTTGTAAAGGACTCAACTTCAGCCAAATACCCAATTAAGAAGCCATTATCCGCTTTTAATCGGTCGCGTTTCCGTGGATGCGCCATCTGACGGCTTCGATGAGCGACTATGTAAGATCGGTACTCTAATGTGTTCTTTGTCGCACAAAATTTAATGCATAGGGACCTGAAAATTTGGATGAATCTAAATGGTATTAATACATAGAAAATGAAATATGAAAATGTGTTATAATCAGAATTATCTCATAGTTCACTGTAAGAATTTTGTGGCGAAAGCAATCTATAATCGTCCTAGTAATTCATTTGTAAAATAATCAAATTTCGCTGAATTTTTTATCTATCTGACGATGAAGCTCATGATTCATACAGAACTTCCAATGCCGGAAGGAGGGGGCTGCACCCACATCGCCGATCACAGCGCCATGTCTTGCCTCTGTTGTTCATCCATTAAGCTTTCTCGAATTTCTAGGTTGTTCCACACTCATTTGTATTATCAGTACCGTCCAAACTCAGATTCCGGTGAAGCGTCTCATAACCTTAAAGCAAACGCTGATCCGTCACGGAACGTACGTTTTGACGCTTACTCGTAACTAACATCAGATAACGACAGAAAAAGCTGCGATCCGACCGCCGAAACAGGTCGCATAAGCTTGTTTGTGAGAAGTTTGAGAACGGAGAAGCTGATCGCTTGAGGGCCACAGCTACATACATATCAAAATGACATCAATAACAAATTACTACATGGAGGGACTGTGGAACATCTCTAAACACGACGACGAAGGAGGACAAAAGCGGACTCCTAATTACGAAAACAAATGTTCCGGGAGCTATCGTTTCCGACTTAGCAAATTACTTAGTTAGAGTTACGTTGCTGACATTTTACTGGTGGGTGGTAGGAGCCCTCGCAATAGGGGGGAATGTAGTAGATAGCGGACTCTGTTGTTGCTCCATAAAACCTTTAGCATAATCGATGGCTTTGTCCAGACGCAAGCCGCTGGTGTCCATTGGTGTGGTTATCTCAACCACTTTTCCAAGTCTGTTTTGACTTTTAATATTCCAAACTGACACGGCTTCAGGGTCCTAATTACGCTTCTGCCGACGCTGCGGAAGTTAAGCACGAGAACCGCCACCGACCTCCAATTCACCGTGTGCAAGGCACTTCATATGGAGCTATTGCAGACTAAAAGAAATCCGGGCGGAAAGCCGGAATATTCTCAGTCAGAATACAGTCGAACTGTAGAAGCTTTCAAAGTTGTCATCCTCCCTTCTTCCCGCTTATGTTTTAGAGATAGCTGGGTTGCCGCTTTCGCCACGTAGGCTATTGATAGCGGCGATTATTCCTCTTAAATGTCAATGCATGAGGGCAGACCACCGCGTTCAATCAGATCACGGTGCAGCCACTCTCCGGATGTCTACATTAATAAAACTCAACCTTGGAATTGTTCTTCGGCGGTTTCTGGTAGGCGTGGCGAGCGCTCAATATAAATAGAGTTAATCCTCTGCATCCCGAAGTCGTACAAATGCGCATTCCCGTACGACGCCGAGCCGAACTCCTCGATCATACCATATCAGGTCCCTTCCTACAGCTATCGCACAGCCTCCCACTCTCCCATCATCAGCGTTACCGCAGCAGATGACTTACTCCGGGACGTTGGGACGGTCCTATCCTGAGGCGAGTTTCTGCAAAGCAGCAAACGGTATGGAAATAACTCGGAAGTCTGGATAGCGCAGTTTTTTGGATATCACCTGACAGCACGAACAGTCCAAGTGTGGCAAAATTGTGGCTTATGGCCGAAGACTTCATGAAATAATCTTAGGCATGCAAGACCCGCGTTGTGGAATTTCAGGGATGCCCAGTGAACTGGACGACGACGGTTCTTTACGAGTGCAACGTATGGGATACTTTCGCGACATAGCCAGCACGCTATATCGCTCGAATGTTGCCTGTGTATACTCAAATGTCTGCTGGTCTGGCAGAAGTAGGGGGCACGAAGCAGGGGCGTATGCAGGTACGAATATACTCGTATACACTCTCACCAACCCCAGCTATATAGCTACTAATTACTTTGAAACACCAATCTGAAGCGTTGCGTGGATGCGAGCTGTGATGCGACTTGCTTGCTTGGGGACAAAGAGTTCGAGCAGCTACCGTCTGATCCACGCATAAGTTTACTTGACGAAAGCTGCAGAAGTTTTTCAAACAGAAGCCAGACGATGGTGGCAAGTGTCTACGAGCAGAACTCTGTTTTTGCAAGCAGGCGCAATATAGCCATATGATGTGAAACTACACAGATTAGATTTTTTTAGAACTACTTTGGTGATTTAAAGGCACTGTTCGCGATAAACTTCATCCTCGAATCTTTCAGCGACAAACGCTCTGTGGCCTCAGAAGCAGAACAGCGTCGAAAATACGTGAGACGGTAGTGTTACCCGGGCCGCCAAAAACGGCTGAGGAAAGTGGGCAAACCCCGCCGCTGTGGGCAAATCCCGCCTCCCTCCCGCCCCTGATCGACGTGAAATAAAGCGAACACTGAAATCGTGAGCTGAGCTTATGGTTTCCGGGACAAAAGCCCTGTTCTTTCCTTCATTCCAACTCAACTTCTCTCTTTACTCAGGTTAGTCCTGCATACATTGGGCTGCAAAAAGACGCCAAGTTAAAGCCCTCGGACAAACCTCGTCCACCATTCTCCTTAGCTCAATTTTCGAGGGACCGCATAATTTTATTCTAGAAGGTCTTGCGTACGATTCCAGAATCAACATTTGAACTGGTAGATTGGGACTGAGCCAAGATAGGCGAAAACAGTGAAAGGCTATTTTATCGCGAATAGTGCCTTTTAAGACCGGAAATTAAATCAATCGTGGTAGATGGCGTGCGCCAGAAGAGAGGAGAGCATACGCATTCAGGATCTTGACAGGTGTGATTAATGCAGACAGGTTCCTTCGGCAATCCATGCGCCAATGATGAGTGCTTGCTTCGATTCCAGCATCCCACCAGCATGGGTTCCCTGCTTTTGACAACAAAGGATTATAACTTCATAGGAGGAATGAACATGTGAGGGAAAATATCTCCGACAAATGAGACACAGGTGACAAAATTTATGGTTTATATGTTTGAGTGATGAAAAACAACAACTCCAACAAGATAGAGTTTGCTCTGATTCAGATACGAGGCGGTGCACACTGCATTAGCTGCTACCATCATCGTTCTGCAGCAAAGTGCTTTGATGAGAGAAGATCAGATCTCGATAATGTCTGTAATCGTAAGATTGATTCCAGGCGCGGTGCGCTTAGGAGGAAAACTAATATCATCCCGAGCGCTTAATTTCCATTTCTCTATTTCTGTCTTTCCGCCTTGCTGAAGAATCTCTTCAGGACTCTCCAGAATACCCATGACCGAGTAAATACGCGCCGATCTCGCCGATGCTCACCGACCTGCGTCAACCATTCAAAGCACATCTGGTTCAAGCAATATTTTTATTAGGTCTAGAAGCACTTTTTGCATGTTTTTGTTGTTATTGATATTTTGTAAAAATAAAATTATTTTTATATAACGAATTTTATGTTATAATGCTCACTGTATTATCAGCTTGTCGATATATAACCTGTATGCCACGTACCTTATAAAAAAGTATTATTTTAGTTTCAGAATATGTCAACTTTTGTGCCGGAAAAACGCCATTTTGCAGGAAGCTCTCCTTTTCCTTTTTTCATCTCAAGAAGAAAGCCACTGGACGCGCACCAAAATGCTTGCTCCGAGCTTACGGGGATGCTGCTCCATCCATAAGAACCTGCCAAGAATGGTTTCCAGCGTTTCAAATCGGGTGATTTTGACGTTATGACAAAGATCGATCAGACAGCCAAAAAGTTCGAAGACGAAGAACTTCAGGCTTTGTTGGATCAAGATTCGCCTCAAACGCAAGAACAGCTCGCGGCATCCTCTTTCGGCGTCAACCAAAAAGCCAATTTCTATCTGATTGAAGGCAATGGGGAAGATTCAAAAGGAAGGAAAATGGATCTCCTATGAGTTCTCCGAACGCAACAAAGAGCAGAGAAAAACAATTTCTACAAATCTATGGACTTGATTCCAAAGAAAGTCTTTTTACACCGCATCATAACTGGCGATGAAAAGTGGGTGTACATTACGACAATCCGAAGCGAAGAAAATCGTGGGTTAGTCCTGGTGAAATAACAACTTCGACCGCAAAACCAACATCCACGGGAAGAAGGTTCTGTATTGTGCGTATGGTGGGACTAACGCGGTATACTGTACTATGAACTTCTTCAACCTGGCGAAACAGTTACTGCGAATCGCTATCAACATCAACTAGCGCGAATTGCGGCATGAAATCGAAGCAAAGAGACTAGAATGGAAGAGTCGACACGAAAAAGTCATATTGCTTCGCGATAACGCTCGACCTCATGCTGCTCGAAACGGTACGATACGCTAAAAGAGTTCAGAACAAGTCTTACCGCAATCGCCGCACTCTCCAGACATCGCCCTGTCGGATTATCACCTTTCCGGTCAATGGTTATGCATGGTTCAGCGGAGCAGCGCTTTCAAGATCGTCAAGATGTCAAAAATGGTTCGGATGAATGTGGGGTGGGAGGTCAAACCAGAAAATTTTATTATGATGGAATCCATAAGTTATCCAAACTCTGGGAAATGGTTGTTAATAATGACGGAAATTATTTTGAATAAAAATTTTGTTTAAGCATGTCCAGTTTTCAATAGTGTAAAGCGTAAAAAAACGCGGAAATTCAACTCTGACCTAATAGTCATCTAATAATAACGACAGCAGCCGAAACACTTCTGTCGAACCGCTGCTCTAACAGGACCATGTCACAAAATTTTTGATTAACGCCCTAAAAACTTTCATTCGTGCACTCTTTCTATTGGCGAAGCTGTGGAAATGCCTACTTTTGGAAACCTCCTGTGAATCTCTGAGGCATTTAGCCGATTCTGCAGATGGAATATTGGAGCACCGTCCTCCCCTAGGACATATTACATAAAGCTGCATCTCGAAACTCGTCTTATGTGTGCCAGACTCTTGGGACCGAATCGAATCAATTATTCGAATAATATTCGAATAATTCGAATATGCTCGAGTATTCGAATATTCGATTTATTCGGGAATTTAAAATTCTGGATTTATTCGAATCATTCGATTTTATTCGAGGATTGAAATTTTGGATTTATTCGAATATTCGATTTATTCGAGAATTGAATTTTTGATTTATCTGAATATTCGGATTTATTCGAAAATTTAAATTTTGGATTTATTCGAATATCTGGATTTATTCAAGAATTTCAGTTTTGGATTTATTCGAATATTCGATTTATTCGAGAATTTTGATTTTCTGATTTATTTGAATATTGGATTTATTCGAGAATTTGTACCTTGGATTTATTCGAATATTCGATTTATCTGAAAATTTAAATTTCCATTTATTCGAATATTCGGAAAAAGTGCCTCATATCTGAATTAGATAAGACTTATTTCCTTGAAACAGAAACCCTTCAAAGAATCTTTTCGCAAATTGAGTCATCCATTTTTGTGAGTAACATTTCCGCTGTTCGTTCTTGTGTGCAGGTCTCCCATCGCGCGCTGTACACAATCACCAACGCATATTGATTATTATGCTGTCCGAAGTTGCCGCAGGTAACAGGCTGGACTGGCACACAGAAAAATCAAAACAAGTTACTTGTAATATAACTGTAACTTACTTGAAATGTCTCTGGTAACTTTATATTTATATTAAGGCGTAACATACATTTATGCATACATGCAACTTAAATTTATATTGCATGCAAGTTACACCATGCACAAATCTCTTATATTTATATTTTCATTGGTGAAGGCCATAACGTGACGCAGACGACACGCGACGCAGATGTGTTCCAGACCACAAACTACGCCGAAAAATGCTGTGCAGGGCCCCTGCTGCTGGTGTGGGGCTGAAGTGACCTCAAACCAGGGTAGTTGAACTAACATCAACGTGCCAGTCGTAAGCTCCGACTCCGCGAGTGCGTTGTACATTTCTTGGAAACATCTTCTTGGTCGATTTAAGCCATTTATGACTTATATTGAAGCCGTTTGAGTTATGATGCAAATTATCGATGGCGCACTGGCACTGCAAGAGTGGTTCTATCAGAAAACGAAAACAAGTTACTTGTAACATATTCGTTGAGCCGATGTGAGTTACTTGAGACTTATCTCAGATCATTTGAGTATACATGTAACATATCAGGTGAATCTGCCACGCAGTATCCTGCCGATAGGTAAGCTGCGATGTTACATGGCGATATGAGACAAGTCGCAAGTGACCCAGCATTAGCTCAGATATGTTACAGGTAACTTGTTTCTCGGCCTTTATGCTGCAAGTAACTTGTTTTCATTTTTCTGAGTTGACGCCACACCATCAGGGAATCCTGACGACAGCATTTTTTGTGTAGTGTGTGGTCTGGGATCATGCCCTCTGCGTCGCGTGTCGCCTGCGTCACGTGATGGCCAATTCCATAGTGAAAATTCAACAAAGATGACATGTAACAAAGTGTAACTTACATGTAAAATATATTTAAGTTATATGTAATATAAATGTGAGCAAACAGATGTAATATAAATGTAAGTTACTTGAGACATTCAAGCAAGTTATATCGATATTACAAGTAACTTGTTTTTATTTTTCTGAGTAGGCAGCTGTGGCTGGCATATTCGGGCCCCCACATTCACAGTGGTTCTAGAAAAGTACGGTTTATGAGGGACTGCCACCCATATTAGTAGCCTCTTGCTAGTGTTCCTCTGTCCAAAGGTAGTAGTTCGCCGTATAAAAACAGAGTCTCCTAGTTTCTTCGGAAGTTGAAGTTCTAGGGTGAGATTGACCTTGATTTCTGAAGTGTCGAGATCTTCTTCGAATATTCGAATAGGATTCGAAATATCTGAATAGTTGGTCGAGTTTTCGAATATATTTATTTATTCGGGAATTCTTGAAACGCCTTATTCGAATGTATTCATTCATTCGGAAATTTTGAAAAGGCTTGCTCCGAATGTATCTATTTATTCGGGATTTTTGAAAGGCATTATCTTGAATGTCTTCATTTGATTCGGGAATTTGGGCGGTATTATTCGAATGTAATCATTTATTCGGGAATTTTGAAATGCCTTATTCTAATATATTCATTTATTCGGGATTTTTGAAAACGCATTATTCGAATATATTCATTTATTCGGGAATTTTGAAAATGGCCTTATTCGAATATATATTCATTTATTCGCATTTTTTAAAGGTATTATTCGAATATCTTCATTTATTCGGGATTTTTTAAAAGGCACTTATTCTTGAGTGTATTCATTTATTCGGAATTTTTGAAATAGCCGTATCTGAACGATCTATCTATCTGAAAAACTCTGGGTCGAATGCCCATGTATAGTAAAAAGTGCAACCTTCCTTCGTTAAGTGAGGCGTGAACTTGAATCAACCTTTGATTCACCATTCGTGACAGTTGACTGAGCCTGTCGCGGTCGCAACCTATGGCGTAACAACGACCTTATTAGGGACCCCAACATAAACTGGAGTTCTGAAAGAATGTTCTGTCGGATGGTGCATTCCTCAGCAGATCGAAATGAATGGAAGCGTTGTTGGGATTACATAAACTGAAACCTTTTTCACTTTAGTCTTCTTTCCAGGGAGTGTTGGTCGGCGAAGTGGACTGACTTCTCGAATGTCCTCCTGGAAAGATCATCAAGGTCTGTTAGCTTTTTAAGAGTTTACTATGTGTTACGGTAGGAAAAAGTCATTCATCTATAGTATCGTATGGATAATGACTTTTCAAAAATTCAAAATTGAACTCTATAAGTGCTTGCATGACACCTCTTAGAACAAATGTTTGGGCTAAGAGTATTTCAACTTAAAAAAATATAAGAAGCCATATTTTTTGCTGTTTATGATCTTCCCAGGTTCACCTTTTTTATCCGGGAGTCCATTATATTTTGCCTTACAACACAAAGAACACACCAGAAATCGATGTTAGGACAAAAACATCAGCTGCAGAATGAATAACAAAAAAATAAGAGAGGGAACGGGAGGATTTAAACTCTTAGAATGGTCTGGCAGTACTGAATATGTGAAACAATGCGGAAGCTCTCTCACTGCTGCTCAGACTTTCTGAGTTTAAAATTGATTGGGCATGGTGAGCCTCAACTTAGCATAATGTGAGCTAGTCATGTCTCCTATTTTACTTGATGCGCTCTGATGATACGACAAAGATATACTGAGTTGTGTAGAGAGAATTCCAGGCATCAATGTAAGATACAAATCAAAACTGGCACTCTGCTGCTGAGGGTGTCCCAGGCACAGCATACGTGGAGGGACAAGCGCGTGGAGCTGCAGCATACAGGTGTAAGACTACACCGTAGATCAAGGCCATTCAGGAGTTAGTTTCCTGCTTGCTCTCTGAAGAGGATCTGTTCCTTCCAGAAGCAAAAGTTATCTCGGATAGAGTGGCCTCTGAGAGTATGTGATTCACTTAGAAATGTTAATTATTTTCCGCATTCTGTGTCTCAATGTGGGTTACAGTCCATTTTATTTACTAGAAAAGGACAGCGGTTCGATTGCGTAATTTCTACTAAGGTACCTGAAGGTCTAGCAATTCTTGAGTTGTTTCCTGTTAGCTATGCAAACTGCCGTAAAGCCAGAATGGGATATCAGAAATGGCTGACCACCACGAAGGATCGCCCTCCTTCCCGCGCGGGAACGACAAGACTTTAGTTGAGTAAGGTACCGCGTCGGTAGGAGGAAAATGAATGATAATCATATTTTAGGAGCAGCGAGTTTCGTTCACTGTTACACCAAAAGCCATTCTGCTTTGATGGGCTGAGTTTATCTAACTTCTTTATAAGCGTTGCAGCTGTCATGATCCAGTCGTAGCTCAAACTGTCTCTATCTGGTTTGAAAAACCTGACTGCAGGTTTTATTTAGAACTGCTGACGTTAATTGAACTTTATGGCATCAAAGGACTTGTCCCTGAGCACTCTAAATTTAGAAATTATCCATACGCTGAATACGCTCATGCGAATCCGTTGGAAGCAACTATGTAAGTCTAAACTTGATGATATTGCGAGTATTCCTTCCTATCAATGATTTTGTTTGGCGTTAAGTTAAAAAGTAATATTGCTGGTAAGTGATATGTTATCCACATGAGGAAAATTGATAATAAGATAATTGAAATGTTTCAGCAATCAGAAGCTTTCATGGTCACACGGCATATTTATAGCCACAGCAAAGGAAAAAACATACATAGGCCTGCAGTAATGTAAAGAGTTAAATTTAGATAACTTTACCTGACTCTCTTCAGATGATCTTGAGGTCGTTCAAAGAAGGGTCCAATAAAAAAATCACACAAAATTGAATAAAAATGCCATGAGAAGCTGCTTTCCACCAGCTTTGCTGGAAAACAAAAATCTCTTTTGAGTTAGATTGATTTAGATCTGCTCAATTCCTAAATTTAGGATTCAACTATGATGATCTGACAAATTTCAGATTGTCCTAGAACAAATGAGAGAGCGACAAAATAGCGTATTGTGGTAGAACTTTTGAGTTGCTTGGGCTATGTGTAGGAAACTCCTTCATTTAGTTCTGAAAACACTTGAACTTTCAGAGTACGGGCCTTGAGCGTAACTACAGGTCCTGCAATAAAGTGGATACCTTTTCTAAGAGTGAATTATTCTCAACAGGTCTTGAATCCTTTGTTTTACTTCTCAGTTTGGTGCAAAAAGCGCTCGGTCATCATCAGAAAGGTTGCCAATAGATCAAAACTGCATTGCGTTTCCTATTGCTAATCATTCTAAACAATACCTCTTCAGCAAAATGATTTGAGAAATCTCACCTTCCAGGTTCATGCGTCAGGAAATGCAAGCTGTTACGGGTCAGACATAGAACAACTCTTTTTTCTATGAAGTTAGCACATAACTCTAGAGATAAGACATAGCGTCAAACGCGTTGCGATGATTAAGCCGGGCGGCGCACAAATATGGAAGGCGCGGCGCGGCCGCGCAGCGTGTATCAGATTGCCCGACATTATCGCTCAAGCGCCGCCAGCTTAATGCCTTTATTCCCAAATATAAAGACAGCAAGTCGAGCCATGCTAGGAATATGGGCGGCAGGGCTGGCAGGATCACCTCTAGCGGGTGCAATGTAATACAAGCCGCGCTGCGTACCGCGCCGCGCAGCGACCGCATTATCTCAGCGGCGTCCGGCTTAGTCATCGCAGCCTTCTGGATGACAATTTAAAAAGTCAATCTTATTGTTTTACCATTATCCAAAAATCACTCATCTGAGATCAACTCACTTTTGATATTACTTCCACCCTAAGTGCGAAAGTACTGCAGGCATGAATTCCTTAGGAATCAAATCAAGGGCATTACCCGTGGCAGTTCATTACGGCAACGCATAAAGGGGGTTGTACAGTTGCGTATTCCCACTCAAGCATATTGCTTTAGGTTGCGCCATAACTGACAGCAAAGCTGGAATTTTTTCTGAATTTTTTGAAGCATTTTTGAAGCAATTAAAGAGAAGCGAAAATTTTTCTTCTCATCACACATTACTGGCTAATTGCCAAGTCTTTGTTACAGATGCACGCAGGAATAAATAAGAAAAAATGACAAAAATGAAAATAAGAGATGAAGATTATTTTTTCTTGTTACTCCCAAGGCGTGTATCCATAGTAAAGACTTTAGTGGCATATGTGATTGACAAGGTCGTAGTGTGGGGAACACTCTCTTGTGCTCTAACACTACCGAAAGTTTCTCACCTGAAATATCCAGCAAGAAAAATTACAACTTTGACGTCACCATGGCGCGACGTCCGCAACCTAGAGTGTGCTTAGTGGAAATACGCAACTGCACAACCGCCTCTTTCCATGTATCGTTTTCATATAGGCCATCTGAAAAACTACCTACCAGAGACTATCTGAACCTGGTTTATCGTGGGCCATAGTAATGTAGAAACACCAAGATTCCCCGTCAAGACAGGTTTCGGGCGGGTATGCCCAAAAATAGATGGATCAGTATTATTTATTTCCGGCTGTTTCTCCCAGGGCTTCTCGAGAGACAACAGCTCCAAATCGTAGACAGCGAAATGTTATGCAAACAGCCCATCAATAACATTTTTCATTACGCGGTGGAAGACGGCCTTCGAGAGTAGGCGAAAACCGCATCGACATCATCACGTGCATGGAGTGGATCAAAACGATTCACACGGTGGACGACCGTTCTTCCTTTTTGTGTTCCGCTGCGTTACGCCGAGCGCTGAGTACGCAAGTTGAAAGCTGGGTTTAATCAGACCTCATTGAGCTGTGAACTGCGAAGGAACGATTCAGGAAATATGGTAGCTCGAACGCACGTCAGCACTTCAAGGAAAATCGAAATACCTTCAATGCACCGCCCTTTCAGGGAAGCTTCTTTCCATTTCTTGCATTCAATCTCGTGGACGGTTCCAGTTAAAGGTAGTATGCTCACGATAAAAACCGTATTATGTCTTCGATGTTTTTGCGTAGAAAAGTCCACTACGAAGAGTGTTATTAATGCGGGAAAGTTGCCAAGCAGAAAACTCAAATACCGGAGAAAAACTGTCCAAAGAAGTCCCTGAAAAGACGGTTTGATGTCCGTCTGTGTTTCGGGAGACTGCGGACAATCACCTGAACCCTCACGTCGGATAAATGGTCCCGCGTTCAAAAACGCTTTGGTGTAAGTGGCTCTGCCATCTGTTTCGCGTGCCGCACCCTTTTAAAAATGCGCGGTCAATGGTTATGCTGGGATGTTAGAACCTTTAGCGATAAAGATTGATCGTGAACGTCGCGCTCGTTGCAACGGTAAAACGAACACAGGACAGTCATGTTACAGATTACGGGCGGAGTAACCCGGATGGGCCTGACACCTGGAATTTTGACCCACTTCCCGCCCGGTTTTTCTGACTCTCTTTGTTCATAGACTCTGCTTAGATAGACCCAAAGCTCACGTTTCCGCCGAGAAGTTGGAACGCCTTTACAAACGTCCATACACTGAAGTATAACTGGAAAGAAACTTCTGTGTTAAGGCATGTAAAGTCTGCTCTTGAGCTGAAACAAACCGCTTTCGCATCGTTAAGCAGATAAAACGCAAAATATATTTTCTACTCAGTTTTTCACGGCTGCAAACAGCTGACGATCAAGATATCCGCGCAGTAGCATCGTCTAATATTCCTGCAACTCGAGGTACAAGTCCAGAAATCGCCAAAGGCACTGTGCAATGACACGCACAACGACCGCATGGTATAACGGTCTTATTCGGACTGAATCTGTATATAGTCTAGCTCCATCATCTTGCGTAAGATCGAATGAAGGTCTGTCTGGCTTAGTCATGCCACAATCTCAATATTTCCAATATTTTTCGATGACCGATCGCTCCCGGGCCGCCGTTACGCGTTGACTCATCAAATAGATTGATCTGGTATGTCACCAGAAGCTCAGTTAATAAACAAACAACCATCAGAAAGGTAGAAACATGATTCATCACGGCCCATCGCTAACCTGACCGGTTTCGTGAACCATCCACATTCTAGTGTAAACTAATCAAACCCAGTTCTTCTTCAATGATATGGAGATAAGCCTTTCTTCAACTGTATGAGGGGAAATTTGATACGCACTGAAAACAAATGAGTTACACACTCCATATTAACGACAAACTGTTTCGGAAAAGCCTAACTTACACTACGCACAATCCAGAGATTTTGATGTCAGGATTGAGTTGATACTGACAAATCTAGAAAATATCGACGAAATTTAGCTTGCATGCATCGGACAGGTTACAGTGGAAGCCGTGTGTTTTGGCGCTAAACCCTCGCGTCTGAATCGACTGAAAGGCTCAGGTGCGCCGGCATGCCCGCATGAGACTCTCCGGCCACGCGATTAGCGCGCGCGCTGAGCGGCCGTGGTAGACAGTATCTTCGGACATCACATATCACTGTTCGTCGCTGCGCCGCGATTTGAACTCTGCATCAACCCTTTACAGCAACACTTGCGGGTCAGTTATCAGCGACGGAGTTCTTGTGTTGATAACTAGCGGACTACATGTGAGACGATGTGGTGGAGGGCCCAAGTGTTCGAATCCTATTATGCAGTTTTTTTACTTATTCTGTGTTGGGCTTCTCTTTTTCGTTTTATCCAAATCCTTAACTCTTTTCTTTATTTTCGACTCTATTTTTCGGTTTGTTTGGTATTAAAGAATGTAGAAGTGCAAGGTCGTCTTTTGTTGTTAACATTGATACTTCTTAGTGAGTATTACTTATGGAAAACAGTTCTCAAAAAGTGATGCAAAAACTTTGTTCTGAATGCTATTTCTAATGATGAGTTTTTTAAGAACCTATGTGTTTGTTTACATGATATGGGAACAACTTTAATCCAACTGTTTAGGTGAGAGTAAGCAATATTGTCCACATGATGAAGAGATTTTTAAGAAGTGTTTCGAATGCACCTACACACAGAGCACCTCGATACACCGTAGAAGGTGGCAATAAACAAAGGACAAATCGCTCCTGACGCAAAGTTTGAGAGAGAGCATTGTAATTTAAAGCCGTAACAAGACAAACAGCAAAAGCTTAAAATTTATAAACTCAGAAATCTTGTGGTCTACAAGGCACAACTTGTGATCTGTACAATTTCGATTTTTTACAAGACTTTTTCTGCGTATATCCTGAATACACAGTGCGCCACATATAGTGTGCCCGAATAAGAATGGCGGCCCCACGCTGCCGCCGTGTTCGGCAGGCGGCCGTCGCACGATTTCGCCGCAGGTCTGAAGGCTAGTTTTGACTGCAGGTATCGCCGTGGCCATGCGAGGGCTGAACCGTTCTTTTTTATCGCGCGGTAGCGTGGAGTTACGCTCCACCATTGTGATCGCTTCGTGGGAAACGTCCAGCACCGCTGGGTCGCGGCGACGAGATCCTGCGTTTTACCGTATCACCGCTTTCTTGAAGAGCGATTCTCAATGGTCGTTGACTGTCGCTCCATCGCCGTTACATGGCAGCGATGGAGCGATTGCCAGCGAATGACACGTTTCGTCTAGTGAACGTTGACCCTTTCTACATGACAAGATCAGTGTTTACGAGTCGGAGTACGTTATTAAATGGTCACTGGCCATTACTTTCCATCGATTGATTGATTTTCTTCGATCGTCAATGCATGGGCTATGCACTATGAACAAATCGCCGCTGCTGCTACATCGCCGCAGAGCAGCGGGGTGTGAAATCGCTGCGATGAAAAACAGCAGCGATGCAAATAAACCCAGCCTAGACGAGAGTTGATTTCAACGACGGCCGTCCTTTCTCCCACCGTCTGCAGAGCGGATTGATCGGCGCAGTGTTTGCCGCCAGCCGGTGCCGGCCCCTTCGTAGTCAATGGCGGTGGGGACTTTTCGCATGCCTGGTCCGAGAGCGGCGAACGCGACGGCTGCCCGGTTAAACACGCTACGTGCCGCATGGGCCGCCATTCTCACCCGGACGCACCTTAAGTGAGGCAATGAACACCCTAAAAATGGGCTGAAGAGATATTGACTCGAGGTTTGTGATATTGAAAAGAGTCTCTAGGCTTTGGCCTATGCTGAAAACGATGGAAAACTCAAAGTGAGCATGAGCTGTCGGATTCGCTTTGTATAATATAAAAATTACTTTGTGCACGCCACATACTCAGAGAGTCGGGGGTCCGATCTGGCCACGTATAGGCTTTCTATTCGCACCTAGTCGAGTTGAAAGGAACTTTGTAGCAGGCACGTGCTGCCCTGAGGAGCACGTGGGCCTGTTCGATAAGATTACGTGGAGGCAGAGAGACAAAACCCTTGCTGCACCCCATTCTACACGGCAGCACGTGGCCTGTTCGCACAGGAGCACTTAGCCCGGGACATGCAAAACCTTGTCCGAACCCCTCGTTCCACGCAGCAGCACGTGGCCTGTCTGATATGAGTACGTGGCGCTGGGGGCCGGGTTCCACACCTCTGATGGGAGCGGGTCTCCCAACAGGGATATGAGCCCAAGTCGTGGACCGGCAGGCGGATCACCCCCACAGCAATCCGCAGATAGGGACATCACCTTCGCCAGGTTTGATAGCGCGAGGAGCTCCTCGCTGAGGACCGTTGCGGAGACCCCTTAGCTGGTTCAAAATCGTCCAGAAAGTGACTCGTAGTAAATTCTTCCAGGAGCGGCCCTAAACGGTGCACTGCGCCTCTGGGGATCGAGCGTCCTTATATACGTGCCGTGCGGCTGACATGCGCCGGGTCAGTTCTGAAGCGATCGATTAACGTACCTAATCGGGCGCAGCAGTGGCTCGTTCGTCGTCCAAGCTCATCGTAGTCGAATCGAAAGCGTATCGTTGCCGAGTGGAACGGCTGCGATTGGCGTCACGTGCTTCTCACTTGAATGACGATTAGGCCTCGTGGCGCAAGAAAATTACGTGTCCATATCGTCGTCCAACCTCTTTGTAGTCGAGTCGAAAGCCAATCGTACGAATAGAACCCCTGACTCCTGAGTAAGTATACGAATACTTAGGAATAGATGGACATGGTTCCGCGACAAAAAGTGCCGAAATTACTCGTTTAACGTGCTGAAATATATAAGAAAATGTTAGCTGATAATGATTATCGGCATGCCACGTGGTTCACACCTCTCCTTCTGAGGCGAGGCCCAGAATCTGGCCTCTTCTATGATGCTCAACTCGGAACCCGATAGATCTCCAGCAGCAGGCAGCCTCGCCGTTCGGCTGCCGGTGTATCTTCAGCTTCTTACGCGATCCTGACACATATGGCACCCGCCAGTCGTCCAGGACGTTCTTTGCAGAAAGCTCAGCGCACATGACGAGCAGCATATTGCCCGAAGAATCTCCAAATTCATAGTGTCGGCCGCCAACACCCGATCCAGAATGTCGCTACCGTCTCTGCAGAGACCATTCGCCGTTTATTCCAACGAAACGGCAACATTGTTAGATCCGTAATGAAGGGTGAGCCTACGCCTACAGCATCACTACAAGATTGCGCGGCTCGAATGTGCACGATCAAACATGAGTACGAAGTGAGATACGGTGAGTTCTTTGCATTGCTTGACCTTTCCAGCGCTGCTTACGAATACATGTTCTAGGTAATCTTCTCCGAAGCGAAACATTCAATTTAGACGGGCCTGACGGGATAAGGAGTTACTGGAGAGATCTGAGAAATGAGCCAGCCTACTTCAGCCGCCGGAACTTTGGAGGTGCAATCGTCATGGTGTAGGCAGCCTTCAACAGCACTCACCGGGTCGTTATTGAATTTGTGTCGAGCAGGATGAACTCAGAAGAATACCAACGTGTCTTGACCTCCCATCTGTTGCCTTTACTGAGTGCTCGACGACGTGAAAGATTCCGTTATGCCCAGGACAACGCCACGATCCACGTGAGCCGGTCTTCTCTGGAGTGGTTCGGCAGTAAAAATGTCGACCTCCTGCCATGGCCGGCCGTCAGCCCCGATCTGAACCCCATTGAGAACCTGTGGTGGATCATTGTGCGTAAGATGTACAAGGACGGAAAGCAATACGACAGCGTCAGCGCTCTCAAGCAAGCCATCCTGAACGCATGGAGCGGCATTGACAGGCACGTTCTCAAGCGGCTCAGCGACAGTCTCCCAGACAGATTGCTTAAACTTGCTACACGTGGTAGTGCTGTCACTCCGTACTGACACAGTTTTGTTTATGTTAGTGTCCTACTCGTTGATAAATTTTTATGTTTCTTAAGTGTTCGTATACTTATGTGGCATACAAAAACTAAACTATTCTCAGTAAATTCATAAATGTCAAGCAGAGAGGCTGAGGTCACACGATGTATTTCATAGTTTTTGGCGTCCCAAAAAACGTAGAATTCTGTTCCGAGATCTAACACTTCGATCCTACAGCTGTATGGCTCATTTTCAGGGTGCTCGTATACTTATGTGGCGCAGTGTGTAAGCAAGGTCGCCTCATCGGCTGAAACAGCTCTTTCAACTTCGATAAAGTCCTTCTTACTTCGTTATGTCTCAGAAAATCGCCGAATTCAATGTGTGCCAAAAATGCAATCAACTCGAATCACCATATCCATGGTTAGGCTCTACCGCATGGGCACGTGCTCCAAACAGCAGAACGTGCTGCAAAATTCATCGCGTCAGCATGGGCTGCAAGGTAGTCCAGCGCTATCGTGGCACCATACCGAAACGCTATGCGTCCGGAACGCACACGCACATTCAACGCGGCCAGCTCGCCTAGCACCATCGGGGGCCACCAGCTGCTGGGCGGGCCAAGTACCTCAAACTCTGGTTATTGAAGGAGCGACGCTGCCGACATCTGAGTTCCGCCTCAAGGGTGAGTCGTATGCTTTCCTTTTAAGAAAATCCTTTTTCCATCGAGTTGATTATGTATCATGGACGCATTGAAAGTTTTGTTTGTTGGGGCACGTGCTGTAGTTTGGAAAAGAATAGGAGGACGTGTTCCTATAGCAGCACGCTTGAAACCGCCATGTCTTCGAGTTCAGTGCATAACGCATTGAATGCGGTGACTGTCTGAGGTGCTTGCCTCTATTGTAGCTGTCTGGGAGTTTTGGCGAATCTGTTATACTCCCGAAAAAAGCGGTTTTCTCAAGAAATATTTGTTATGAGTGACAATCAGAGGCAGGTCGCCACACGCCCCCCGCCCGATGCGCCGGCGCTGCTGAGAAGCGAATGAGGGATACTTGTTCCGTCATGAAAAGAAATGTGACGAATCGGTCCCGCCCATTATACCACAAGAAGTATGTATAGTGTTTCTTTTAGTCATGTGTTTGTCGGATTTGCTGTCATGACGAAAGAGGATTACCACTGGTTCTAGCCACAACTGCCAATATGAAAATATCAGCCCTTAGAGGCATATACAACGCGCAAACACACATCCTATTTTCATACAGAATTTTGCACACTGTAATGGAGAAAAATAACAAAGGAACCTCACAAAAACCTCAAATTCCAATTACATTCAGAAAGAAGCAGCTTCAGAACTCATAGAGTAGCACCTTGGATTCAAACTATTATGAAGCTTTTTAAAGCCGCTGCATGAAATTATATTCTAAAGTGGCAGAGGACCGACCCCGGCCACTCTCTGGCGATTCCTGGCGTCGAGTCGCCTTGTAGTTCGGCTCGTTCTCCTTTGCAGGTTGGCTTCTGTTGATTTATTTTATTTATTTATTGAAGACGCGGGGAATCCGCGTAAAAACAAAACAGGAAATGATCTAACTCAATACTTAATGGGTAGAATCCAAGTACATAATGTTGCTGACCAGGACACTGCTGTTGTCTTCCGGGTCACTGCTGTTGCTGTCCTGGCTCTTCCCGTTCGCCCAAACAGTAAAAGCAGTGGCTCGAAGATTGGGAGAACCAGCCGAGCGGTCAGGTGGTTTCGGTTCCTCTTCGGTGCGGATTTGGGCCGAGAGTCGCCTGAGCTGCATTTCCAGCCACGATTTGAATACGAATAAAGTTTGATGACGTGGAAATAACTCAAAGTTAGAATGACAGAAGAAGAGACGGTCAGGTTAGTGGAAAAACGGGAGGGTAATTACTGAAATGGGCCTCCGTGTAATATTAAGGGCTTTGCTTTACCTGCAATGTATCTTCGAAGGAATAAAACGAGCGCTAACCTACGAGACGTGATGGCGTTAGTGATTCGTAGGTCAGTCTTCAAATCCAGCTCATTCTTCGAGAGCACACTCAAAACGGGGTGGCTGCCGCGTAGCTACTCCTCTCATCACTGCGGCGCTACCCACAGCAGGGCATCCACGTCATGTCCCGCACGTGCTGGGCCGGCAAGCCTTCAGCTCCGAACGTCCAGGTGTTCGACAGTTCCCGTTCGTCCCTAACCATCCACTCTGGGTTTTCCGCCTCATCATTCTATCCCCGACTCCTTCTTGATCTCTATAGATTGCAGTACATATCCACGGGTTTTTAACAAATACTGTTGCCCATTCTTATAAATGTTCTGTTTTTTATTCATGTCTTCTTTGAAACGTCGTTAAGTCTGAGTTGTCCATTTGCAAGAATAATGTTATTTCTTCCGATCTGCTTAATGAAGCTTTTATTTGACTAGCATTTCAATAACTAGGCTAACTGTTTCCAAATTCGTTGTGTGATCTACATCGAATGGATCGGCGTGTACATTGTTGTAGGGCTAGAGGAGAAAAATGAAAGTGACATTATTACAGAAAACAAAAACTCAAGGTTTATGTATCAAGGAAAATCCTTCTTCTGATTGGGTCAGGAGGGTACCTTTAAAGCAATGAATAAGAAAATACATAAACCCGCTTTTTGTTTTCCAGGACAAATACAGTGTGCTCTGGAAAAAATCGTAATTCATGGCGCGGAGCGGCAAGCGCGATGCTGTCCTCTCCGTCTGTCATGCGCTCTCTCGCTGCCTCTGACCGTTCCGCACCAAAAACGCGCATAGAAACCATGAGAACTTTCCGGTTTTTAGCCCATAGGTTACAGGTAGAAATGGCGTTGTGCGCAACGCAACTTATCATGACCTACATGAAGTTTTGCGAAAACTTCATCTCCAGGTATAGCCTGCGGAATAGTCCCCTCAGACAGTAGTAGGGCGAAAAAATTTGTAGACCTTGGAGTTCGGCATAACGTTCCCAGCTTTTACTATGTTTATGAGGATCTATGGCTCCGCCTGAGTCACTCAATAATTTACTCAGAGGTTCGTGGGGAAGTTCCCGAGAACAACTGCAGAACTTCTCTCGAAACAACTGGGAAACTCCCCCAAAATTGAGGGGAGTCGGATGGGAACTCTGGACAGCAGGTCTTCCCTTGTTCTCCCGATCGCCAGTCTTCCCCAAGCTGTCGCAACCCAACACCCATTGGTCATTGATTTATTAAAAGTCAGCTCGCCGGATCTCGCTGGTTCCAACAGTTCCCTGCTCTCCGAAAGCAGGGATAGGACCAAAGATGTTTACCTTTGACGAGCGGTTACAGAGAAGCTTATTATCTCCTCTAGAATACGGATAGATACCCTACACAGTCCCTTTGACTGGCAAAATTCGCCTCTTCAACTTGCGAAGTGCGAAACCACCTCGCGACTGGCCCGTCTGCATCACCGTATATGCTGGGTGGTTTTGTTTCTTTGCGTTCATCATGTCCGGGGGGAGGCCATGGGAACAACCATGAAGCGAACTTCTTGTTCTTCCCCGAGTTGACTATTATTCTGAACGCCTTATCGTTGTGGGGAGTAATTCGAGGGAGAGAGGCGAGACGTCCTCCTCCATGGGGACGCCTCGCCCTCTCCCTCGACCGAGCGATAACGAGAAAATCATGGCCCATTGTCCCCGGGATTTTTCCCACAAATATCTGAGTACGCTGCTAGCAGTTGCGCGGACCTGCTCGCGAGGGCCATCATTTTGTTCGATTCGGACTACGCAAAGTTGATCACAATGTGCGAACGCAAACAACAGTATTGCGGTTAAAAACGGTTGAAACAGATGCAACGCACGCGCGTCGAAGCACGCTTGCCGCCGCGCGATGAGCCTACGCCGCGCGGAGGCCGAATCGTGCGCGGCGGCCGAACCGGTCGCACGGTGGTTAAAACTGTTCGCTTCCGACGCGTGCGTGGTCGCGCAGCGCGTGGTACGCAGTCGACGCAGACTTACTGCCTTACGGCCTGGGTAAGCATAGTTCGCTACATAAGGGCGTTATCCATACCACTCGGCGGCCGGTGTGCGGGGTACTTACCGGGCGTTGGGTGTTAGGAGTAGAAATGGCCTGACGCCTCGTCCGAGCCGGCAGTGACGTCCTCTCCGCCATGGCAGACGATAACCGCAACAACTTTTTCATTACTTTCAAGATTAATCCATCTTCAATTGTTTTCAGTCCACAATAAATATTTTCAGCAATTATCCTTTGCTACCGGGCGATAGTGAACGCGTGTACAAATCTTCTTCTCTTGCTCGGCAAAAGGCCCAATCGAATCCGATCCGCCGCGGCGTCGCCGCTTGAGTATTGATGGTGCCCGCAGGCGCGCGATGGACGTAGGCGTATTCATACTCAAACGCTTCTCCCGCGCGTGCCGCGCTGGCGTTGAGGAGTATCAACAGCGCCTAATTGGGAAGAGGAGGATTACCTTTTCTCGTGGGGGTGATATGTGATGGAATCTGAACATGGAAGTTGGGAATTTTTGATGAAAATTTAACATTGTCTGGCAAATGTACCACAGAAAAAAGTGTCTGATTGATTAGCTCAAGTTAGGTAGAAAGATTCATTCAGAATAGGTTCTATTTCGTATAATTGTGAGAAATGGTTTCCACCTTCTGTGAGTTGCATGTTTCCTCACCATGTATGTTGAAAAAGTGCCTCTGTGTTGCTCGGAAAATATATTCACCATAGAGCCCAGCAGGAGGTGTTATATAACATGCTGATAAAAATTATGCACGGACATGTGACACTTGAGGAAGTCGATGAAGCTCCACTCAAGGATTCGAATATTCGATCATTCGAATAAACCGAATATTCCACTTCTTTGAATATTCGATTATTCGAATAACTCGAATAATGCGCTTCTTTGAATATTCGAATATTCGAATTATTCGAAAGTTCGAATAATATTCGAATAAACGGATATTCAGGCAGCACTCTATTCCGTGCTATTCCATCCAATCCACTCAGGCAAACTGGGGCATGATCAACAGGTTGATAAGTTTTCATTTTTGACTGCACCCTCTTGACAACTCAAATCGCTCGTGTTGTAATCCTGAAACCTGCCTGCTGCTCCAGTGGCGCGACTGTTACGGGCTGTTGACATTTGACCCGTCGCGTTTAGCCGCCTATTTAGCAGTGTCTCAGCATCCTGCAAGACTTTATCTGGTTTAGGAACTACTTTGCACCGAAACGCGTCGCGGTCGGCAAACCGGCACGCGTCGCGGTCGGCGAAAACCGGCACGCGTCGCGGTCGGCAAACCGGCACGCGTCGCGGTCGGCGCATCGACATGCGTCGCATCTCGGCACGCCGACAAGCGTCGCGGTCGGCACACACCGACACGCGGCGTGGTCGGTACACCCACGCGTCGCCGCTGGGTCGCCCAACATCCACTCAGGCCGCCCCCGGGAAGGGCAGGGCTTCCAGACGCTGGGCGGGCCACCGTAACGCATACTTGATAATTGGACCGGCCGCGCTCTTGTCACTTCAAATTCAGCAGCACGCTCGTGAACGTGGTTTGCGATACTTACTACGGAAATTGAGTGGCATGGCTCAGAACACAACCTCTACGCATTCTGAAGCGTCAAAACGAACCGAAGTGAAGCTACACGACTGAGGAGTCGGCCCGCACCTGTATGCCTACTTCGCGTTCTCTGTATCTGCGTCCTCCTAAACAGGGGTGCTGGTCGACTTTCCACCGTCGGCGACGTTTGTGGCTTCCATCTTCAGACCCATTGTACCACTCCACAAATGTCACTGACGGCGACACATGGCTCAGCACCCTGTTTTGGAGGAGGACGCAAATACAAGGGGCGATATCCGCGAAATAGACGCAAATTGCCTTTTTCCCGAGCACAGCCGCGAAATAGCCGCTAAATATTGCTGGTCGGGTAAAATAGCCGCCAAACAATGCTCGCCGGGAAACAGTTGCCAAATAGCCGCCAAATATGCGGTCTGCTTCTGGTCTAGTTTGGTTTAGCTTAGTTGAGTTCAGCTGAGTTATGTGCGGTTTATGCGATGGCGAACTTCCTAGTGCTGCTTAGCCGTGCCCTACTTCGGAATCTCAACGACAATGAGAAAAAACTCTGCGACAATCCGTAGTTAGCCGTTGAGATAGACACCATGTCCCTGGGAACCCGCCGTGTAACGTCTCGGCTTCCTAGCTCCATGAGACGTCTGGGCGACAACAGACGGATCCGGCACGAACTTGAAACTACATCCAGCTTGTCGTTCTAGGTGGTTGGAAACCATCGAATTCCAAGTCCAGCATTATGGAAGGAGAGAAATTAGGTTTTTCCGTCAGAATTTAGGTGAAGTCCACCGGGAAAGTAGACAAATAGCAACACCTCGAACCAGTTTGATGAAAATGCACATGAAAATGGCTCATTCCGGCCATCATCGTGAGAAATTGCCATTTTGCTCAAGTGTTGCCATACTTATGCGTCGCTCGAGATTTAAACTTTTATCTATAACTGAAGGTGAAATAGGCATTTCTAGCGTTTTGACAAAATCCTACGAGCGATTTGATATATTGTAAATACTTGCTATAACTATATTTTTATGAGGTACTGAAGAATTGTGAGAAATTAGGAGTCATTACGCTAAGATGTTTGAAATGTAGAATCAGGGCAAAATGGAGTGCGATCTTGTCGAATACTCGAACTATTCGGGCCTAATACTCGAATTAACCGAATATTTCACTTCTTTGAATACTCGAATATTCGAATAAACGAATATTCCACTTCTTTGAATATTCGAATAACCCGAATAATCCACTTCTTTGAATATTCGAATATTCAAATTACTCGAATATTCGAATATTATTCGAATAAACGAATATTCGGGCAACACTCTTATAGAGAACGCACCCTTACTACGCGCGGCGTGACAGCAAGCTCCCTGCCAGTGAGGCGTAACCATGAACTAATTATATGTATTTTTCACTTTTCTTTATAACTTTGCAGATCCTTATCATGTTTTGTGACACTAATTAGCGTAGCATGCATACTAGTACATATGCAGCGCTAGAGAAGGAATAGTCGGCCTCTGACAACCTAGTCTATGCTCATAACAGAATGAGGAACTGTTAATTACGACAATATCATTATATGTTCTATGTGTACAGCCGTATGTTAATGGGAATGTGTGTATAGTGTGGATAATAGTAAGTAGTTCTACACGGAATTCATAGTTTGCCAGAAATATGTATGAATCTCCGGCCTCGACAAAATGTCACAACGGAAATCTCAAGAATGTCTAATGAATGGCAGGTGTTTTCTAAGCAGGAATAATTGTTTTGCTGATCGGTGTGCAATAGTTTCCATAAAGCTATTAGATTTGTCCAAAGACGGCACAGTGGATTTAAAGGCAGTGTTAACGATGGAAAAGCTGGACGTTTTTTTGGTGGAAATGTAAGTCTTGGGTCCCTTTTGAAAAGAGTATGCGTGGAAGTACAGACGGAAACGGCTGCAGGAAGTGGCTGAAAACCTCAGGTCCAGCTAATCCATTGGGTCACCCTTCCGCGTCATATATAACAGTTATCCTGCGCTCCTTCCACTCAGGGACAGTGGCCGAATCTGGAGGGGACAGAGGCTCTTTGAGAGTTTTAGTACAGGAAACAGAAAACAAAGACGTGTCACTCACCTTAGAATTTCAAAGCTCAAAACATTTTACGACGTTTGGTTTGACGTCTCTGCTCTACTGTGCGCAAAACACACCAGCAGGCGTGTAGATAAATATTAAATAAGTTTTTTAAACGGTGGTTTTTTCTTTGATACGCAAGAGTTTCCAGCATATAAGGGCTTTACTGTATATTATCCGCTACATAAAAAACTTGGCTCTACTCAAAAACGAAGAAAACTAGAGTACGGTTTTTTAACATGAACACTACCTTTAAAGAAAAGTTGCCCGCTTTTTTGACAAAAACGTGTGTGAGCTTTGAGGTCCCTCTGAGAGGAGTAGGAAACGGGAAGTACGACAAAAATGGCAAGGAAGTGGGTGAAAAATCTCGTGTGGCCGGCTAACCCGTCAGGCCACCTCGCCCACGTCCACAACAGTTGTCCTTATGCGTTCGTTGTACTGGGTAGAAAACAAGCACCCAATCTTTTGAACTATCTTTATCGCGAAAGGTGCCTCTAACATCCCACCTCCATTTTGAAAAAAATTTTTGCACCGGAAACAGAAATCAAAGTCACTTCACCTTATGACCCTTCGAGCGCGAAAACATTTCCTCGACGTCATCAGCGTTCGATGCGTTGTCCTGCAGTCTCCTGAAACACACAAACAGTAAGCGTATTTAACTTTTCTTTCAATTATTACTCTAAAACAGTTTCTGTTCCGCTATTAAGTGTTCTGCTGAAACTCTTCACTTTCACCCTCCTTTCTTCTCAATGGACTTTACCTACCCAAAAACATCGAAAAACTATATTACTGCTTTCTCATATCAAAGCAAGATCACTGTCTTCGTGAAGAGAGCCAGACACTTTCTGCCCAATTTTTCAGTGCTCACATGTGGTGGTATATGTGGATGATGACAGAAAATCTTCTAGTGGACACTGTTAAAGATCCTTTCTATTTATGTAATACTATTATAAATGAAGCGATGAAGAGAGGATTTTGACATCTGGAGATAAAAATCAACAAGCATGAAAGGTAACGACGCATAATAGAGAATCAATATATGCCGACAACGCATTCCGGCGCTTATTTTTCCGTCAGATAGGCGTGTCCAGCTGGAGCCCGCTCCTGGTTATTAGAATGTTGCAAGTCTTGGTTTCACGAAGTTCCCTCAGTGAAAGAATGTGTGAGGATACTGTGCAGAATTGAAAATACTTCGGAATGTTATATTCAGCTTTGGTCAGGCGTCTTTAATCGAGGGTGACGTCATATAATCAGCCATGAGGACGCAAAAAAGCGTATTGTATGTTTAAATGCATATGATGCACGTAGACCAAACGTTGCTTGAAGAATGTTGCAGCAAAGTTCCAGCAGGCTCTCAATTTTCGGACAAGAAACTTTTAGTAAATGGCCTCTCAAAAAAGCATTAGATTTCCTACCTGCACACCTATTCTGTGCCTGGTGTAATGGCAGAATTTTTAACGTCTGATATGATTCCGCTCTTCAGACTTCCTTTCGTTAGGTGAATTTCTTTATTCCCCTGTCTTAGCGGTGGAGATTCTTGGAAAATAGGAATCTTTTTGATGCGCTTACTTCATGAGGAGAGGATCTCTAGGGCTATAGACTGTTCGCAGCATAGGATTTTAATCCAACCCCTGGGTCATCAGGCGCTTCTGTTCATTTCCTGTATGGACCAAACGATGCAAAAGTGGACATCCAGCGAGCGTCGCGAATGCCGTGCGGTGCGGTGACCATACATCGCCGGTAGGAATATCGTCATCTTGGCGGGTTGATCATCTCCTGGCGAATACGGTGTTTCCTTACTGACAGATCGTTTCTCTCCCAAAGCAAAGCCTCATATACAAGGCTTCTAGTCAGGAGTTCACCTAATCCACGTCGAGCTATTTGCCGTTAATTTCGGAAAAGTCAAAATGCGGATCGAACCTTGCCTTTAGGTCCAGCTTTCCTCTCTCTCTTCTCGGTTAGTCATAGTCCGCCGGGATGAAAACTACCCGCAGAGCATTACATTACTGCTGCCGCAGCTTCGCCTCTGGTTAATCAGACGCAAAAGCAATCTTGTTAACAACGCCGCAATATTGGTGATCAGGAATTCTATGACCATTCGAGTTTTACTTCTGACTATGTTCTGCGTTTCTCCCTTCGTCTCCTTCCCTCTACGCTCTGGAATCTCGTCAATCGAAATATTCACCAGGCATATCGTTTCATAAGAACTTCCAAACTCTTGCTAGTTTCTTCTAGACTTCCAAAACACATCATAATTGCAAAATCATTGGACATCAAGGTACAGATTCTGGTGGGAATCGTACTTAATCATTCTGGAAAACTTGTAAAATTGAATATAAGCACTGCAGTTGTAATGAGCCACCACGAATGAGGTGGCAGATTTGCATCTTTTTTGCCTCTTTATGCGAATCAGGAAAGTGTATACTATGGAACTCCGATAAAAATCTGTATTTCAGAGTAACTGAGCAATTGGCGACTGCATCGACGAACGGGCGACTTCTGAATAACAACCCTGATACAAAATGAGCGTAATACGATTCCAAGCACAAGAATGTCTCCCCAAACCGTACTGCGACAACATTTCCGAAGGAGTAAATGAGAATAATCACAGATGCAGTGCTCAAAAAATCTTTGGCGATAAATACGTTTACATCCGCCATCGCGCATATAATCCATTTATGATTCATGTAGACGACTCTGAATGAAGGAAAAACTCTATTCGAATTACAGCTTTCAGGAGGGTGTGAACAGTTGAAAATCCTTACTAAGGCAACGTCTGTCGTTTCTGACGCTTCAAATTTTGTAGGCATTGAGGTGTAAGCTGGACCATTCGATATACGTTGTCATTTCCAACCACGTTTACGAGCGTGTAAGCTGCCTTTAAAGGCAGTGTTCACAATAAAGCAATAGTATTATAGTTTTTGGAAGTTCTTGGGTAGGTAAGTTCATTTAAGAAGAGTTAATAGGAAAAGACACCAAAGAACAACCTTAAATTCCGGAGAAAAATTGTTTCAAGGCAGTAATCGTGGATCGAATAAGCTTGTCTTCTCTTCCTCTCTCAGACCCTCATTCCCTGGTTTCGGGAGTAGTAGGCTCTGGCGGAGATAGTAATCGCGAAAAACCGCTGTTTCTGGGCCAAGTTTGAAGCCTGGACTTTCTCGTCTTTTATGGTGGACGAGCTCAATCCATCATCATCGGCATCGATGATTCTTAATATCAAGAACATTCAGCTGGCTCGCTGAAATTGAATTTCAATCAATGAACATTGACTCATTCATAGTCGCAAAACTTTAGAATGAAGAGCTTGTTTTTCGCGTTCAACTGGTTGTTATTAGGTAAACTTGCATTTATTTCTTCTATCTGAAATGTCAGATGATTTTTGGACTGCTCTAAATGATGAGAGCGATCTTTGGGGAGGAGCCGTGCATGCGTGCGCACGGACTGGGCATCTTTGGGACCCTAGAAACTCTAATCCTAGCTCCGTTTTTCACCGCTCTACCTTTCATTGTTTTTCTGCTGCTTTCTGATCTTAAGCTGATTTTCGTAGATCTTTCTGATAACGTTTTTCAACGTGATCACTGGGCCTTTGAAGAAATCTCTGGAAAAAATATTTATGCCTGTTTGTAAGGATTCCCCCCGACGTCAGCCTTCGATGCGTTGTACGCAGGAGACTGCGTACAACGCATCGGATCTAACGTCGAGGGAAATAGTTTCTGCGCTTCAAAATCCCGTAGGTAGGTGGCTTTATTTTCTGTTTCTTGCACCTAAAACTCTTTGAAAATAAGAGGAGTCAATGTACATACATATCAAGTGATGTTAGGAGCTGTTCGGCGATGAAGACCACTTTCGAAAATTCGGTGCCTGTTCCTACGGTGAAACGAACGCAGGAGTCAATTGTTGTAGTGATCGTGGGCGGGGTGGTCCAGAAGCGTTCGGCTAGCCCCTAGATTTTCTACCCACATCGCGACCGTCTTTCGTCGTACTTCCGTTCTTACTCCTTCTCAGAAGGACCCAATGCTTACGTTTTTAGCTACAAAATGGGCAACTTTTTCATTGTGAACACTGCTCATAAAGGTCGCAGTGATAAAACGGGTAAAGTGCTAAGAAGGTAGATCTGGCCATAAAAAAGTAAAATACCGTATTTTTCTACATTACAAGTATGGTTTTCCCGTTTTCGATTTAGTCTGGACGCATGGACCAGGCGGTTGGCCGTGCGGTGTTGGTGGCATAACCGCCAGTGGATTTGCTGAGCGGTAAGATCTACCGCTTCGCAAAGCCCTGCCCACCGTCCACTCCATCAGACTAAAACTATTGCGTGAATTGTATACCTCCTTATTTGAGTTCAGCTTCTAATGAAAACACATGGCAAAAAGAGGGCAGAAAATTAGGAAGGGCACCTCTTTTCTGAAGTATACCTGCTATTACATAGTAGTACATTTCAAAAATAAGATAAGGATTGAAAATTAAGAATCTGAAGCAGTGTTACGGCTATGGAAAGTGACAAAAATATCAACGAGTATGTCAGTGGTGACTCAAATGGGCTTGAATAGCTGACTCTTCCCTGGTTGTTGATCGCGAATTCCATATTATGTGATAAAAACGTGCACTATGGAGCAGAAACCTCAACGAATATGGATGAGAGAAAAGCAAATGTCTAAAAGAGAGGTTTCGGTAAGTTGGAGAATCGGACAAAAACACGCGCAGGAACAGGTTAGAGATGGGAGTCCGCCCGTTTACTTTGAAAGCAAAATAAAGACGCTTTTCAGTACAAGCATTTATGAAACTTCCTACGTTAATAGTGTGGACGGCTGTCACTCACCAATTCAAACATTCTAAATCAGATTCTGCTAATTCTTTTTGCAGCTTTTCACTAATTTTTCTTTTTTTGTGATGGACCGAATAGACCTCTCTCAAGAAAAGTTAGAACCCAACAATTGTGTTCATCGCCAACCCTCTCTCTTGAGGCAGGCGACAAATATTGAGTAGCATCCTCGGTTTTCATTTTTTGAGCCTCCTTTCTGTACTTTCTTTTATTATATGTTTCTCCTGTCTTTTTCTTTTTTTTTTTTCGCTTTTTCTTAGAACGTGCCAACGAAAAAAGCGCAACTAAACAAAGAAAGCTGGCTGAGCTAACTATTATGTTAGGAGACTTCATACAGTATGTGGCTATAAACAGAGCACCAGTTTTCTGGGTTCGCAGCGCTCTTCGAGACGTTTGAACAGCCAGAAGGGATTTAAAAGTAGGTGCAGGCAAATTATAATAATACAAACTTAGTTGTTTCCAAAGCTGGGACACTTCTGCATCCAATGAGAACCGTGAAATATGCAAAAATGCTTTCTACCTAGTCTGCTTTTTGATCTGGCGTGGCATGAGACTGTATTTGTAGTCTCTGGGAAATCTATTAAGCTGCCGATCCAATCAGACTGATTTGACAACGAGAAGTCGGAGAATCCGGATACAAAATGTTAGCTCCCACCGCACATGCTGGGATGAATCCAGATATAGACAAATGGGTAGGTAACTCACTTTACTTCAAGAAGAATAACAGGAAAAATAGAGGCCGTAGGCGATATAAAACAAACACCAACTGAGCAAATGGAATCTGGCTTTGCTTTTTTTTTCTCCTCTCCAAATTCAAAGGTCTTAAATGCACTGAGGGAGGGGTTCGCGTCAATGAAGCGACGCGCGGGTGAGTGGATTAAATCAGTCGGCGTTGAATTCCTCTTTTCGGTGGTGAATCTAAAAGTCTGCAGCTCGAGCCTACCTTTCACGTCCAATAATTGTGGGTCTTTGTGTCGGAAAACGAACAGAAAACGGCCATTTCTTCCGAAGCCTTCCGCGGGTTTGGCAGAAAATCGAATCCGGCAAGCCCAGAGCAGAATGATTAAATCAACGATCACGCCATTTCCATCAAAACACGCACGGATTCACATACGTTCTCGGCATGAAACGGCTAGACATACTCGTTTGCGAAACAGAGAGCAGTCTGAAGTTCCTTCCAATTACATTGTTTTGATGGTCTATACGGAAACATCGGCCATTGTGTTGTTTGCTTGCTCTATGCTACGTGGTCAAGAGGTTAGAAAGCAATGCTCGGCTTCCAATTTTGAAGCAGAAACTTTAATTATAGAGCTCAAAGCTTTAGGCCACGAAAAACACAGACAAATAGGGGAACCGATCTGGCATCAGGAAATAAGAACTCGTTGTTTCTGCTTCATACATGAATCCGCCTTAAAGTGCAGTGATCACCATGAAAAAAGTAATTGAATATACTTGGCAAAAATCACCTTAGATTAAAAAAACAACTCAAAAACTAAAGAAGGTAGCGCGGTAAAAACGGGCTAGAATTAAAGTGCTTAAGACCTCTAATTTCCAGTGCCTGTGCACACGTGCACAGAAAGTTGTCACAGGCTCTGATGCCAAGCAGTCGAAAATTCATCGACACTCAGAGGAAGAAATAAATGCAAATTTCACTCTGGAATAAAAACAGTTGAACAATAAAAGCAAAGCACTTCAGTCAAATGTCGCTTTTGACTAGATGTGTGTGTACATAAATCTGAAGGTTCATTGATTGAAATTGCAATTTCAAGCCAGCTGATGTTCTTTGACGTTAGAGATCATCGATGCCGAAGATGTGGGGTGGACTCTGTCCACCATCAAAAGACAAGAAAGTTCAGGCTTCCAAATTCTGGCCCTGAACAGCGCGTTTTTTTCTTCGCGATTTTTTCTTCTTTATAGGTTCTTTTTACTCTATACCCAGAAAAAGCGGTTTGGAGAGGAAAAGAAGTTATCAGCATAATTGAGCGCGACCACTGCCTTCTTAAAGGCATTGCACGTGCAAAAAAAAAACGGTGTCTTTATTTCTTCTGTTTTCGGGCAGGGCAAGCTCTTGAGGTAAGCGATAATAGCAAAGAAGCCCCAAAAACCCTTCAGCTTTCGGCAAACTTAATTATTCAAAATTATTTGAAGAACCTCTTTAAAAAAATGACTTTTTTACCCTCTCTTGTCGAAATCGATGTGTCCAGTGCAATACGTCCGAAGTTTTTTTAAACGTCTGAAGTGGTTTTTACGCTTTCAAACTTTTCTAGGTGAGAAAATTTATTTTGGCCCTTTCTTCTACCAAAAATCACTTAAAAATGAAAAGCTTTCACCAGGCAAGTTTGATGATAAGATTTTTCCGAAATAAGAGTTTGCAATACAGTATCTCTTGCGCCTGACATGACGCTTTGTTCCTTGAGCCAGTATGGCTGTTGAGAACTTGGTGGCGGATCCTCATCTTTAACCACTCTCCAACCTCCTGCATTTTGACGCGCCAAATTTGAACCAGTGTGGTCTATCGCGCTCATTCATAAAATTGAGCCTAAAATGGAGAGTGCTCTCCAGCGAACGATACCTTGAAAAGACAGTGTGCGCGATGAATTCGACACAAAAGTGAGATTGCTTGGTCTTGAGGTATAACTAAAAGTGAAGTAAACAGCAAAGAAAAACTTCCAGAATGAGCTTAGCGAAGCACATTGTTTCTAACGTTCAGGCGTGAACGAGAATTATAGGTCCCACTTAATTTCCGCAAGCGTGGCGCCAATCGCGAAATGTGCGCGAATCGATAAGGGCTGGACGCGGGACAGGTAGGCGCACTGGCTTTCTGACCTTCAAAGCCGTTTTCATCTAGTGTTTCACTCTGAAAGCTCGGAGAAGGAGATTTACAGTGGACACTGCCTTTAAAAAATTACCCCGGCAAGGTCTTCCAGGGGTCCTATGGGATCACCCTTCACGGCCATCCCAGAGTAAATCGAGTAATCACTTCGTGAGATAACTGGACAACGCTGTGCGATATCACCGCTGCCGTTTTAGCGCGGAGTGGATGGGCGTAATGCTTGGCAGCCGGAAAGAGAGGCGGGGAAACTCCGTGTTCCAGTCTGCTCAATTACGCGCGTTGCACCTCCCTCGTTCGTCCAATCGCGCGCGCCGCTCATCCCTCCTTTTCCTCATCTCTCTTGCGGCAGGAATACATAACGACCTTTAACCTCATTCAGTGCAGCTAGGTCGTGGGTTAAAATTAAGCTGTTCAACATAGGGCTGTCGCAAAACCCGCAAGTTCTCGCTGAAGCAATTATGCCGGAGAATCTCACGTGGTTTGGCGACAATTCTAACAATAGAGCGATTTAAGCCTCCGTTTTTACGTAGAAATTCCGTAGTGACTCCGCCCTTTTGCGCCTTCGATTCAGAAATTATGCGTGGTTTTAGCAATCGTCGCCAAAATCCGTGAATTTTTCTCCAAATGGAAAGAGAAGGCAAACCAGCCTGCTCCCCGGAGTCATCTTGCATACCCTCCGGCACAGTGAAAGGTTTCCGCATTCATTGCAAAGCAGTGGAAAAAGCGAACATTTCGATGTCCGAACTGCAGTGTGCCTATGCGATTCATTTCTCAGCTATGATCTGATTCCCTTCTGTTTTGTATTTAACCACAGACCAACTCTGATAAGTTTATGCCACTTGAGGAGAATAACCTACAGCTGCAGGGCATCAACAGTGGCCAGAAGACAAGCCAACCTCCTCGTAAGCAACAATAGTGCGTTGATGCTGAATAAAGTTGCCTTTCCGTTCGGCTACTAGCTTCACATTCTATAGGTCAGTCTTTTTCCAGAGTTGAAGAATAATGCGAAAAAGTGCCAGAAATGCTCTGGAAAAAAGTCGGAATGGGAAAAGCATTTTTGTCTCTTGCTCTTGTAAGCTTCCGATACCTACAGTCACTACAAAACTCGTTGCGTTTTTCTTGAAGTGTTGGAAGTCTTGGTACAGAATGTGGATAATTTGCGTTTATGCAGGCAAAGACGACCATACAAGGACGTACGAGAAACCGAACGAATGTGGGCTGAATTCATTTTTTGCAACTTCCTCTGTGTAACATTCGATTTTCCTTCATCAGTCACGCCACCTACTGCATACATACCAAGTTGCGACAACGCACTTAATATGCTCCCAAACTGAAGAGTATGGAGAATGTTAGCAACAAGGAGTCACTCAGCATTTCCAACCCTGCAAAGTGCCACCGGCTATGGCGGATCGCGACGTCTCTGCTGGAAATTTTCACGTTATCAGAGATCTGAGAAAAAGAATAACGTAAATTCTTTCGTAAGGCGTTATTGTTTCCTCTCCACATTCAATTGTGATTAGCTGCATATATCGCACGAGCGTACAAAACATAACTTTCAGAATGCGAAAACATTTTCGTATCGTGAGACAAACGGGTTTGTTTAGATTGAGGCATGGCAGACCTGGTGAGTATGTAAGTTTGTACATTACCCGTAATTTCTCTCTTGTAGAAGTGCATGCACTTTACTTCTCAGGGTTCTTTTGAGTTGGGGACATACTGCCTTTATCCGGGAAACGCAGAAGCCCCTCTTTTCACCCGCACTCGCTTCTACAGTATTGCACCGACGGCGGCGCGCGGTCTGTCGTGGCCCTCTTCCTCATTCAGTCTCTGCCACCCAATGTGGCAGGCATCGACTTTCGTATGACCACCGTCCGATCGTCCGCATGACCGGCGATCATGTTCAGAGAAGGTGAGTTTTTTTAAACTTTACTGTCTTCGGTAGTTTCGGTATTAAATTGAATGTCATCGTAAATGTGGAGTGCATAGATGAGCCATCGCTTCGAAACAGACATTCTGTGTTCAGGAAGAAATAAATTCTTTAGTTTGAAAATAAATAGAACAAACGTTTTTCAACTTCTTGGTAGCGCGAAGGATTATGCAAAGCAAGCCGAGTATATCCTAATAGCAAAGGCACAGTACACCCTAAAGACATTAATTTGGTGATTTTTATTTGATTGTGTAGCAGACCCTTCCTGTATAACACGTGCCAAATGCGAGATATCAATTCCTCCGAATAAGCAAGATATAAGCGACCACCAACAGGCCCGAAACCTCCTTCCGGATTTTCTTGACCTCGATATCGGCTGGATGGAAAGATGAATTTTAACCGAGCCTATGTTCTTCAGTCCATTACCGGGTCCATGTCCTCATCCTGTTGTTTGCTCAAAGATTGCGAATGAAGAGAATTACATGAGGCCCTGAGGACAATCTCTGTCCACTCAAATTTATTGCTCTAAAAATGCAAGCAGGCATTCTCTTCAAGACGCCACGATTCCGTTCGTAGGGGGTCAGTGAGCGATTTCAAAGATACCATAACAATTTCAGAAAGTGGCTTTCTCCAAGCATACAGTTTGGAAATCTCCAGAATAATTCTCTTGCTGCTCCTGTGCCTTTGAGGCACATACGATGACATGTATGCGTCTATGCCCGTGAGCAACTCGCAGGGAGGAGCTTGGCAGACTGGTGTCTGCGTTGCAGGCGCGTTCGAATAAGAGGTGAACGGGTGACCGTGTGGTGCTCCAGCCCCAGCCCGGGCAGCTGGTAATCAATGCGCCGATGGCCATCACGGTGCTCTCGGGCTGGGGCCGGAACACCACACCTGTCACCCGTTCACCACTTATCGCTAACAAAGCCGCAACGCAGGCACCAGACTGCTAAACCTCCCTGCGAGCCGTTCGAGCATTGAGGATAAATTAATACCGAAAAACTGACGACGGTGAAAAATTTTCAAAAACTCACCTTCTCTGAACATGATCACTTCCGGTCATGTGGACGATCGGACGGTGGTCATACAGTTGGGTCAATGCCTGCCACATGGGGTGCGGAGAGATTGATGAGAGAGGGCCACGATTGCGCCGCGCCGCCGTGGTGCAAAAAGAAGCTGAGTGCGGGTGAAAATGGGGGCTTGTGTACTCCCAAAATAAAAGTGCAGTATACTTCTAACAGAGTGTGTACTTCATAGAGGGTGTATTTTCTATTTCTCAAGCATTATTTTTTGGAATTTCATAGTCAAAATTTCAAGAACAAAACCACGCATTTGAAGCGAATAACAACCCTGAAAAAAGAAGCTTATTCAAGCTTCTCGGATTGAGCTCAAGGGTATCTCTCACACCCTGTTTATACTATATCGTGCCCCTGTGTGTTTGTAAGCTACGTCAAAAACATTGTTTTTAGATTCTGAGTTTTTATTTCTAATCTTGCTTTGGAAGGTACTTCCTAATAGAGGAAATACGGTATTCTTTCTCTGGACTACATCGTTTCGCTTGCTTGAAAACTGTGTGAAAACATCCTTTGGCAAATAAATTAACATTTTCCTTTTCTTGAAAAACAGGACTGTTCTTTTTTTCTTTTCAAGCGAGCTGATTTTGCCTCTTTTCTGGATGGCGAACCTCTCTTGAATCGACAAAGTGTTCCAACTTGATGCGACATCCCTATTTTTGGAGGTCTTCAAGTGTGAGACACTTATGCTTGCAGTAGTTCTGGAGGGGACAGGGTTGAAGGAAGTTGTGAAAACGGGCCAGAAACCGATACAAACGACGGCGAAGTGAAGATTTTCATCCCAGCATGCTGCTTAGCCCGATCCGCCCTCCCATTTAGACGAGCTTGCGCCGCGCGCTTTGACGTTTTCGATGGCGAATTGCCAAGAAACTCCGCCACGTCCAGCCCGGATCAGATTCGAGCACATTTCGCCACTAGCGCGCGTCTTGCGGAATTTCGCTAGTTTCTCGATTATACCTTCGATTAGCTCACGACCAAAAGCAACCCCATTTTGAGTCAAACTCGAATATGATATATTCATCGCGAACACTGTCCCTTAAAGGCAGGGCTAGCGGTAATAACTATTCCTGTGATATACCCACGAACAGAGATAGCTCTGGGCTATCAAGCAAAAGTGGAAATAAGTGGAAAGCTGTAGAAAAACACTCAGGAATAAGTTATTGCTTGAAGTCCGCCCTCCCCCAATTATCGAGATTTGTATAAATGCCTGTTTTGTCAACTTTAATTTCCTTCTGAAGAAATTTCTGAGCATTTCTGGAGACTACTGACCACCTTTACAGCAGAATAAAAGACGGATAAGCAAGCATTCATGTAAATCTCGTAAATTAAGGGACGGCCGACACCGGCTTATTTTTACTTATGTGATAATCAAATATATATTCTCATAAAGTGAGCTCAAAAGTCGTTTTTATCACAAAGACTGCCCTTAAAGGCAACATACATTGTCGTGAACGTAATTGAGAGCACTACGGAGTTAGAATGGTATGGCACAGAATACAACACCCACACATTTTGAAGCTGTCAAAACGACTCCACAATGGCGCTACACGAGTGAGAAGCTGGCCCACGCCTCCTGTATGTGCCTGCCTGCCCTGCATTTGCGGCCACCTTCATAACCGGGGTGCTGGAGCCATTCCCACCGTCGGCAAACTTTGTGGGTGGTGGAATAGGTACAATAGGTAAACCACACACTCGACGACGGTAGGAAATGGCTCCAGCACCCCTACTTTGGAGGAGGACGCAAATATATGGTCGGAAGGCCAACTTCTCACTCGTGTAGCATCATTGTGGGTCGTTTTTGACGCTTCAAGATGCGTGGGCGTTGTGTTCCCGGTACCATACCACATTCTAACTCCTTCAGTTATCTCAAATTACATTTACGAGCGTGTATGCTGCCTTTAAGTGATAGCAAAAATGTTTAGAGTTGGGGCAAAAAATATACACTCCATCAAAAATCATTAAATGGAAAGCCCGACCCCTTCGTAATCGTCACAGACGGGGCCACGTTTCGCTGCCTTGGGAATATGGGCATTTTAGAAGGCATGATACGCGCGGAAAACCAGATATTATTTTTTTCCTCGTCTTTGTAGCTTGGTCTCCTTAGTGAAGGAAAATGTCGAAAGAGCCCCCTGAAAAGCCCTCCCCTTCTACAAAAGAAAACCAGATTGAATTGGCACTTTTGTAAAAATGGTTTCGAAGTACGAGCTAAAATCGTTTTTGAAGTTTCCTCTCTGCATCTTCCTGGAGACGTGGGTCTCTTTGTCATTTCTTGGAAGTCTTTCCTGTATGTGGTATTTGTACCACAATCGTTTTCATTGTTTTCCATGTTGTTTGATGGGCGCATCTGCGTTATATATGGAATGTCAAATGCTAGATGACCGACCCAGAAGATGATTGTGATCGACTAACCCAGGGCAGTTTTCAGGCGGCTATAACTTTTGGTGGGTACAGTTCTCAATACCTCAAGTTTCGGGGTGGTGTCAACTGGGCCGGCTTTAGAGTTTTGATTGTGCATACAAAAAATTTCAAAGTAATTTCCATTGCGCGCGAAGTATTTTGAGGGATCCGTTACTCCGTTTTTAGGAGGCTTTGAACGATTCCAGGCATAACATTGTGATCAGCAAAAAGGATTCTTCTCTAGAGAGAAACGAAATCTGAAAAAAGTTTTGAGTGTCCTGTGCCTTTGAGGCACTCCAGAAAGACTGGACGAATATTGAAGTAGAACACAGAGATCACACACAAAGGAAAGTACAGTAGATTTCTCAGGAGTTTGTAGAACAATCGTCAACGATAGGGAACATGAACAGAAAAGAAAGCCAGGCACACAGACAATCATTAGGATGAGAAACAAAAGGCTTCTGCATTTGAAGTACCTAGCATGTACTTAGACAATAACGCTAAACTATGTCGACGACTACGCACTTTCGCCATGCCATGTGGCCCTGTCTTTAGAAAAGTGTGGAAGTGATTAGCAGCAGGCAATGCTTTCTTTACGTTAAATCTTGGTGTTCAGAATTCTCGCAAATGGTAGAGTGCTTGAAAATCTCAAGCTGGTGTAGCATGTATTTCCTCTCCAAATCCTGATTGGAATGTGTTTCCGTCTGTAATGGATTCTCTAATATCAATATTTTGTTTTTCACAGCTTCATTTGTTTTTAATGCTTGGCACCAAACATCCAAATAGATACTATTGTATTTCAGCTCGATAAAGCTAAAAAAGTACTCGAGTTGAGAATTTTGAGAGAGCTTTTTACGCAAACCAGTGCCGCAAATGCCGCTAGAACGTAGGTCCCGGGAGGTTAAAGGCACAGGACAACCAAAAAATCAATTTTCAGTGATTTCATGCTTATCTTGGAGGGAGTCACACGCTGATCATAGTGGTATCTATGAAATCGTCCAAGACCCCTTTGAACAGAGTGCTATGGCTTCTTCAAAGATGCCTAGAATTTGAGGGTGAAAATTGGTGGACGAGTTGTCTTCAAGCCTGTATTTCTTCTTCATTCGCAAGCGTTGCGCGAGAGCAGTATGCTAGATAAGGAGATAGCCCAAAATGAACTGAATAACGACGACTTAGTGGAATTCATTTATCTATTGAGCCGCTATCGAGTCCGAAAATCTGTTAGGGGGTCGGGCCTTTGGTGGTGAGCGAAGGGGGTCGGGCCCGTGGTGGTCGCTTATATCTCGCTTAGAGGAGGAACTGAGATCTCAAATTTGGCAAGTGTTATACAAGAGGGGTCTTCTACACAATTACATGAAAATCTCAAAATTCATATCTGAGGGTGTACTGTGCCTTTGAGTCCGTCTGAATGAAATTGTCCACCCACGCGGTTGGCATGCATTTCGAGCGCCTGTGACCGAGGCGTTTATTCGAGTCATAAATAACAGGAATATTGGACGAACAAAAAGAACAAACTCCCATTTTGCAAGTAAGAGAAGGCTGGTCCGAAAAATGCCAACTGCGACGGCCACTCGACACGCACGCCGACCGCGTGGGTGAACAGTCTCACTCGGACTTTCAACTGCACACGATTTTTGGATGTTTTTTGCCGGAACTGCAGTTTTACGTCGAAGTGCACGTTATGGTTTGAGCGACGCAAGGTGCCAGTTGATCGTAAAACGCTTCTGGGCTCCGGGCGAGACTGAACCACCATACATGTATTCCTTTCTCCGGGGATCCCCTTTATCGCGTTGTGCATCGGTTTAGTCCCGCTTTCACTCAGCTTCCAGGTAAATTTTCACCGAAACAGTCATCCATCACCCGTATAGCGGAATGGAAACAGGTATACTGTCATTTTGGGTGAGGGATGGCCACTGTTTCGGTGAAGAAAACCGAGCAAATGCTGAGTGGAAGCGGCTCTAGAGCCCGGTAGGTGCGATAAAGCGTTCCCCGGAGAGGAAATATGCTGGTTCCAATCTGGCCCGGAAGCCAAGCGTTTTGCCATCAATTCAGCACCTTGTGTAAAATAAGTTTTTTTTAGTTCGCATCTTGGTTCATTCGGAGTACATCCACTCCAGTATTTCGACTGACAGCATTTCACAGAGATTCCAACAGGAATTCAAAAATCAGGAGAATCCCTTCAGAACCAAGACGAGCTTTCTCGAAATTAATACCATAATTTCGAGTCAAGCATGTACGGGTGCATGAAGTACAATTGCATACATATCATTCCTTATGTGCATATTCAAGCAGTCGCCCTTTTCTTTTGTGTCATGTTCTCCAGGACGAAGCCTATTAGATTACATGGGAAATCACCTATTGTATTCGTAGCCAAGTAATGCTGGAAGCCAAGTGAAATGATTTTCTTTATTCGGAATGCCCTCCATGAAAAGTCCGACTGCTGCATGACAAAGAATTCTGGGAACATCGGGTGTACCAGAGCCATCCACATTTCGTCAGCTTGTGAGGCATCAGAGTGCAGGTTGTCCACTAGTCATAGCCAAAATTTCATATGAGCACTTTCGTCTGCGAATATGGGGTAGGTCCACGAATATCTGGAACATTGAGGGCACAATCCAACCTCAGAATCGTCTTCCATTTCTTTACTTATCCTGGAGAGAATTCTGGGCTGATAACAATGATGTCTTCAGAATCGCTCATAACCCACCACGAATGGAGCTATGGCGCCTCAAAGATCGTGAAATCGGACGGTGAGAAATTCGTGGACAAGTAGTCTCGGGCCTATTTTCCCTCGTTGTTCGCAACCATCACATCGCAGCAGACCACACCTATATAGCCCGGATCGATAGCAAATGGAAGAACGGAGATCTTGGATCAGAATCTATAGCGCGTCTCGACGCTATTGGTGAATCGACCGAAAACGCTAAGCAATCTGGGGAGGAGGGAATGTGTGCTGCTCTGGGGGGGACGGAGGGTGCAAGTGCTCAATGCTTTCTACCTCATTCTGAAGAGTTGAGTTTCCCCGTATGGCAGGCTTGCAATTCACACACGCCGGACCATGATATCACATTTTACCCACCAGCTTGAACTGTGCCATATAAGCACTGTCATGGGTTCAGATCAGCCTCGTTAAAGGATCATCGTCTCACGATGAAAAACCGAATTTGGGTTTATGCGTTCATTCGACTAGTGGGGCCTAGACAATGCTCACTCAGAAAGTGTGGAGTTACAAAACCGTCTCTGAATGAAGATTCGCTTTATCACTCTCAAAATGGCTTCCCTGGGTTTGGGGGCCGGCCTTGGGGTCGATCCAAGTTGTTACAAGGAACAAACTCCTGGGTTGCTGACGGCGGGCGTGCCTTGACGCGTCGTAGGGCGCAATACACACGCCAGTCGATTTCGAATTCGGCATCGATCGAAAGCAGCCGGCAGCACTGGACGCAGCAGGTGGGTAGCCCATTTTATTTTCGCTGAAGTCGGGAAGTTGGAGCGGCATCCTCGGTGAATTGCTTCCAACGCTGCGCCAAGTGAACGAAGCGTAAAACTGTTCCTTGCATTCTCTGGCGCAACTATCCCAAGTTAATGCCGGCGCTGAAATTCAAATTTGTTATGAACTTTCTAAAAATGGGTTTTTCTCAAAATTTTGACGTTTTTGAGGGGGCGTTTTGCTACCGTTAGTCACTTTCATAGGGATAGTACAACACGAAAGCATCAAAACCCAAATATGGACTTATCGTGTACGATGCCTTTAAAGGCACAGTACACCCTCAGATATGTGTCTTGAGATTTCATGAAATTGTTTAGCAGACCACTCCTGTATAACAGGTGCCAAATGCCAGATCTCATTTCCTCCAAATAAGCGAGATATGAGCGACTACCAGGCCCGGCCCCTTCGCTCATCACCACAGGCCCGGTACTTCTAACAGATTTTCGAACCCTGATAGCCGTCTGATGGATGGATGAATTTCAGACAAGTCGTCGTTCAGTCCATACTCGGACTGTCTAATTATCTGGCTTCACGCGAATGATTGTGAATGAACAGAAATACAGAGCCTTCACCACAGGCCTCGCCCTTCGCTCACCAAATACCACTCCCTCGAGATCTTCTAACAGAATTTTGAAGAGCCGATAACCGTCTACGGATGGATGAATCTCAACAAGGGGTCTTGACGTTCTTCAGTGATACCCGGACTATCTAATTATCTGGCTTTCTCTCACGCGATGATTGCGAATTGAACAAATCACCGTGTGACTTCAAGAGATATATGAAATCGTCCACCAATTTTACTTTTTTGAGTATCTGAAGCATGTTTTTAAAGGCAGAGAAGAGCCATAACTCTGATAAAAATTTTTCATGTCTGATTTTTCGGTGAGATCGGCAGCTGTGGCCTAGCGCAACCTAACGTCGAAAAACCAAGAAAATGAGCACGAACGGTCCCTGGCCCCAAAGCTGACACCCATCAGCTCGTCACACCCAGATGCACTCTCTTAATGCCCACCGACTTGAACAAATGAATGCTTGAGATTGTTAGAGGAGCGATGGTTTCTGATCAACAGCTCCGTTCTTCCAACTTCATTCTCAATCCTCTCTATACCCAGGTCAGTATGATCGCATACACCGTGACTTTCAAAAGATAAGTTAGTTAAATCTGAGCATCGGACAACTGGTGTCCCACCATGTTTCCTTTAGCAGAGTCAACGATTTTTGAGGGACCATAAATTATGCTCCGATTTCGTTCTGTCTTGTACAGCTCCAAAGACATCACTGGAATCAGTGGGCTAGCACCGTCTTCAAGATAGGCGTATAAGACAAAAACTATTCTTCGAAAAACTAAGAAAATGAGTCGGAACGGTCCCCTTCGGCCCCAAAGTTGGACACCCATCTTGAAGCACTGCCATTATCACCCAGATGTACGCTTTGTCGATAGCTTCATTTGATGTGACATCTGACCAAAGGAATGAAATAGCTGATCATGAGATGAGCAGTCAAAAGAGCCGGCGTACTGCCAGACGCATGTGGAGCGATGCATACATGCCGCCAATAGTCTGTTCTTCCCTTCATTATCATATGCTGCCTTCTCAGTTCCCAGGTCAGTCCTGTCATACACCGGCAATATCAAAGACGGAAGTTACGAGCCATCGGACAACTGGTCCACCATGTTTCCTAGCTCAATTTTTGAGGGACCATAACCCGTTCCCAAAAGGTCTTGTACAGCTCCAAAGACATCACTGGAATCAGAGGAAACTGTTCAAGATAAGGGGAGTAAGCACAAAAAACTATTCTTTATCTTGAACACTGCCATTAAGACAAGAACGCTTTGTTTGAGGTTTACTTGATGTGACATCTGACCTCAAAGGTGAATAGCTGATCATACGAGTAGTCAAAAAGAGCCGGCGTGTACTGCTGACGGCTGTGGCCTGCATACATGTCAATCTTTTTATCATGCATGCTGCCTTCTCAGTTCGCAAGTCCTTTTTGTCATCAGCGCAATATCCACTTACTATAGTTTTTTGCTTTTTGTACTGGCTTTTTCATATATGTCTAATGACAGTTTACTCTCCCCTCTACCATGATAGAACTCTAGAGGTGAACTTTAAAGTCAGTTAAAGGCAGTGTTCATGATGAGAAATGTGTTTTAGTTTCCACTAGGAATGGGTAATGGAGATGCACACTGGAACGTTGACGTCGCTCGAACGCATGAAAATGCGAGCCAGGAAGAGCACCAAAGAGCCCGAGGTTGCCACTTTGAGCGCAGGGCGAACCCCAAAAAGAGCAATGCTTCTCCTCCGACGTGAACAAATGAAAACTCGAAATCGTGAGATAAGCGATGGTTTCGATCAATATCCCCGTCCTTCCTTCCAATCTCACCTTCTCTCTTTACTCAGCTCAGCTCGCATACCTCGGCTGCAAAAGACGGAGATTCCAAGCCTCGGACGACATCACACCATGCTTTCTTTGAGAGACCATCTCCAGGGAGGTCTTGTACGATTCCAGAGACATCATTGGAATCAGCATGGGACTGCGTTTTGAAGATAGGTGGGGAAACAGAAAACGATTTAATCGTGAACACTGCCTTCAAACATTTCCCAGACACCTCTCAAATGTATCTACATAAGCATGTGTAATACCGCTCGTAGGATCTGGTCAGGAGCTCGCGGAGATGCGCAAGTTTTCGTCGTCTTCTTCGTCGTCTTTGAATAGCTCGCTTCTAACTCAACTACGATCGAGACTATGGGTGATACACAATGAGCTCCGTGGCGTAGAAAAACTGCGGCAGAAAACTGTAGAAAACTACCATATGGTCTTAGCTGTGGAGGCTTTCACGGTAACGTTGCAAAGGACAGAGAGCTAGGAACGCGCCTCCTTCGGCGCGGTACTGTAATTAGAAACTTTGGCTGATTGCAAAAACTTTATTTCTCAAGAGCCCCTCCCCTCAGCAAAGGTTATGAAATCTGGGTAGCCCTCGATGCAGGTATCACTCTCGGTATCACCCCTTAGTATCACCTGCATAAAATTGGAGTGTGAAGCGAGTCAATCAAGAAGTACGGAAAAGACTGAAGAGAACGCGTCGTCGCTTTTTGACCAAATCCTACGAGCGATATTAGTCAGCACATAAGAAACAAGACTCGGTTTAAGCATCGAAGAATAAGGCTGTTCTTACATTCTCGCACACTGAGAAGAGTATGGGCGTTGGACAAGACGCACTGTTTTCCAATCAAGTATGGCGAAGGCGTCTCATTGGAATACCGCAACAGGATACGAACACTACACTGCACAATCAGACACTAACACCGGTCGAATAGAAGGCGGGCGCATGACGAGCCGAACAACACCTATTCCGCTTCCACCGCCAATCGTCATTGGACAAAACCGGCATAGAGACACTGCTTCTAGTTCTGCATGGATCCGACCGACAAACTCCGCAGGCATGAGTTCGCGATCCCACCAAAACTTCAATGGCTGTCGTCGGTCCGACCGGCGCCTTAATAGCCTCCCGAGATCATTACGGCGCGCCTTTTTCCTTACAGTCATTCGCCCGCTGTTCTACCACGCGATCAGCACGGAGAGTGCTTTTAAAGCCGTCGGTCCGACCGGTACCGCTCGTAGGTAAGAGGAAGCATTGCCTTTTTGCGTCTTCAAAGCGTCCTTTCAATAACTTCCTACATTGTGCTTTGCAAGCCACAAAGGCCGTATTTGTAAACTGTCTGACACACTCAAAGATTTCACCTCAGACTCGTTTGTTCGAAGTTGAACCCTCAATAATCATTATATCTACTATCGGATAGCTCTTTCTTACCAAGATCCTTAATATTTTTCGATCCGGACTAAATTTTGCGTGTCAAATCCAACGACTAACAGCGGTTTTGACTCGCTCGGAAGACTAGAGACCACAAAATCGCGGAAAATTCTAATGACGTACATCCCTATGGACTCGGCCCGATGAGCCTGCTGCTATACATTAGGTACAAATAGTGACTCCAAGTCACTATCGACAAGAAATATCTCGAAGGAGAGCAGAGATCGGCTTTATGGAAAGGGGAGGGGAGAATGCAGAAAGCAGTTGGGGGTGGGAGGGGAGGACAAATGTCGGTTTGGCACTCGTAGGCATGCACCCATGTCAAGCTGCCCTTGCTGCAAAACGCTATGCTAAAGGGGCAGGGGTCCGGGCTTTGTTAAATCGGTGGGTCAACCCTGGTTAGTCAGGAGGAAACGAACGAAAACCGTAGAAAAACGGCGTTCGTTCTGATATTTCTTCCCATGCGTATATACATCCGGCATGGATACCACTTCTATTGATACTTCCCTGTTGCAGCTAGGGGTTCAGTCCGACCTAACCGGATTTTCGGACTCCTTACTGTGTGCTTGAACATATATCGTTCTAGAAACAAATTTCAGCCTCCAGAGGACAAATTAATTGGGATGATCCGTCCACGAAAAAATTTCTCTATTTCCGGAAGATAGTAAAAACGTTATCTCTCGCTTCTTTGAGTGCCATGCGTGTCCGAAGTTTCCAGCTTCAACTCGCACGCTGACTGGTGTAGAGCCAATAGCCTTCTGAAGGCTCCGGACGTTGTGAGACCGAGAAGATGGGTCTGGAATTGTTGGGACCGTTTTGCGGAAATAACAGGCTTTCGAGTGCTAAAAGCGTTTCCACTCGACACTGTCATCATTTCCAACATCGGCATGGCTCAGGATAAGACTTCGAGTTCACTGTTGAAGTGTTGGTGCAAACTCGGCCCATATGCTATAACATAGGTGCACCGGGAGTTTGTGCCAACCTCCAATAATGAGGAACGCAGAGTCTCTCCAGGAATCCATGCCGACGTTACATAAATCTTCACGCCCGACGTCATCTTTTCACTATTTCGGAAGGCTGTTTCTCCATTATTCGGATGAGTTGTGAAAATGAAAATGCGAAAAGATTCCGCGGACGATCCCTCTTCAACGTGTGTTTTAAGTCTAATTAATCATTGGTACATTTTTTGGTGGTATGAAGCGTCTCCGTTTTTTTTGAGGCCTCTCGTTGGTGTCATGCGTGGAAGAAATCCCACTCGCAGGGTGGTTCTACATCACTTATTCCTCCCACGATTGCGTTTTTCCTAAAAGCATTCCTCCAAGTTCCGCAATCCTGAAAATGGCGTCATTTCGAAGTAAATAAAAGCTTCCCGCCCTGGCAGGTGCGATTAGACTCTTTAAACCTTTTTCTCTCTTTTTCGTACTAGGTTTTGTGTTTTAGCACGAAAACGTCCAGAAAGGCGGCAGCAGGGAAACCAGCATTTCTTCAAAACTATGTGGATCCTTAGTGATTTTCCGATTAGTGGTGGTTTTCGCACCCACTCCTGAGCCTTTTTTCCATCTCCTCCTCGCCTTTATCGGTGAGCTCTGTAGATCATACATCTGACGTTTTGGGATCAAAAAGCACATGGTTTCTGAGTTGGAGTACCTAAGAAGAAGAATCCTCCACCACCAGTTCCTACCAGATCATTCAGGAACCACGAAAACTAATAGAGGAAAGTGATCGATCAACAGGTGGTTATTGTACTGAAAAATAAAGGTTGATGAATGTTAAAGAAGTATTACGTTAGGGGACTCCTTTTTACACGTATCGACTCTCAGCTTTCCTTTTCCTCACAAAATGACCTGGAGGAAAAGAAAAGAACCTGACTTGACTGGAAAGATCAAATCTTAACTTGGCGACCAGGGCCCGTAGTAAACCTCAAGTTCGCCTGATTTAATCATCTCAGACACTGCGAGGGGGCAAGCTCCGCACAATAGAGTTCGTTTTCGACTTGGGGGAGCGACAGCAGATGTCTTCCTCCGGAGAGGGCTTCGAGGCAGGCATGTGCGAGAAACTTCGCAACCGAAAAAAAAACAAAAAACGAAAAATTTTCGGATTTGAGTTCGAAAAATTCCGAAAAAAACCGAAAAATTTTTTGTCTTTTGAATGTCTTCTTTTCTTGGTTAAGTATATTTTTTGACTGAAAAAATAAGGGCAACGTAATCGAACTGCTTCAAATAATGACAGAATTATGCGTTTTTAGTGAAACAAATCGCAATCAACGTAATAATATTAATGTGAGGAATTTTCCCCTGTTGCAGTATCGAATCCTGAAAAAAATTGCAGCGCTGGAACACCTTTCTGAAATTTTATTGCCTTGAACATTTTGTTCGAAACTGCGGAGGAGTTCTCTTAACATTCTTGCTCACGCTTTTTCGGCGTTTCTGGTCAAAACTGTGGGCTCGAAGATCGTCCTCAACTTCATGAAAAACTGAGTTCGTAGAAGTTGAAAATCGTGGGAAAGACATAGGTCTGAAATCGGAACAAATCGGATTGTACAGAGGACGAATCGTCAATCGGCCAGTTCCTTGATGCATAGCACACCCTTACGCGTAAATTTCTTGCGGCTGTCATGTTGTATGGTTTCCGTTTTTTCATTGGCACTAGATACTAACTCGCATGGACCACGCCACGGCAACATTGGCCGTGCGGAGTTGGCGGCCTCACTGGAGAATGGGGTTTCGATTAGCGCGGGGTGATCTACCGTCGCAGCCCATCCACTCATCAGACTAAATAAAATGATTGCGCAAAATCTACTTCAGTGTGTGCGGTCGCGTCGTGGTCAGCACTGACCAGTAGCTCAGTCCCTGGGCGCTATTGGACGGTAATGGCCGCGACGCGACCACACTTATGAGTCGTGGTGTCTACGCGGGGGTCACGCTCAACAACTTTCGCTGGATGAAACTATACATGATGCCGTTTGCCTAAGAATGTTTTCATTTGCAGTTTTTTTGTTATGGATTGATAGAGGGTGCAAAGATTTTAGGTCGCTACCAGAAATTTCGGAGAAGCTTCCGTTTGAAAATTAGGAGCCTCCGAAAAGCGATTCTCGACATCTTTTTCATGAACATCTTGAACGGAAACGAATTTTCCTGACCAGAAGGTAGTGTTCACGACAGAATTCAGTCTGTTATCTCCACCGTTTACGGAAGGTCTGAGGTGCACTATATAGCAAAATCATGCTTGAGTGAGAACGCGAGATTGCCGTCTTTTTGCTGAAAAAAGGCCCACCTTTACTTATTATGCTGACTCTTTTCAGCGTGGAGGAATCAACCGCAATGAAGGATGGGCTCTAGACGGGGAGGGGGGGAGGACACTCCAAGATTTATCCATAGAAATAAATAAAACTCTCTATAAAAGATGCTTGACACCGCCAATCAATTTTTTGTTATTTTGGAAATTTAAATTGAAATACTTCGATTTAATAAGCGTTCCCCGATCCGGTGTTTCATTTCATTTTCTGTCTTAAATCCCTGGAATGCCCCCCATCTCGGATAAGTACCAAAGGATGAAAGTACCTATAAATGCAATCAAGCGGTTTAACTCTCGCCCATCAGTACTCTCCCTTTACTTGATTATTTCATGTAATTCACTACCTCGAGTGTTCATTTCTTCACGTCGAGGGGGCGGCAAGTGTGGGCATGAAGGCGTTTCGGTGACCACAAAGCGTTTGTGTGCAGCCGGTATTTTGCCACAATCCTAGCTCTTTTTCAAAACCGCTTTTTTGACACTGAGAAGCACAGAAATCTCCTCGCGTATCATTGTACTGTGGAAAGACTCCGAGAATGATTACCGTGCAACGCTGCCTTTAGAGTGCCGATAGCGCAGGTTATCAGCTATGCGTGAGTCGATTAGCGATTATTAGATTGGGTAGATGTTTCCGCCTGTCGAATTTTAGATTTTTGGTTCTTCGGAGAATTATTACTGAAAAATTATGACCATGCTCAAAAGATGCGCAGTAGTCGTTTTGGTTTGATTAAAAACAGGAAATCTACGTGAAATTCCGACCCATCTAGTCTTTATTTTTTTATCGAAAGTGATGTAGTAGAAGGAACCGTTGTGCAAGGGGCGGAACATATCCTCTGGTTCCCAGCGCAGATTTTACTCTGTGTTCCCTCGCGCGCCTGTGCGGAGCGAAGGTAGAGACAGCGAGAAAGTGTGGGGAGAAGGAGACGAGCGTACGCGTCGCAGACCCACGCGATGAACGGAAATAAAATGCACACTCGGAAACAAAGGTTACATATGCTTTTGCGCGAAATGATTCTGAAATTCAAATGAAAGACGAGAGCAGAGACTTGCTGCAGAAGTCTGTAGACAGTGAAGGGTCGGCTGTAAGTCGCATCACCAGAAACGCAAAATCTCAGACCGAAAACTTAGAAACCGAAAATTTGAACTTTTTCGTTTTTTTCAATATTGATTTTTTTTCGCCACAAAAGGCGAAAAACGAAAAAACCGAAAAATCGAAAAACGAAAAACGCACACCCCTGCTTCGAGGGAGGCCTCTGCCCTCGCCCGGCGCTCGCTCCCCCTAGAGAAAGAGACGGAAGACATGCGAAAAAGTCGCAGAGGGCAGTTTCCGGCAATAGAGGCCAGAGAAATCATAGTACGCCAAACGCACGCATCATCATCGTTCACGTCAATTTTTGTCCCGATTTAAAGTGATTCATCTTGTGATCACGTGCTCAATCGGTATAAAAGGCGCCTTACCCCATGGAGAGCCGCATTCGGCCCAACAGGGGACTTTGAGTTCCTATCAGAAAGGGATATTATTGGAGTAGAGCGGCGACGCTTTTCGGGGGGGGGGGGGGGATGACGTCAGAGCTTCAGATTGGTGTCGTCAGCGCTTCAAGACAGTGACGGCAGGGCCTCAGAGCAGTGAAAGCAGCGCATCGGGGCAGTGGCGGCAGGACTCCGATCAAGCCAGATTATCTCTTCGGTCGATAATTCATACAGAAATCAGATGGACTTCAAAAAGCATCCTGAAATCAGCACTGCTATTTTAGCCCAAGTTGTAAGTTAAAAATAGCAACTTACGGCTTGAGCTGAAATTTGGGAAGAGACTCGAAGTTTCGACACACATGATTCAAACCTCTCCACCACGTCGGCGGGACGTCGTGGAAATTGGGAAGGGCTTCAGATGATACCCTTACAACGTCGTGGAAAGTAGGAAAGGGGTTCAGATGACGTCAGCTGGACGTATAAAATTTCGAAACCGAAAAACGAAATTTTTGGTCAAAAATTTGTGGAATGCTTCGTTACACTACCGACAGCGAAAAAATACCGAGAAGTTTTCCAAAATGGTCGCACTCTGAATGATCTATCTGCACCGAAAATTTTGGTCTCGAAACGAGAATCCATATTTTTCGATCCCGAGTTTTCGGACAAATTTTGCAATTAATTGGTACGCATGGAGGCAATGAAATCATCACGAGAAAGGTGGAACTATTTACTCGTCTGGTTATTGATTATTAATCATGAGATTACCAATTTATTAAATGCACTGTACAGCAAAATTGGTTCAGAAAAATATCGGAAAGTACCCGACCGCCGGTGGTGCATATAAAGAACAGCCTCACACGCCTCCTCAAGGTATTTGGCTTGACTGAGTTCATTAGGGAGGAGAATAAGAAGGAGTAATGAAAAACCATGCTCATTAGTGCGAGTTGCTTAGCAGAAGGAGGTAATGCTCAGCGAATGCGATTGTCGATTGTTTTTTGCACCGATGTCGAGAACTGTTTTGGAGTTGAATGCAGGGTTCACGATGATTTTCGTTCCCGAGTTTTCCACTCAAAACGCCACCACACTTTGGCCTCCAAGTGTTACCAAAATTACCAAAAAACGACGAGGAGCGCTGTCACCGGGGAAAATTCTATCTAATCGGCAATGGAAGAACAGGGTCAGACGGGCGTTGTCCAGCTGGACAACGAGGGTGCACTTAAGAACCCTAGAAATGGAAGGAGATGGGACGTGAAAATTTGAGTCCAGAACGAAAAAAATCGGGTGTGTTTTTAGTCGCGATTCAGTGTTCTCTTTCTGAGAGGAAAACAGGCCCGGGAACGAGGGGTTCGGACGCTGTTCAGGGGCTTGTCACGATGTTTGGACGCCGACCGGAGTGAAGAGGAAGAGATCGTCAACAATAACGGAATTAACAGGTACGAACGGGAAGATGCGGCTCTCTGATGAAGTGCTTGTTCCAGAGAACAAGGTTAATCGGAAAATGCGAGGAAGCTGGATGCTGTGATCATGTTGGCTTTAGGATTTGCTGCTACTGTGATAGAAATTTCTGTTCTGCCCACTGCCCAGTTCCTTTAGCAGCAAAGGGAACTGTACCACATGATTCTCTGGATAGAAGTCTGTGGGCTACGGCAGCTAAATGACATTATGCTTGCCCTAACCTACAGTAGTCTCCCGAAAAAGAAACTCTTAGCGGGCCTCACATTCGTGTTCAGCGCACCAAAAAACCTCTCTAGGCGAAGTTGAAGCAAAAAAAAAATGTTTAACTTCTGAGTCCCCATCGGGGTAGCCCAATCTCACTTTTGGGGTTGCAGAGGTCAACAAAAAATTGGCTTAATTTTTGTCCAGCAAGGTAATTTGGGGCATAGAAACAAGTCTGAGGTTTGTTTGTGCTTTCCCAAGATTATGACAGGTTACGGTATCTTAATGGTAGTATCCCTACAGAGCTCTTCACTTTTTGGTTCATAACTCATAACTAACACTCGAGCAGCTAGGATGAGACTTTTGTGACCACCCGAAGGTACAATAATTCCTAAACTAGCAAGGCTTCGGTTCGCTCGTGTGGTCGCATATCCTCTGTTTCCGAGTGTGATTTACTTCCGTTCATCGCGTGCGTCTGCGCGCGTACGCTGCGTCTCCTTCCCCCCACATTTTCTCGCTGTCTCTACCCTCGCACCGCACAAGCGCGCGAGGGAACAGAGTAAATCTGGCTCGGAACCAGAGGATATATGAGCTGGACAGATGTGAGGTGATAGAGTTACTTTGGGTGAGAAAGGTGAGTTTTCACAGTAAAAGTACCGTTCAACTACGGAAGCGTTTCCCAATTATCCTACTCTCTTAGATAGAATTCCGAGCCGATCACAATCGTGTCTCCAGAGTTGCTTACAATCCATTACGAATGGAATAAAGCATACCAAAGATTGTATTCTCGAACAGCGAGAACTTTGTGGACCACTTTTCACGGAGAAGCTTTTTTCATTCGTAGCCTCTGAAGCAGACGACAATAGAAAACCAGGTCGACAAAAATGGAAGTTCGTGGATTTCGACTGAATTATATCGCGCGTCTCACTCCTATTGAGACCGAAAACTTGTTGGCGGTCGCGGTCCCTTTTTTCTTTCTCAGGCGAATCTCGGCCCCGGTTCTTAAAATCCGGGGGTCGGCTTCTATTGTTAAACTGAGCCACTGTTGGGTTTCTGTCCGGGCTCCTCCAGTTCGCCCGAACACAAATAGCAGTGGTCCGGAGATTGGGAGAACGAGACGAACTAACTGCCAGGCGGCTCCAAATCCTATTGGGTGCGGATCGGGGCCGAGAATCACCTGAATTACTTGAGGCGCGGTCGAATTTTTCTATGCTTTTTCTAGCCTTTTTTTAAGCGAACTGAGAATCTGAGCTTGGTGGGGTCGCTACACATGACGCTCGGACCATGATATCGAAAGTGAACCCAACGGTTGAACTGCTCAGATAATAACGACCGGCTGAGCGGGAAGTGGAGAAGTAGGATCGCCGGCTGAGCGGGCAGGCTTATTTTCGGGGCGGAGCGTCTTACCGGCTGAGCGGGCGGGCATGCGTTTCACCGGCTGAGGGGCATGGCTTTACCGGGTCAGCGGGCGGACATAAATCCACGGCGGAGAATGTCACCGGCTGATCGGGCAGACATAGCATTACCGGCTGAGCGGCATGGCTTTACGGCGTGAGCGGGCAGATATTAAAGCGAACCAGACTCATGTACGGCGCGGGCAGAACGGGCTCCGAGCTAATTCGGGTGTTGGCATTCGAACGAGTGGTCATCCACACGATTTGGATCATTAACCCCTTACCTGTTACGGTTCGTTGTGACCGTGGGGACGTGACAACGAGTCAGTTCATAAATCTTGAAGCAAGGTAAGACTTGCCGCTTCAGAAATGAAACGCAAGCCTCGAACTTGCTGGGGAATAGGGAGAGCCTACTAGGGGCTTTATCTACTCTTGCAGATCAATATCATTCACGTGGTAAGCAACTAATACCTCCATTTACCGGCTGAGGGGGCAGTGAATACGGGCTGGAGGGCAGTCATTTACCGACTGAGGGGGCAGTGAACACCGGGGCTCGCCCGGGTACAATGTTTAGTCAGCCAGTATTGTCTGCCCCCTCAGCCGGCGTTACTGCCTGAGTGTGTCTTTGAAAATAGGTTTAATATTGACGAGAATAGCGAAAGAAAGAAGGCTATTCCGAGGTCTGCTTTAGGGGGAAGAGCCTGAGCTGTTTTCTGGGCTGCTTCTCTGATCATGCGTATTCGAAATTGCCTTGGATGAACAGTTAATGGTATCATTATGTGTTTTATGACCACCTGCTCCCGTACCTCAGACTACATCAAGACCTCGTCTTCAAACAGAGCAGCCCCTCTTATTTATCACCCATCGCCGTCTACATTGACATGGTTAGAGGAGCATAACGTGGAATTTCTAGAATAACCCGCGACGGTGTGTACAGCCTGTGATACAATGGTATGGTGCATTTAATCAGTTTCTAAACTGAAAAGTGTCTAACTGGAAGCATAGACCACTATAAATGAATCAGTTTCCATTGGCATAGCACAGTGGTGAACCAGTGATCCAGGCCTTCAAACCGTTTCATTAAAGGCCTTGTTCACGACAAACTTCGTCCTCGAGTTTTCTTCGAAAAACAATGGTGGTCGCCCCTAGAAGCAGAACATGTGTTGAAAAAACGGACTCGGAAGCCTTCCCAGAGGCAAAAAAACGGTTCTGAGGATTATCAAAGTGGGCAAGGCCGGCCTCCTTGGTTCTAGTTGTTGTCGTCAACACCGACGCGTCTCTATCACTGCCACGCTTTGACCTGCGATCATCGGCAGTGCTTTTTCATTGAAAGAGACTTTAGATTTGAGAATGAGTTGTCGAAAACGTCCGTGAATCTTCGCCAGGCGAAAATCTGTCTAATCCATTGCCTAATTCAACAAAAAGCACTGCTATTGGTCGCACGTCAAAGCGTGGCAGTGATAGAGACGTGTCGGTGTCGATGACAACAACTGAACCCGAGGAGGCCGGACTTGCCCACTAGAACAATTTCTCCAAATCGTTTTTTGCCTCTGAGAATGCGTTTAGATCCGTTTCAACACTGATCTGCTTATGAAGGCTACCGCAATTGTTTTTCATTGAAAATTCAAGGTTTATGGACTGTGCCTCTAAAGGAAGACGTTTGAGAGCACTCTCCGCTGTTTTTATGTGAGTTTAGTAACACGGACTGCTTAGCATGCTTCTCTATATCCAAGACGCGCTCTGAAATGAAAATTGTATTTAATCATAGAAAGTGAAGGAACATATCTCATTGAGGATGCGTTCGAAAAAAATTCTATAGTTATTCCCAAGTATTACTCAAATTAATTCGGCACTTTTTTCTATGCTACTGAGGTGCTTCCAAGAAAATAACTTCATTATTAGACACATGTATTCACCCCACCCTATTCTATGCAAATGAAAAAAAATCTTGAGACGCAGCAGACTTTCAATATTCGGTGGTTGAATTTCTCATTCTAACTGTAAACCTTGTTAGTATAATGAGACTTACACAATGAAATTTCTAGAAAGAAAAAAAGAGGCGAAGATAGTCTACGGTATCTCCCCTTAACCACAACTTCCATGAAAACTCGCACGACTTCATTTTCTCAGGAAAAAAGGATAGAGCCAAGCTCTTGTTAGCACAGCCAATCATCATCTGACGAATACATCTGCACTATAGCGTTTGCTGAGGAGTGTGTACCACTGAAACGTAAGCATATAAATTTTTAGGCCTGGGAAGATTTTCCCGACCAAAATACGTTTTCAGCAAGTAACGATGTTTATTTAGGGGTTTTTCATACAAAGAGTGGATCAGAACTTTTCGACTACGTACTTTCACACTCAGCCCTTACACATGGAAATTTAGCATGAACTGCTACATGGACGCGCCATAACATAATCCATTTGTGTGTCTTAGAGAGAAACCAACGATAGGCGAATGACGGGAACACGTCTATGAGTGAAGACACGGCAAGACCTCTCACAAATGATTCGGGAAGCCCACGAAAAAATTTTTAGCAGCTACCCTTTAGTTCGGGACCAAATTTTATTGTGTGCCATCGCAGACATGCATGAAATTCGAACGAGTCTTTTCTCCCGCTCCTTATCAGCTCATCAAGTGTGTTATTCTCCATTTAAGACAGTGTTCACGATGATCGTCCTAGGTGACTTTCCACAGTGAATTGATAGGCGAGAAGGACCCTAGGCTCCCAGTGTCTAAAGAACGGCAGAAAACGAGCCAGGAATAAATTAATAACGGCTGCGAGCAAGCGTTTTGATGTACCAGAACCGCCCCGTGCTCCAGATCCGCCCCCTCGATATGAACAAATGAAGACTCAGATTACAGGATTGATCAAGTCAAGGAAGTGCTGATAAGTGAGCTGATCGCTTGATTGCATTGAATGCTATCATCCTTATTAGCGGTCAATTCCTCCACGCTCAAAAATCAACGTAAACAATTGGAGACTTCTCTTGGCTCAAAAACGCGACTTTCGCGTCCTCTTCAAACGTGCTTTGCTATATAGGGCACTAGACCTTCTGTAAACAGTGGAGATATAGGAAGTGAAATCTATCGTGGACGCTGTCTTTAAAGGCAGCATACACGCTCACAAAAGTTGTTGAGATAACAACATTAGTGGGGTCGTATGGGCCCTAGAAGAGCCCTCACGAATTTGGAAGAGTTGAAAACGAGTTAAAGTTTCCGTATTTGAGCCGTATTGAGTCAAAAAATCATCCTTTCCCCGCCCATCGATACGGGCTCCGCCCCTCAATACAGATGTTCAATGCTCGATTACGGTAATTTTCTCTCATCTTTTACGCCTCTAAGGTTGTAAGAGTTCCAGAAAGGGCCTTACGAGTACATTAGCGTCGTTATCCCAGCGAATTGGTCGCTAGCTCCGCTATTTCAGCCAATACGGTAAAACTCGTCCACTTCTGGGTCAATATAGAACGAACCGTTATATCTTCATTTCAATTGATTTTTTCCGATTTTTTCGTTATCTCTGAATATTAACAGCTTCAAACCTTGGATTCATTCCATAAAATTGATATCATTTTTGAGCGTGTATGCTGCCTTTAAAAGGCAGCATAACGCTCGCAAACGTTGTTGGGATCGCAGCGCGAACTGAACCGTACGGCTTGCTCCAGAACGCTTACGCATTTGGAAGCGTCAAGAACGAGCCACAATGGTTTCATGCGAGTAATAGCTGAGTCCTAACGCAGTAAGGCCCCGCCATAGTCTGTTGAAGACCGAACTGCGCCCTAGTGATCCAGCACCGTAATCGTTTCGCCGTGACTCTGTTAACGACAGATCTATAAGAGGTCTATAGCAAACCAATGTTTTCCATCCAAAAGCACCTGCCATCAACAGCTTGCTCGGGTGGTCTATCTGCTGTAGGTATTGGAGGTTGTCACTGAAAGCTTCCGGTCTATTTGAAAAGTCGATGGTTTTCTCGTGACTGTGCTTTCATTACGTACATTTTGCACCTTTCTAGGGAAAATTATCAAATATTCTAAGCGAGCATGATGTTCACTCCGTCAAGAAAACGCTTTGTCTTTCTTGATAAATATTTCAATGGCTCGCGGTGTTTTCCAGCGAGAAGACAAGAAAGGAAATGTGAGCAGCGGTGGTAAAGTATCAGCAGAGTGTGGAGATGCTCCACAATGAGGAATAAGGTTGCGTTTAGAACTGATGGTGAAGGATAGGAGAGCCTTCCAGAAAATAGCTGAATCCTGCCCATCAAGTTTTTTCCTGGACCTAATTGCTTACGACACACACTGGAGCAAAGCAACGACCACGTTGAGTCCTAGGTGAGGAGAAAAACATCAATTATATAGGCTGTCCAAGTTGGGCACAGCTAGATGTGAGGCGTAGAGAAACGGAAGGTGATACATGTAGAATAATGGACTCGACGTCATCTACGCAGAACGGCTCACACATGCTTCCGAGTACATCTGGAGCCTCTCTCGAACGCGACAATATATTAGAAACGGCATAGAAGTTGTCTTTGCTCAAATAGACGGAGCCGTAACAGAGAGAGGGAGCGGAAAAGTTTCATTAAAGGCAGTGTTCACGATGATTCTCGTTTCCAAGTTTTGCACTCAAAACAATCCGTTGGCAACCAAGTGTTACCAAAATCACGAAGACACGGCGAGAAACGCACTAATTCGTCTTATTTCAGTGACATTATTCTATGGCCTGGACTAGTTGTCTGATTGGATGAACATGTCTCACGGTGGTTGTCACCGGTAATAAATGGGACTAATCGGAAATGGAAAAATATTTTGGGCAAAAATAGTACTTACTTAGGGCCCGAAGGAAAGAACGGAGCAACACAGAATGGAGAATTGCAAAAAGACGGGTCCACAAAAAGATTTCATGTTTACAAACGAACAGTTCCATTGATGCTTGAGAGAGCGTAATGATACTTGAGGATTTCGTAAGCCCTTCTGGTGCGTTTCTTCTCTCGGTTCTTCGTCAAGCCATTTTTCAGTTCTACTGGGGAGGGCCAAACAATCAGATTTAGCTTGATTAATCCTCAAAAATCCGAAAGATTATCGTGAACACTACTTTAAAACTGCATAAAGTGCTGATGAAGGAAAAATTCTGCTCTAGAATGACTTTAAAGGCAGTGGTCGCGGTGAAAAAAAATTGTTGAGAAACCGCAGAAAATCAGATTGGTTCGCAAACACGCCCAAAAATACCATGAAGGTTAAAGTGCAAAGAACAGGCTATAATTAGAGTTATTAAGTTTCTGAGTTTCGTGCACACGTGTAGAACTCCGTCAAAAAATATCGGAGTCTCATGTGTGCATAGTCAAAATTCATCGACATTCTCAGGCAGAAATAAATGCAGATTTAGCTAAAAAAAATCAATGCTATAATTAGATGAGGACAGAAAGATTTGAGCAGGCTAGTTCAAAGGAATTTAGTCATTGATTGAATTACGACTTCAAGCCAGCTGATGAGTTTGACGTACTCTGTCCCAATTGAGATGGCAAGCGAAGAGTTGAAAGAGGCAACGCTCCCTCTGCGTCTCTGACGTTCCTGGATTACGGCACGACGTCGCGTACGCAAACACGTGCGCGCCCCAGCATCTGTCTTGCCGTAATCCAAAAGCAGAATCCATTTTCTGAAACACCCTACCTGCCACGTAAACAAGAGCATCTATATCGAGAGTGAGTATTACGGGCACTTTAGGAATCTGGTCTGTGGCTCCACACCGAGCGGTCGGTCTCCTCATCTGCTCTCAACTCTGGAAGATGACCAAAGCAACGTCAACAACAGTTGTGGAATGCTTGGGAGATGATCAACACACTGTCAAGGAAAGTGGACCAGCTGACAGTCGACATGAGTGTCATTCACCCGTGACAACATATTCAGATGCAGCAACAAGCTCGACTCGATTGGAGTCCACCTTCTGCGAGATCCGGAGGAATGATTTAAGGGACATGGTCGCCAAGCTACTTTCGCACTTTGAAGATTCTGATTCCAATCTCAAAACCTATGCTGTAGCTGTAGCAAGTAATGGGATACCGTTGAATAGCTCGCAAATACTGATTGTGCGTTAAGCTATGAAGGAAGGAGGAAAAAACGGCTGCAGACAGAGAAAAGAAAGTTATCATTACTCGCTTCTGCGCAACCGGTGATAATGACACTCAAAAAGAAATGGACCGCGAACTAGTCGATGATTTGTACAAACGGCCGATATCAATAGAAGACATCTCGGTTTAAATTCTTTGAAGTAGCAAACGCAGGAGAAATCTCAAGCAGCAGCAGCTTCCGCACCCATCCAAAGTTCAGGGCCAATTCATCAATGAATGGCATAAAGGAAAGGACTGTTTCTTTGACCAGATTTCTCGCAATCCGAACTGGAACAGTACCGTCGTTTATGGAGGGAATGCATGGAGAAGAACGAGAAGTCAGGAACGATGGAATGGGTGGTAAAAGGACTCGTAGCAGTGCAAGTGAAGAGCTCACGCGAGTGGAAGACAAGAAAGACGGAAAAGAAAATAGCACAGAACGAACTGAAAAAAATATCATCTCAGAATCTCATGACCCATTGCAAGACGTCAACAACTACAACAAGAGAACTCGATCATTGAATCCTATCAACTGTGCACTTATCAACTGTCGCTCAATATACAAGAAATTGCCCATCCTCAATCTCATTGCCACTCAGTACCACATTGATATGCTCTGTGTCCACGGTAAATTTCGTCCTCGGTTTTTGGCCCGACATCGAAAGTTCGTGGTTTCACTGGAGCACTGGAGTTGAAAGAATGAATGAAAACGAGTTCGAAAGAGCTCCATACGGCTTCGAAGTCCGCTCGCGCTAGCCGTTACGCTCGCGGTCGAGTTTTCCGAGGAACAGTTTAGTCCGCTTCTACATTAGCGATGGAGCGCGAGCGCAGCTGAGTTTTAGCATTGGGGCGCATTTGCATACGCTGTCTACTTCAGGCCGATGCCCGCGCAAATGATCCACCGTTGAAATGTGGCTTTCAAGAAGAAGAGCTGATCTTGGATGTTTCGCAGTGTTTTTCACGACTCTTTCTTCACTGATGAAGCAGCCAGACTCCAAACCTTCGTCTTCTGGTGGAAACTCGTAAACGATATTTGTCGCGAACACTGCCTTTAACAGAAACATGGGAGGACGACACGAATACAGATGCCATGCTATCACTAGACGGGAAATTTAATGTTTATCGTTGTGACAGAGTTGCCGGTCGAGGTGAAGGTGTTGCGATTTTACTTCGTACAGCCCACAAGGCTGTCTCAGTGCAGTCTCAAATTCCAGAACTGGTGGTCAACGAGCTATTGCATGGGCATGGCGGAATACGACTGATTAATCTCTACCATCCCTCTCACAACCGCTCTTTCGACTTCCTAAATGATGTTTCTGAGCTCATCAGTGAGTCACGCTACCCTTGTGTCATTCTCGGCGACTTCAACGCTGGACAGACACATCAACTAGGAGAGCTTCTCTGCTCGTGACGCACAGTGTCAAAGTGTACTCAATTTCTGCTCCCTAAACGGCCTAACACAACACGTCCAGTCATCAACCTGCAACAATCATATTCTCGACCTTGTTTTCTCCCACCCAGATTCCCCGATCCAGAATGTGAAAACATCCTACAGATTCAGTGACCACTCTGTCGTATCCTTTTACCTCAACTTAACCACAAATCGGGAACGGATGATGAAATCCACTCTTAACTTCTACAGATTTGACTATACTCAAGCCAGCTTCATACTCGCCAATACCAACTGGATGGATCTTTTCAGTGATTACGATGACGTAGACTCCTGTTACAAAAAATTTACAACAGCTATACAATCTGTTATCAGCCACTGTGCCCCTCTGCAGAATCCAAGGCGAAAACATCACCCAGCTCACCTTCACCGACTTTTCGCGGAGAAAGCTCGTCTCTGGCGTCGCGAGAGGAATAGTACAGCTTATAAAGACCTACTCCAACGATGTCGGGTAGCAGCATCAGATCATGAGCTTCACCCGAGCGCGAACTGCTACAATCAGGCACTAACAAATCGTTTTTGCTTTTGTCAATCGTCGCATGCATCACAAGCAATCCGTTTCACCACTCATTGACTCAAATGGACTCCTACAAACGGAGGACGAACAAAAGTGCGAGATATTGTCAGAACAATACCAGTCTGTCTTCACCGTGGATGACGGCAATGATGTCACTTTCTTAGATCGAACCAATATCATGATGCCAAACATTGAGTTTGATCCCGATATTGTTGAACAACACATCCAAGCCCTACCAGCGAAGCTCTCCAGATCCACAACAACCTGCCCTCTAACTTCCTACGAAACGTAGCCACTGCTATCGACTTACCCCTCTCCCATATCTTTAAAATGTCGTATCAGACGCATTCATTATCGAAAACCTGGAAGGAAGCCATCATTCATCTAATTTTCAAGACAGGTCTAAAGGATCAAGCAAAAACTACCGTCCAGTGAGCCTCGTCAGCAACGTTCGCAAGGTGATGGAATCAATAATCAGAAGTAGTATTCTACACCATCTAACTGCCTGCCACCTCATATCCCTGACCAATTCGCCTTTCTGCTTGCGAGTCAACAGCAACTCAGCTATTAACCTTCTGCAACGACCTCTTTGTCATCGATTAATCAGTCGCTTGCTGTGGATGTTCTCTACCTAGACTTTTCTAAACCGTTCGACAGAGTCTCCTATCCAAAGCTTCTTCTCAAACTGTCGCGCTACGGAACTCAAGGACCAACCCTTGCGTAGATATCCAACTTCCTGACCGAGCGCCGGCAGCACGTCTCCATTGGTGAAGCTAAGTCTTCTATCCGCCCCGTGCTATCTGGAGTACCCCAAGGCACTGTTCTCGCACCCATTCTCTTTCTGCTGTACGTAAACGACCTCCCCGATGTCCTAAATGTGAAGTGCAAAATGTTCGTTGATGACGCTAAAGTCTACGCCAGCTACAGCCCTGATATTATTTACCCCCTCTGCAATGCAATCAAGGCTCTCTCTGAATGGTCTCAACTATGGCAAATGCCCCTAGCAACGGAGAAGTGCTCTGTCATGTACTTCGGAAGGAACAACCGGCGACATCAGTATGAAGTATTAGGAATAGTCCTCGCCGCGTCGCAACTTACCAGTGACCTCGGGGTTTGGATCTCCTGCAATTTGACCCTTCACTGCACACATTACAAGAATTGTCCAAAAAGATCGCTCAAATTATCTTACGTGTTTTCCAGGTTAACGATGTTCGTATGCTCACAAGAGCGTTCACTATAGACGTGCGACCTATTTTGGAATACGCCAGCTGCATCTATTCCCCGTCCAATGTTGAAGAAGTTCATTTGATTGAAAACGTTCAACGTCGATTCACTAAGAGACTCTTTATTCGATGTGGAAGACCAAATACGAGCTACGAACAACGACTCGCATAACTACACCTACAAACCCTTTAAATTCGACGAAGTATAAGCGATATGGTGATGATTTACGCAACGTTCAATGGGCTCAACGAATTCTCAATGGAAGAAATGTTCGATCGGGTGAGCAGCTCAACTCGCGGACGTTCGCGTCGACTCCGCCCGAAACAAATACTGAAGAGTGCCAAATGCCGCGGATCATTCCCCTACCGATCATATCCAGTTTGGAGTAGCCTACCCTCAGCATCCATTCTCCAGCCAAACCTTAAAAGTTTCAAGCAATCACTACACAGCTTAATTTCGGAAAAGCTCGTCCCGGCCTCAAAACTATGCAACTTCAACTACAGGCAATCACTGCAAATTTCCCATGGTAATCGACAATCTGCGACGTCATAACCTTCGTCATAACTCGTCATAACTCTGCCTATCGTCTTCTATCGCCATGGTATCAGTGCATACGTGCCTTTCATGAATAAACATGAATGAATGAATGAGTGAATGAATGAATGAATGAAGTTTCCGCGAAAATAACGCAAAAAAAGATTGAATATGCGAAAAAAAGAGATGAGAACGTGAAAAACTCTATGAATTCGGTTTCATACCGACTTTGGCTGTCAACATCTAATCCAGTGATGCGCGCCGGCTCTCACAAGGCAACTGAGTGTGTGGTTCATCAAAACGCGTGTCTCACGTAGCACCACGTTCTTGGCCTCTACAAACCACTTTACCTTCGTAACGCCATGATACCTCGTAAGCACCACCTCGCCAACAAAGTGCTTCCAGGCAGAAAGTATATAGCTTCCATGTAAAAATATTTGATACAAAAATGAGCAAAGCATTTCTTATATGCATTGCTTATTGATTCGGTAGGATCATAAGTTCTACAAATTCTTCATAGCTACGATTGCACCCTCTTCATCAATCAAACAAGCACATACCGGAAACTTCACTTCGTTACTTCAAGCATAATGAAGCACAGCCTCTATTTGGATTCATTCAAGTGAATTTCAATTCTTTGCTTGCCAATGCACTTCTACAAAAACAATTCACGATTCGTGCCTATGCAGCTTAATTAAGGTTTTTTTCAGCAGCACAATTCAATTCCAAAGAAGGAACAAGTGATGTCGGAGAGTATGTCATCTGCTACGAGAATGTTACAAGTTAGAAACGAAAACTTGTTAAGTCTGCGAGTTCCCTGCGTTGGTCCGGGTTCATACTCCCATCACGATGACATGTTCTATAAAGGCAGGAATCATACTTCCAGCGACGAGCGACGCCACGCAACGGTTATCATCCTTATCGACAGAAAATCGATATGCCCACTATGCACTGTCGCTGTCGCTGGTCGCAGAAAGTATGATCCAGGCAATAGGCGGCGTTCAGAGTTTTCGCGGCGCGAGGCGATGGCACATTTCAGCGCGACGCGAAAATCGCGTCGCGCGGAAATCAAGGTGTGAACGGCGCGCGAACGCTAGGCGACTACGCGCAATTGCGTAATTTCCGAAATTTTCCTTACCCAAGCAAAACTAATCAATATTTGATCTTATTCTGTCTAGTTAAGTGTAATGTACCTTTTTCATCTTATATCTGTATTATTATGGCACATTTTTGTTTTCGTTGCGACAACTTGCTCCTTTAATGACGAAACAATCAAAAAGACATCGGGAGCAAATTATGCTTAGAATTTTTCTGGAGTTGATAGTACAGAATAGGGGTGTTTCGGTGGAATGAGACCGAATTATGCTAGTGTCCTTTGTAAGCCGTAAAAAAACTTTATAGCTCGTCAACTCTTTAAAACCATCACCCTCATCTCACTGTGCTTAAAGGCAGTGTTCACGATAAAAAATGTGTTTCAGTTTCCACTAGGAATGGGTAGTGGAGGGGCACACTGTAACGTTGACGTCGAAAGAACGCATGAAAACGAGCCAGGAAAACCTCCAAAAGAGCTCGAAGTTGCCAATCTGAACGCAAAGCAAACCCCAAAAGCGCAACACACGCCCACCGAAGTGAACAAATGAGTGCTCGAGATAGTGAGATGAGCGACGGTTTTCAATCATTAGCCCTGTTCTTCCCTTCCATTCTCAACTTCTCCCTTTACTCAGGTCAGCTCGCATACATCGCCTGCAAAAGAAGGAAGTTACAAGCCTCGGACAACCTGTCCACCATGTTTACTTAGCTCAATTTTTGAGGGACCATAACTCCGTTCCCAGAAGTTCTTGTGCGATTTCAGAGACATCATTGGAATCAGCATGGGGCCGTTTTCAAGATAGGCGGGAAAACAGAAAAACGATTTCCATCGTGAACACTGCCTTTAAATACGAAGACAAAATTCTTTGCAGTATCATCTGAGAACAATACAATAACCCATAACAATTTCGATCAACCTAGTCTTTGAGAAGTCTTGAGAAAATTAAAAACGCCCCTTGGGTCGCCGATGATGGAAGAAAATTTATGACAATCGCTCCGCGACCATCGCGTCGCGTTGCATTGCAACGCGACGCGATGGTCGCGGGGTGAATATAATTTGCGCGACGAATTCGATGTATCGCGCCTCTTCACTGTGAACACCTAGCGACGACGCGACGCGACGTCGCTTGATCGATACGTAGGCTAATCATAACGTCGCGTCGCGCCGCGATTGAACTCTAGACGCCACCATAGGGGTCGAGGGGCGACGCGATATTGATCGATACTCACTAATATCATATCATCGCGTCACGCCCTGGTGGAGGTCTGAATCCAGCCTCACGTACTCTGAGACACCAATAGAGTTGATACAAACTGATCGTTTGTGAGGCAATTCCTTCATAATGTTGGGCATCGATTCCTAACACTTAAAAGCAGCTTTAAAGTTCACGATGAATATCATATTCGAGTTCGACTAAAAAATGCGTTGTTTGGTCGTGTGTTAACGAATAGTGAAGAAACTGCGAAACAAGCGCTCAGAATAAGCTAAAATAGCGTTTTCTAACGTCTTTAAAGAATCAGGGCGCGGACGATTTTATGCGCCCTGCTAGTTACCGCAAGCGCGCGCAAATGGCGAAATGTGCGCGAATCGATCAGGCTGGACATGGCGGAGTTGCTTGGCAGTTTGCCATCGAAAACGTCCGCGGCGCCACGAGCTCGTCAGAACAGGGGGGGGGCTAAGCAGACGTACTGTGGGCTGACGAAATCTGCACTTCGCAGACGGTTTTATCGAGTTTTGGCCCGCTTTCGCTGCTTTCTTCGACCCTATCCCCTCTAGCATCTACCAGTTTGTAATGTTTCACATTAAAAACTCCAAAACAAGATTAGTCGTGAACACTGACTTTAAGGATTGTCGAATGGATCAACTGGCAAACTCTGGGAAGTAGTACCTGAAGTTCATTGTGTCTACGCTACAAAATAAACATCTTCAACATCTGGATCACCTTGTTTCATCTTGGGGCCTTTGACAAATAATATTAAAAAATGGTGTACGAATATGAGCTGGCCAATATGTATTAACAGTATGGGCGGCAAAATGAGTGGAGTATGGAGTTGAAAATGGACATATTTCAGGCAACAACCCAGTGCATATGAATCATTAATGGCGTCGAGTTGGGTCAATTGATGGGGTACTTTTGATGAAGAGCTCGCGAAAAAAGCCGCATCCGAGGTGAGGAGTCACTCCTGTCAAAGAGAAAAAAAACGGAAAACATGATGATGAGAAGGATTCGCTGTTTTTGTCAAGGATGTGACTGGAAAATGAGCAATATCCTCTGCTAATGAATATCCAACGTGACAACGCCTATTCAATTTTTTTCGGAGAAGATTCAGGACAGAATTTTCAGACGATTTCTGCATATGGATAAAATTTTTCCAAGAAAGAACATCGGAACACGCACGCTCCCTGAGATAATCTGTGGCCCGCGGTCCGATTTAGCCAAAATCTAGGAATTTAAAATCAGTCCGGACCCTGTATTCAACATCTTTTCCTAATTCAAAAGCTCCCAGAAATCAGTGTAAATCACGAAGCATTCTCGAAGCTTTCTCAGCCAGGGCACCCTGCATACAAATTCTTAAGGGGTTAAAGAATTATCATTATCAGAAAATAATCTAGCAACACAAACGAGACTAGACGAGACTACGTACAGTTGATATGGATGGCAGCGTCGGTTGATGTGCCCTTTTGTCGGTGCACAATACGTTGGTGTGATTTTGGTGCAATCACCGTATTCTACGAGCTCTGAGTTTGAATTGATAAAAGACAACCGATACTGCGATCCGCGTTGACTGTACGGTCCGTGTCATTCGATCAGGGATCCGCGACACTGCTTGGAGGGAAAAGCGACACGTGTAAAAACGTATGGATGAGTATCATCTATCAATTGCGCACAATAGTTCAGTACAGTTCCCTAATTCAAAACACGAACAATACCTAGCTCCGCCGTGGAGTGGCTACTGAAAAGATATGTAATTCTCCCTTGATCATCAATGACAAGTGGGTCTCGGTGTGATAACCGCAGCTAGGCTTCTTGATGCTTTGTGACAGTAAGACTCAAACATGCCAACATATCCGGAGGTACCATAGCCAGGAAAACATTTCGTAATGTCTCTGCATAAACTTATTTAGAATATCCCTCAGATTTTAAGTAGAGTAGCAACTGAGACTACGGTAGGCAATAGAAGCTTTCGAAAAGAAAATTGTTAAGAAGACCATCCAAGGCTGGTTTATTGGCTTCTAGACAACATTATTGTCACCATTCACGGTTTTAATGGGCTTACCCTTATCCTGTGCAACAAAATGAGTCAGGGAGGGCTAGAAGCACATGAGAGTGCGAGGGAGGTGGACGTTACCGTCGAAGGGGTCCACATAACATTTCCTTTTTTATGGGTTGTCGTAACAGCCGCTACGTTAACATGGTTTTGAAGGTGGAGAAAGCCGTCAGAAATAGTATTGTCTTCAGTACTGATTCAGGCCATTGGCCGGGAGAAGGCTCTCCGCCAGCTTTCCCGCCGTTGATATATCAGATCAGCCTTTGCTGCTCCGATGATAGGTCAACGACATGAAATTAGAGAAATTCGTCCCAGCAAGAAATTTGAATAAGATTTCCTGTCAAATTTCAAGTGAGGTATCGTCTATTGGCGCCCTAGCAATGCAACCGCGTACGACTGCGGCAAGTAAGACATCCCAGATAACCTCGATCATCACCAAATTCAGGAGAGTCGCTGCTCTTTGTTCCGCACCTCCCAACGCTATCGATGGCAGGTCGATGCTCATACCCGCAAATAGACAAGGGTAGGCACCTCTTCGTACGGATTGGTTTGATGGAAAAAGTTGGACCAGGTGATCAATCACTTTAGCAGGCTCTTCTCCTGATCATTCTCTAAGATTTGTGATGACCACGATGGAGTTAAAAAACGACGGCAGTGGTGTCGCAGCACACTCGTGACTTTCCTTTGTGCATCAGGGAAGAGGTAAGTGAGGCTACAACTTACTGCTACCTTCCTGAAGAGAGCGTAAGCGCCAGCAAAGCGTTCACGAAGGGCGTACGCCGCTTTGATCGGCGACGAGCTGCGGAGTGTGCTTACCAATTTTCGGAATTTTCCAACAATTCTAGTTTGAAGCCCCCCACCAGAAGAAAACTTCGGAAACCTAACGCGGCTAATGTTGATTTTTTAAATGTTCGGATAAACTTGGCTCGCTTCTTTGTGGGCAGTTCACACAGATCTGGAACCCGTTTGCCGATTTTCGGTAGAATATGGTGTGTGTACGGTAGTTTGGCCAGAGTTTCAGATCTCGCTTGAAACTCCAGCAAAGTCTGTACGAAGTCACAGTACAACTTGGAATGTCCTCCCAGATTTAAGGTCGATTTTTATCTTGGAGACGGTTTCACACTGATTCCAATGATACTTTCTCAAATCGTACTAGACCCCCTAAGAACGGAGTCATGGTGCCTCAGAAACTGCCTCGAATTGAGCGGCGAAATCATGGTGGATGGGCTGTCCGAGGACTAGAATTCTTTAGTTTGCAGCCGACAAGAGGCGTTCGGACTTGGATGAAGGGAGAGGCTGAGAATGAAGGGAAGAACGGGGCTTTTGATCTGAAACCATCGCCTATCTCCCCACTGTTCATCTCGATGGGTTGTCTCGGGGGGCGGGCCAGAGTGGCTTCCTGTTGTGGGCAAGCCAGTGTGGCTTCTCACTACATATATCTCGCTTGTTCGGAGGAATTGGAAACTAGCATTTGGTAGATGTTAGATGAATTGGGTCTACTTCACAAATATGTGGAAACCCCAGATTTCGTCAATGAGCACGAATCTGAGGTTTATCTGTCGATGTTCGAAATTTGTAAGAATGTTATCAGCCCTAAATGGCTTTGTACCAAACTTAACCTACAAGTTTGTACGGGAAGAGGGTTCTAGAATCCTTAGAGATGTGCGCTGCGCCACGTTTTATGATTGGGGCGGCAGCGCCATTTATGTACTATCTTGACCTTTATTCCCTATGTTGCCGTACTTTTCGCAGCTCGCATAACTCAGGAACTCATCTAAGCTGCGCATGATGAGCGAAACCACCCAAGAAACACCATATTTGATGATTGTGCCTTTTGTTACACTTGTCTAAACGCCATGAGCCCCTTTTTTAGTGCTTTCCGAACCACCTGACTGATAAAGGTAAACGCTCAACTAATTAATGTAGGCTCGCAATCTCTTTGACCCATCGAACTCTGCCGTAATTTTCTCGATAAATACCAAGCTGACTCCGTATACAAGTCCAGCACATCGAATAACCCCTGTAAGGAATTTCTGAGCCAAATCGATTCACGTTGCACAAACATCGCCTTCAGCTCAGCTTTAGGAAAACAAACTTTGCGTGGTTATAACCTTTTTGCGATGGTCCGTAGCAAAATCTAATTTAGGTTTCCGAGAGAGCGTATGAGAATTGACCAAAAAACTTTCATTATCTTTGAAAAGCAAGGGTTAGCAAGACGAGTTTCGCTTAGCAAGTTTTGGCCGCGATCACTCAAATTACTCATTTCTGGCTCATTAGCAACGCCATTCAGGGGTAGCACTTCCAACAAGGTTACGAGAGTGATTCTCAGCAGAATTCTCTCCTCGTGCTCTCGGTGTTTGCTCAATAAGTCTACCAGGAATTTTCACTGGAATAACAGTAGACCAAATACCGCCTAAGGTGTTTTTCTTGGGCAGTTGAAGCATAACAATTATCTCGTTCGGACCCATTCTGCCTGAGAATGTGTGGCTATTGAATGTAACAAATGTGATTTTCTGCAAGTAAATGGTCTCCGAATAAAAACGCAATCGGGATAATCTAGCGGGGACTTTCACGGCAGTTTTTTCGGAGTGGGAAAATTTCGTACGTGAGTATGATCAACTCTCGAGACAAAGGATTCAAAAGAGTTTTTGTCAGAAGCAGTGCATAAAAAGAGATAGAAAGGTTTTGAATTTTTTGAAGGTAGAAACTTGTGAGAGCATCAATTACCATTTGAAAGTCTTTAAAAAAGATCTTTTTCAGATTCACAATCAGAAATATACAAAATTTGGATTCCGCTATCGAAATCAAAACCTGGGATAATCGCACAGCATTGAGTTAGAAGCATAGCGCCCAGTAAATATACATAGTTTGCTGTTTCTCAGAATGATTATGAGCACTCGGCATGCATCCTAGTTATACTTTGCGTTCCTCATAAAAGGTGAGCGCAATCTCGGTTCACCTGTGTTATAGCTTATGGCCCCAACTTTACGTCAACCTTCAATAGGGAACGCAAAGTATCACTAGGATCCATTCCTGAATGTTCAGTACCAGCCATAATATTTGTTCCGAAACGCTGCGGAAACGCAGTTTTTATCGGGAGTGGTTGTTTTGATTAATGAGAAAACCACTCGATTTGCCTCATTAATCTGATTTAGGAGTTGTATCCAGGTTTGGTAGACAACACAAACCTTAACCAACTTATGATCTGTTTTCTATCCAAAAAGTCGAATCCTTCTGATCGTCGAGCGCACACAGCAACTCTCGAATAGTGCAATTTCTTCGTGAGAAAATAGGCCTTAATTAGGGGACGCCTTCTGTCTTTTTCCGAACCTGAATATACGCTTAAACTCAGTCTAATGGTTATCTAATGGTCTAATGGTTTTCTCAGACTTTTAAAATGTCCATTTCAAAAAAAAGGGTTTTCAACACTATGTAGCACCGCTATGTAGCACTGGCATGCAAATTATGACTGCTGCTGCTCTTTTGTCCCCTTTCCGATCCCTCGCTTCCTCCATCATGCTGGAATGGAAGCCCACTTGTTGCTAATCTGCAAAAGATTGCCGAGGAGGGCGCAGATTAGAATGGGGTCACAACCGTGTCGTCCGGCCAAGTGAAGTGGGCCATCGGGAACTAACAGCATACTACATGCAGCCTCTTGTCGCCTATAATGCTTCCGGATGAATCAGCCAAAGTCGCTTTTGCTGGTATGTTTGAGGCTGAAGTTAGAACGAACCGGAGACACAATAGATCAGTCGAGAAACACCTTTGGACAAAATGAGATTGGAGTAGCGACCTGTGACTTCCTTCTGTTAAGCGAAAGTGTGGTGAATGCTTCGGTTGGATAAAATGACGCCTAAAGGCGTACATGGTGACAGATAGGGTGGACTGATAGTCTTCAGGTACCAGAGATCGAAGAGACGACCGAACACGGGGAGGAGCGAAGAACCGTCGTTGTAAGGTACCGAAGCCAGTGTCTCTCACAAGGGAGGCTTGTTACCTTCCGGTGGCGATTTGGAAAATCATGCTGTCGTTGGTGTAGGTCTGTGAGAGTATATAAATGAAACGTGCTTGAAATTGGCTGAATGGCTAAGGGGATTCCAGAAACCTCATTTTTGTTGCATAAAAAAAAGGTATGGGTACCCATCAGGGAATTTTTGTGGCGTTCAGAAGAAGTTTTGATTCGCCTAAAAACTTTCAGCTGGGGGTTACTTAGGGCGCTGAACCCGAATCTGGGGTCTATTCCTCGCCAGACATAGGGTTACTGTAGGTTCGGATAGGCTCAATACCTTTTAACTGGCGATACCTACCTTAGAATTCCGAAAATCGAAAAATGGGTTTCAAATTCGTGTTCAGCGTTCCAAATAGCACCCACAGCGAATTTGGAGCCGAATCTGAGACTTTGACCGAGCTACCTTATACCCACCGTAACCTACCTTTATTTATCGAAACTCGATAAACGGGTCGCAGATTCGTGTTGAGCTGCCCGAGTAGCCTCTATGTACAAGTTTTGAGGGTATTTGGCCGAAGGGTTCTCGAAATCGCCAAAAGTCGCGTTTGAGCAGCGAAATTTCCACCATTTTAAAGCTTCGGACCGAATCAGACGTATTTTTTTAAATATCGATAAACGGGCCTCAGATTCGTAATCAGCACCCAAAACAGCCTCCAGAAACAAGTTTCAAGCTCAATCCGAGAAAATTTTTTTGAATGCCCTGGAAATTGTCCTTCGCGTACCCCTTTTCTATAGGCAAAGCTATGGAAATGCCCACTTTTGGAAATCTTCTGTGAAGCTCTGAGGCATTTAGCCGAATCTGAGTGTGGATTATTGGAGCACTGTGCTCCCCCTAGAGCATATTTAAAGTGACATCTCGAAACTCCATCTTATGTGTGCAACCCTCCCTTGGCAGTGATGAATAAGAGTCTGCAGAGTTTGAGTGGCTGTGTTGCTCGCAGCCACGCCCAGCGCTGGGTGACGCAATATTGATTACATTCGGCGACGGGAGCGATCGACGCGGCGTGAAGGGCGACGGGGGCATCACAGCGCGTTTTGGAATCCGCAGAGTTGAAGTCGCGGCGTTGCTCGCAGCGATGACACAGCACTGGGTGATGCAATGTCGGTTACATTCAGCGACGAGGGCGACCTACGCAGCGTGAAGGGCGACCAGGGGACACCGCAGAACACTGCGACGGCCCTACGTCACTACCAGCTAGTGGCAACCAACGCCGTGGCGATAATGTGCAGAAACATCTTAGTCACGGCGTGAAGGCTGACGCTCGGCGACCACTCGCCTGTCGCTGCAACTCTGCAGACCCCTTTTGACGATAGCCAGTGGCAACCGAAACCGCGACTATAGAGGTCTGCAGAGTTGCAGATACCGGCGAGTGGTCGCCGAGCGTCACCTTTGACGCAGCGACAAAAATGTTTCGAAACATTATCGTCGCGTCGTCGGTTGCCGCTCGCAGGCAGTGACGTAGGGCCGTCGCGGCGTCAATACACTCTGCGGTGCCCCCTTGGTCGCCCTTCACACCGCGTCGGTCGCCCTCGTCGCCGAATGTAATCGATATTGCATCACCCAGTGCCGTTCGTCGCTGCGAGCAACGCAGCGACTTCAACTCTGCGGACCCCTATAATGTTCGACATCTTTTCAGCCTCCGCGTCAAGGCTGACGCTCCTCGACACACTCTGCAGACTCTTAGAGGCAAAGGCGAAAAAAGCACTAAAACACCATAGCTTAGTGAAATACGTTTTAGGCTAAGATTAGTGGTTTGGGGAAATGAGCGAGCCATCGGTTGTTACGACCGGTGAATGATGGTGCCAATTGAAAGTAGTAGATCATACTATTTATTTTTATTTTATTTATTATATACGTTCAAACGAACGCACCAAATCAAAGCTTGAAAAAAGGAACAATGGCGAAATCCAGTATATACTATTCAGTACAGAATTACCTAGGGTCCAAAGGACAGAATTGAGCAAACGAGGGTTGAGAATTTTAGGGAAAGGATACACGAAGGATATCATTGACAAAAAAAAAGTTAGCCGAAGGGTAAGGAGTTGGAGTTAGGTCACAAGTTTTCTCTTACTTCTGCCGAGTTTTTTCATAATTTCTTGGTCAGCATAGCTTTACACGGGTACAACGCGATCGTTCTAGCGATTAATCTCAAAATAGAGACTTATCGTGAACATTACCTCTAACGGAAGGATTGTCGTAGCTGCTCGACCCTAGCAAAAATAAAATGAGCATGTGATGGTAGATATCTTCGTTAAACAGACCGGCTGAAATAATTGCGGATATGATTCACCAATACAAAGAGGTGCGGATTTTTTGAGCACGTCAGTTGCAGTCCCCAGTCGAAACACAAAACAAAGCTTCAACTACTCGCTGGAAGGCGCATTGGCGGTGGACAGGAAACACCTGAATAGAATTTGCTGGAGCCTAGAGATTTTTGAACCAAAAGTGTGACGAGTGTCGCAATATAAACAGTTTCCAAGTCTACATTTATACGAGTATGCAAAAAAAGAGACATGCTCACATGCAGTTTTGGAGGAGGGGCGGGTTCATCACACGATGCGATTATCGCAAGTACGGGGGAGGGGGGTATCAGGAGAGAATGCAAAAATTCTAAGGCAAAGCGTGATTATTGGTGATCAAATCAACTGGAAAGCTCAAAATGAATGCACAAAATGAATGCATTTCTTTACGACCAAGCTGTTCCACGTAGAAAAGGATCAGAATACATGTTAAGCTTGTTTCAATCGATTTTATTGTGAAGTGTTGGAGTGAGAGTCAGCATTAAACCTGAGCTTCTGAAATGCCAAAACATGGAAGTGTTAAGAGAATTTTAACTTTAAGGTGCCCTCCTGCCTCTTGTGGACAACCTAAGTATCTAGCTCCGCTTGGAACATGTTAGAGTATACACAAAAAACGGTTCAAGCACAGTCAAGCCACCCTTAGGCCTCAACTTGGAGTAGGAATCCAGACGCGCGAAATCAAGCTGAAAAAAAACGGTTGCTCTCAGAATCCAATCGCAACTAAATATTTCCGCTAGTTTTCAACTTCAGACCCCATCTTCAAGTTGGAGCAGTTTTTCTATCCACTATCAAAAAATAATAATAATAAACTCGCCTAGGGTTTATTAAATTTTTTTCCATTGTCATAACACGGCCACCAAATTCGCAAGAAAAAAAAATTAGTAAACTCTAAGTAAGAGAATTTTTTGATAGAGGATAGAAACAACTACTCCAGCTCGAAGATAGGGGTCTGAAGTTGAAATCAAGTGGAAGTATTCACTCGCGATTGGATTCTGGGAGCTGACGAATTTTTACAACTAATCCGCTCCTGAGCCTGAATGAATGAATCACATGTAGGAGAGGGGGAGAGGTATAGTTATACAGAGGTCCGGCAAGGGGGGGGGATGGGTAGTAATTTCTCGGACATTATCGCATCGCCGAGCTGAGCCCTGTGGAGGCGAGCGGGAATTCCCGAAAGCGAAACACCAACAAAGCATCGAAGGAGAGGGAATGGCAATAAAACGACTTTCTGAGGATTTGATTCTTTTGCCTTTCCCGCTAATCTACGATCTCATCGAAACCCTCTACCGCAGGGGCACGTGCTCGAAACAGAGCACATGCTGCAAGGTAGTCAAGCGTTACCATAGCAGTACCCCACACGCGACGCGGCCTGTGCTCGGAACCGCCTTGTCTTCAAGATGAATGTGTGTTCGACACAAACTGAATCTGGCGACTGTCTGAGACGAACACAAAAAGGAGACCTGTTATGTATACGAAGCGGTGAAATGGCAATTCATTTGTTCATGTAATACAACTCCAGACACTTGGTTGCCTTACCAGGAGTACCCTGTGTGAATGGGACCACTGGGGCAGGGACGAGCAACACGGAGCGAACGAGCCACAATATGAATCAAATGGTGACGCGTGCGGGCGGTGTCGCGCTCTCTGACCCTCGCCACCGGTCAGCGTTTGAGTCTGTGCACATGACAGAGGTGAAGTGCTCCTGTGCTCTAGGCCATGAATCACCGTAGACTTGCGAGAAACGTTCTCTGCTCGCGCCCCTGTCCCTGTCCTAAAATGTTTTCACCAGAAGGTAGTCTTCTGCTTGTTCTCGGAAAGTTAATGCTCCATTCGTGTGCTCTAAATGTCTAAATGTAATACCGTCTCAGGCCGTGCTGTGATCGAGGCTGCGGTGAGCTGCTGAAATGCCAATGGAGAGTGATTGACTTCGAACAAATAATGTTCTCACAAGACTCACTGTCGGAACTTGCATGAACCAGGCCTGATGGCGCACAACGTAAAGCAATCTTTCCCCTACATAGCTACGATGGACATTCATGTGTTGTTTTCAGCGAAACAAACTGAAAGAGGATTGAAATGCTTCGAAGAGAGAGCTTAATTAAGCCCACTGTCGCCATACACATCATCGGTATCATTAGGGGAAACCTCACCACCATCACTGCTGAATAAATAAATACGTCAGCATGATTCTGCTTCTAATCCATGGTTTCACAGCCACACAAGGAGTTTTCGTAATTCTCGTCTTACGGGTATTGGAAACCAAAAAAGGTAAAGGATGCCCATAGTTGGTATCAAACTTGTTTGTCTTTATCTGTCTTTGTCTGTGCTTATCTTTATTTATAAATAAATTTGTCTTAAATAAATAAATAAAAATAAAATAAAATAAAAAATGAAGTCACGATAAATATACTAAAAAAATAGAATTTCAGATCATAAATATTGATTTCATATGTACTTCCCAAATATTTTAACTCCTAACTACCTTTTTCACTGAAGAGGCTCGGGGTAGTTAGAGCTATGAATTTTCTGAAGTTAGAGCCGAAACAATTCATATCTAAATAATAATTTCACGTTGTTCACAAACTATATTTCAAACGGCTATAATATAAAATAAAAACATATTAAAGAAATAATTTTAAAAAAGAAATATAATTATATATGATATAAGGTTGAGTGATGTTTTCTCAATCAAAGGCAGTGGTCACGCTCAAATATGCTCGTCTTCTTTTCATCTCTGAACCCTTTTCTGGGTATAGAGTAGAAGAACCTATAAGAAAAAATCGCGGAAAAACGCTGTTTTGGGCCAAATTTGAAGCCTGAACTTTCTTGTCTTTTGATGGTGACCGAGCCCACCCCACATCATCGGCATCGATGATCTCTAATATCAAGAACATCAGCTGGCTCGAAATTGAATTTCAATCAATGAAGCTTCGGATTTTTGTACACCTCTAGTCAAAAACATTGGTTGAAGTGCTTGCTTTCATTGTTCAACTGTTTTATTAGGTAAATTTGAATTTATTTCTTCCTCTGAGCATCGAAAATTTTCGACTGCTTGGCATGAGACTGTGATCTTTCTGTGCACGTGTGCACGCACTGGAAATTCAGGGTCTTAATACCTCTAACTCTAACCCGTTTTGCACCGCGCTACCTTCATAGTTTTGAGCTGTTTTTGATCTAAGCTGATTTTGCAGTTTTTTCCGATAACTTTTCATCGTGACCACTGCCTTTAAACCAATACTATTACCTATTCACACTCATTTCCAATCGCGCTCGAAAATTCTTCCTGATTATTGCACTTCGAACCGTCGTGGCTTCATCAGGTTTTGTTTGGGATTTTGTAAAGAAATCAGGGTTTCGCAGTTCGGATTTTTGTTATAACATCGCCATCAGCAGCTACCCTCCACTTCGGATTAGAAGTCACTCGGATCGAATGATCCCTCTCATTCTCACCCACACTCTCTCGCTGTCTTCCCTGGCTGCGCGCACGCACGCAAAGGAGCAAAGCGAATTTTGCTGCGAAGCAGATATGTTTTGACATAATCGTACGCAAGCGGTCGTCGTCCAAAACGGAGAGCTCTTCGAAATGGCTTACAAGAGTACTACTTTTAGTAAGCCTGGCCATTCCGTATGAAATGTACTTTTCTTAAACCGTTTTTGGCGTAGAATTCGATTATGAGCTTTGCAGCTGCCTAGAACCAGTCTGGAAGAAAGTTACACGCGTTTTTCATAGCCTGGCGACAAGGGTATCTACCCTCAACAAATATTTACGGCGTTTTGAGAAACATTATCAGATCTCACTAAGAACTTGTATGGAAGGGTAATCTAGGGTGCTGAAAACGAATCTGGGGTCTGCTTGTCAAAACTCTGGGGTTCTCTGCAGGCTACGATTGGTAATATGCCATTTAGGAGGGCGAAACCTACCTCAGTAGTTGGAAAATCGGCAAATGGACATCAAATTCCTATTCATCACAAATAGCTCCAGTATTTAAACTTTGAGTCAAATCTGAGACTTTGATCAAACTATAGTACACCCAGAGTAATCGACCGTACCATGTAGAAAATCGGCAAACGGACCTCAGATTTGTGCAAAGCACATCAAATTACCCTCAGTGAATGATTTTGAGACATATCTATGTGGCGTTTCGCCCTCAAAACTTTCCTCGCGGGGATGCTTCGAGCGAATTAAGCCGAAAACTTCGGATAATTGACAAATAAACCTCAGGTTTGCAATCAGCGCCCCAAAAAACCCTCCTGGGAGAAATTTTCAGGCACGCGACACCCAGAAAAGTATTTTTTAGGTTTTATTCTTATATTGGAGAGGGTCACACTCTGATGAGAATGGTATTTCTGAAATTGTACACGACGCTCTATGGCTCCTTGGAAATGTATTATGAGGGCAAAATTATTGTGGACGAGTCGTCTCAGGAGTGTATTTCTCTTGATTCGCAGTCGCGGAACGAGAGCGAAACAGGATGAGGAGATTGATAGGAAAAGGAGAGAAGAACGACGACTCGGTTGAAAATCATACATCCATCTAGCCGCTATTGAGATCAAAAATCAGAAAGGGGACCGGGCCTGTGGTGGCCGCTTATATCTCGCTTATTTGGAGGAATCGAGATCTCGCATTTGGCACATGTTATACAGGAAGTCTTCTTCACAATTACACGAAAAAAAACTCAAAATTCATATCTGAGGGTGTACAGTGCCTTCAAGTCAGATCTGGGACATTTCTCTGAATCGCTTTTAGGACCCCGAATTGAAAAATAAGTATTGTGGGTGTATCCACAAAAGGGATAGCTGCGGACCACTCAGGAAGCCGCGCTCCTGTAGCGTGCGCCGATCGATAATCACGTTTCTCGTGGGCGCACACAACGCAGCGCAGCCTGCTGAGGTGTCCGCAGCTATCCCTTTTCTAGTTAACCGAACTATAACCCCACAACCGAAAATCCGTTCTGCACAAAGTTTGGAAAATGTGCTTTCACCAAAACTTTGCTCAGGGTGGTTGTTGGGAATGACGTTTTCAGATTTTCGAAAGTTTGCTGAGCGTTTTGCAAGGCACAAAACCACAAAAAACTACGGTTTTGAGCTTATAACTTCTCGGAACCAGCGACGCGACTCGGGACGGGACACTGCGCAGTTCTATTATAGATGCCCAACAGATACTCACAAGACAACTCATTTCCGCAGATCAGACATACGCTTTGCATACTTCCCTTGTTAGTTAACTCGTCCCAGACTCGCACTACTTGTCTACCGGGCCCGAGGCATTCGCGTTGACAAGGAAGCGTTCTGGTGGGATAAGCATGTTTGCTGAAGACGTGGCATTCTACCATCAAAGCGCTTTATTGTCAACATGAAGCACGAAGACGATATTGTGGTATTTGATGAGATAAAAAAAACAACAGTGCAAGGGATCGTGAAACTCATTTAGAAGCATCCCTCAACCAACAAGATTCGTTTTCGTTCCAAGAAGTAAAAGGATATTGGGGTCTCTCAAAGGTCCTAAGCAGAATACTACTTGGACGAACGACATATTGAGCTCGCGAATAACTCCTGTTGTGCGAACAAAAAAAACCGTCGGAGCAATGCAACGAAATTTCGAACTGATGAGAGAAGGCGTATCAAATGTTCAGATAACTCCTTATCATATCTTCTAGAGCCTCTTTCATAGTCCTTACCGCAATAGCGACACGCGCGGGATACGCGGTGAACAAGAAAGAAAACAATTATGAAATTTCAAAGAGCACCGCCAGGGCGGTGCGAGTTAAAGTTGGGCCTCGACTGCGTCATGCACAGAAGCTCCTAAATTACATTTGCGTATACGTTAGCGCAGGATAGTCCCAGAATTATTTGTGTTGAAGTGGATTTAAACTGCAGAGCGAGTATTGACGCTAGCGGTGAAACCGCCATGCGATTTTGGCGGTTCCGGTAGGGGTCCTTTGATTCCCGCCTCCGAGCGGAGCGGCACAGTGCATTTCTGTAATATTGATCACGCGGCGCGGCAGGATCGATATTGCAGGATTGCACTTCGCCGCGCCGCTCGGCGGTGAAAGTATGAACGACCCCTAATGGCGCAGCAGGATGCCGCGCTCTGAGAACTTTCTTAGTCCATCGCGCGTCACGCGCGTGCCACGATCGCTGCGAAGACTATGAGAGATGCTCAATTACCGGCTCTTTTCTGAATATCGATTTCTCTGATATTTACCTCGATCAAATGCCATTAATACTTAATGGACCGCGTGTCCACACTGCGCACTCACAGCATTGAACATTCAATATTTTTCAAAGTTTTGAGAGATGGGGTCTTTATTGAATACCATTAGGTTCTTTATAATGTAGCCTAGTTACTTTCACAGTGGTTAAGCATTTTGAGCGTTCCTAGTTATTTTCCCAGCATCTTCGGAAATGACATTTTCCGAATTTTCGAGCTTTTTTGTTCGAAATAAAATTGTCCCAAACTTTGGTGAGAGGGGGTATGATTGATGCTAATCAAAAAACTGATGTCGTTTGAATGGTTTCCGAAAAGCAGCTCCAACTAATCGAGTTAACTGTAACAGGTCAATGCTTAAAATTTTGCTGCCTTGAACCCGAGGGTTATCCAACTTTCTGTGTTTATTTTTCAATTTACTAGGAAATTATCGCGGTAATCCAGCCAACGTTCAACATTATTCATTATTTCAGATTTTCGTGTGGAGTGTAACTTGGCGGAATGGGACTGGGAGCCTACCGTTGGTTCAGTGCTCCAGAATTTGCTGAACCTTCGCTACGGGGTACATTTGGAGGTGCTAAACAATGAATGGTGTTTACTCTACAGTTTTCATTGAAATTGCTATCGTTTGCCGTTTGTTATGTGTTGGTAAACGTCTCAGGTTTTGTTGCGACTCCGCCCAGGTGGTCATTTAGGTGGGGCTGGGGTATTGATTCCGGATCTGACTCCCATTCCCAAAATCCTCATGGACTTTTCGTCGGTTACAACAGACAACTTTTCAGGTCAAAGTCTCTGAGTCCGTGGAAAATTTGCTATGAGGTTCATTAGAACATCATGTATTCGAAGTCCGTCCATTTCTCAAATTTCTATTATTTTAGGTTGGTTTCGCACGGTATAGTCCTAATCATGTGCTGTCACCTACAGAAAACTCCAGAAGTCAATAAAAAACCTCGAATTCGTGGCTAACACGCCCGAAAATTGGCGAGAAGACGTGTTTCAAAGCACCTTGCGCGTGTAAAGTTTAAACACCTTCCAAATTCGAATCGCACCACGTCCGTAAGAAAGTGAATGATTGTGGCTCCATCATGGCCTTTCTCTCATTGTACTCGAGGGTGGAGTGAAAAAGAAACAATGGATGTACCATGTAAGATAGCCTGCTCCAATCGAAATGGTTTCCAGCGGACCGAGTGTCCACTCATGTCACCCACGCAAATGACTAGCCGTGGAGCGCACCGGTCGGCTGTGGAAATTCGTCGGGGAGCAGGCGGTCTCTTGAGTTTCAAAGGAGTGGCCGAGCCGGGCGCGAAGCATTGAAGTTTTTGGGCCTATAGGGCTATTTCGGCCAGACCCCGTGCCGTTTTTTTTGGCACCGTTGTCGCAATGAGCTTTGGACTTGACCTTAGAGACCGTTGTCTCTTGTGAAGACTGTATTCAAGTTGTCCATAAACCTATCTCTTGTTCACCCCCATATGGGAGTCATGGGTATTCCCGAGGAAGCTGAAGTTTAGGTTTGACTTTACCGGTACCAAGCTGCTCACATGTTTGCTAGAGTGTATGGAGCATAGACGCGCGACAACGGCGCAAAGATCTCTACAATTATATCAATGCAGACGCTTGAGATGGAGCTGTTCCAACTGGCTCTCAAAGCCTTATCAAACTACAATGGAAAACTTGAATTGATTTGAATGCTTACGAGTCCTCTCTGATATCAGCTACACTGATGCCCTCAGCAGTCCACTACACTGCATTCAGAGAGCCCTTAATAAACTGTATTCATTGTCGCAGAGATAACATTCCTCACTTTCAAGTCCACATAATTGTTATTAAACAACGTTGCATAAGTGAAACCATGAGAGCAAGGAGTAGGTCAAGCCAGTGCAGATAAAACATAGGAAAGCTTCCATTATTGCATGAGAAATTTATGGGTTTCGCATGATTGAGCCTTCCGTCCACCATACATGGTGTTTTGCTTCTGATGGTTGTTAAAGGCAGTGTTGACTATAAGAGACCGTATTCTAGTTTTCGATGTTTTTCAGTAGGTAAATCTACTAAGTAGAGGTTAGTGGGGAATGGTCTACACAGAACACTCAAACACCGGGGAAAAGCTATTTGAAATTAACTCTATTTTTTGTGCCTCTTTGGTATGTTTAGGGAGACTGCAGACAGACCTCAAAATTGACAAAAAACGAAATTGTTTCGCTTGAAAGTTTTTAGGTAAGTGGCTTCGCTTTCTGACTCATGTACCGAAAGCTTTTCAAAAACAAAATGAGTAAATGCACATACTGGGATGTTAGAACCTCTCCAGATAAAGAATTTTCAAAAATTCGGTGCCTGTTGCTCTGGTGAAACAAAATGCAGGACCACAGTGATTTGAGGTGGGCGCGTTGATTACGTGGGTTGGCTGGTTCACGAGTTTTTCACCCTTTTCCTGACCGTTTTTTTTTTCGCTTCCGTTCTTACACTTCTACATAGAAGGGAACCAAAGCTCACGTTTTTGCCAAGCAATGGTCAACTTTTTCATCGTGCACACTGCCTTCAAAGGACTGGTATCAATTACCCGATTTTTGATCCAAATTAGTAATTGTGAATCCGCTGCCCGCACTCTGCAAACAGATATGACTTTCCAAGGATGATGAAAAGCTTCAGCAAATCAAAGAAGTAGAACAAATGATGGAGAAAACCTAAACAGGACTGTTTATCCATACGTGTTCCATCATATTGTTTTGCCAGTGGAGGTGCTTCACGAGTTTTATCATGTTTCAACGTCCCAACTTCCTGCGTATTCAGCATGATAAATGATATGGATAAACGGTCGCTGCTGCCTGGTCAGGAGGCCCCCAAATGACGACACTGATTGTGAGATAGGCAGCAATGGTAGATAGAACGGCTAGTATTGAAAAATTATTAGCAGCCATTCACATGAAGTGGTAGCCCCGAATTGTGGGTCATCAAAGCAGTCATTAAACCTTGAAGGCAGTGTCTACGATAAAATCAGTCTCCGAGTTTTCATCGGAAATCAAGAGGTCCGAGTCCATCTTCACCAGAAATGTTGAAAAAACGGCTAGGAACAAGCACAGAAGAGCCCTATACGGCCCTAAACTTGAGTGTCCCGCTCACGCAACGCCAACTCCTTCCAACCGCCTCTGATCCGTAAATAACAGGAAAACCCATCTTAAAGGCATCGTTCACGATGAAAATCGTTTCTGAGTTTTCAATATATAATGGAAGCTCTGGTACCCCACACAGCAACCATGTCGAAAGAACCGCGAAAAACTTATTGAAAACTGCTTTTCCGGACCCCTATTTCTTCGGTTTCAGACCCGATTCAACCAATCGACTCATGAGAAAGGAACAGTCGATCGCTACGAATCGCTGAATCGGCCCATGATCTCCTGATCAAATCCCGCTCATCTTACTTTTAGCTGAATCTCAAAGGAAAAAAGTTTGACCGATATCTGCAGAGAAGACATTCATGACGTAATCCTATGATACATCAAAACAACTTCCACTCATTTCTACTACATCACTTGTTGATCAACTACTTTCTGTTCTCATTTGGTGAACGGACGTAACAGATGATCGACCCAAAGGCCAACCCCCAAACCCGGATAGACGTTTTCAACTGGAAAAAAACTCCATTTTGGTTCAATTTTGAGACTGCAGACTTCGTGAATGGCCTTATTAAAGCCCACTTGAATGATATAACACAAAAACAGAAATTTGGTTTTCAGCGCGCACTATGCCTTCAAGAAAATGGCATACATCCAAGGGGCTACAGTCAACTTCACTTAACTGAACTTACCCCATATGATGATCGATCACATTCTCTAAGTGAAATTTTGGGTTGGACAACTTTATTAGTTGTCGTTGAGGGAGTGGGCGTAGCGTGAGCGGAACACTCGAAATGGGGTCATATGGGGCTCGTTCGTGCTCGTTCTTAGCCGTTTTTTTCAACGTTTGTGGTTGGATAGGGCTCGAACCTCTCGGTTTCCGGTGAGAACTCGGGGACCGATTTTATCGTGGACACTGCCTTTAAGCGTCGTGATATTATTTGATCTATGTCCCAAGACGAATGCACTGGCTCAGGTTCGCTTTTCAAGAACAAACAGTGGAAGTAGCACAGTGCTTCAAGGCAGTGTACACGTGTTCTTGATGAAAAACTTGCTCGTTTTCTGCAATAACGTAAATGTTGGGTATTCCCTATAAGAACAGTAATTACTTCTGTACGACGGAAAACTGCCACAAAGTAGGAGAAAATCTCACGAACCAGCCGACCTGTTGGATCACCCGCCTACGCCATATGTCCATTGTTCGTTCCACCAAAGGAACAGTTGCCGACTTTCTGAATACTCTTTATCCCAGGTAATTCTGTTATCCAAACATGGGCATTTAACCACCTTGTCTTTTATGTGCTTTTGCTGCCGAAAAGAAAACAAAGTCATTTAACGAAGAGTTTCGAAGCTCACTACCACTTGCGACGTTTGGTCTGAATTTGATCCGTAGTGCGCAAGACACACCAACAGGTGTAAATAAATAATTGAGGGTTTTTCTTACTTAACAGTTTTTTTCTCCGATATTTTAGAGTTTATGGGCACTTTTCCCTATTAGCCCCTCTTTGTGAAGTTGCCTACTCCAAAACATAATAAACTAAAATATATTTTTGAGTGTTTGAAAAAATCGAAAAAAGTAGTATTAGAAACTTTTATATGAGCGGTTTTTTTCAAAAATTTCGGTCCTGGAGCTTTCGAATGAATGAACTTATCGAGTATTAACAAATAAACTGCAGCCACTCATATCTGTGCTACCAAGGATTGAACAACGGGTTCAAACCTGTCTGCAGGGTGGCCGAAAAATATCCATCAGGACTCACGACCCATCAGGATGAGCACACGAAACAGAGAAGTTCGCAGCGTCAAACAAAAATTCTTCCTTGCATGCAACCCGTCTACGGATATGTAAACATGTCACCGTTTTAAAAAGAAGGCCAACAACAGCTTCCGTGACTCCTGAAACGGTGCACAGGTTGACGCTTCGACCCACACTTTTTACGATAACAGTTCCTGCAAGTGCATGACAGTTAATGCTTCGTTTTCGCGAAGAAAAGAGCAGTTGTACACAAGTCCTGTAAAGCAAATTTCAACGTACCTCTGAGTTCAGATCCAGGTCATCAGCGTCTGAATCTGTTGGGAAGTAATCGGGGTATGATTCCTTACCTGGAGAGGAATCATACTCCTGGACGCGTTCCTTTCTTCCACGCTCTCGGCGTCCATGTCCGCCTCCATTTCCTCATCAGGCTGTTCCCAAGACAGTGCCAGCCTGCGGTCCCTCAAATTAAGTTCAGGCACCTCTTTTCTCCAGGGATGAGGAACGGAGGTTTTGTGCTGTGTCAAGCTGACGAAAGATTGGAGCTTTCTCCTGTGTGGATACTCCCGTTCCACTTTCCGTTCGCCTGAATTCAAATTTATGAGCATACATATTCAGAGTTGCGTAAACGATTTTCGTCTGCGTCCCACCTCTCATTTCAGCAGAGGCAGGCGTGTTCTTGTGTAGCAGGGAACACTGCATCATCTCTGGCAAACGGGGTAGCAGCAAGGGCGGTAGGTCCGCCTCTAATCCCACCCCTCCGAAGGTTCAGCAGCAAGGCTAGAGCGCCGGGCTTGCTGCCGTGAAAATTCTGATTGGTCAGCTGCGGAAGTGGGCGGAGACTGGGCGGGGACAGATATCCGCCCTTGGTCCTGCGAGCGAGCGAGCTCGGAGATGTCCGCCCTTGGACCTGCAGCGCGAGGATCGACGCAAACGCTCCACCCTCCTCGTCTGCTGTTGGTCGAATTCAAATGCCGCTTCGCGCAATGGACCTGTCGACAGCATCGATCGGTCAGAATTCAACGAGGCGGCTTCCGGCCGCTTTTTTTCATTATTTTTTTTTTATTTTTCATGAATTTTTGTTTGATTTCTAAGTAATATGCGCCTCTCCTTATCCCCTCCGTAAATAGGCGCTAGAAAAACGTCAGGGCTACGCCTTTTTTGAACTCTCACGGTTACTGTTTACTATTTTAAGAAGTCTTTCTCAGAAAATCCGTTTGCAGCATGGAGAATTTTTCACATCCTTTTTTTTTGAATTCGTTTTCCCAGCTTGTGAACATTTTGAAGATATTTTGCCGCTAAAAAATTGAAATCTCACTCCTGATTTGCTGTTTTCTGCTCGTTCATCTCTTCATCCGGGTTTACATGAGTTTGAAATGTTTGGTGTTGCATAACTGAAAATATTTCCCACTCATCGAAATTCTCATAACCTTTTGCCAATTATTTCGGAATTTCAAAAATTTTGTGAATGTCTGAATGAGGGAATTTCAAAAATGTTGTGAATTAAAGTCTGTCTGAATGAGAGTGTCTGCCCAGGCGGTCGGCGTGCGTGTCGAACGGAAGTCGAGAGGGCATTTGTTGGACTACGTGACGACCGTTCAACACACACGCCGACCGCTTGGGCGGACCTTATCATTCGGGCAGACCTTACATGTACTGTTCAGAAATTTTGTTTAATCTTTAACTCCGTTTTCGTAACTTCTGGAGTTTTATCGTGTTACACCGCATTTCCATTTCTCATGTCTGAAAACTGCCGTGATTGCGAGCTTGTCGCTGACTATTTCCAGAATGCTTTCCTGCAGACTGATGCCGGCTGGAGAGGTGTTGGATGTTGAGATCGTGGAGGATAGGCCACGTGCTGCACAAGTTCTCCGTTACTTGTGGAGCTACAAAAAACTGGAGGTTAGTTGTTACATGCAAGCAAGATTCACATGAACATGATAAGTGGTCTTAGGTAAGAGAGAATGTTTCAGGTAAGAAGTCGGACAATGTTATTAGTCTGATGTCCGTTTGTAGTTTAGTCTGATGTCCGTTTGTACGTGAAAAGAGATGGAACGCTTGTCCCAATTAAGGTGAGTTTTATCTCAAATAACTCCTCAAGTAATTGGTTTTGGACTGTTCTATGTGATGGTTTTTTTTAGAAACGCGTGATCAACGATGTGAGCGCGCCGCCATCTTGCCTTGTCGGAGTCGTCGGAAACCCGGCTTGGAGTCCTGTCGATCGGACGTCGAGCTCAGACCATTTTGGGAATGTGAGTTGCGATATTCAGTGAGCAACTTGAATGTCTCAAGTTACTTACTCATAGCAGACAAGTCACATACACAATGTGGTGAGTAACTTACCCAGGGGTTTTCACAGGGTCGCCTCGAGTAACTTGCTTACCACATTGTGTATGTGACTTTATATTATGAGTAAGTAACTTGAGACGTTCAAGTTACTTACTGCTTACCACAAGTAGTTTTCCTGGAAATATCTGAGAGTTTTTGTACTTTTGAGTTTCATATGCTTTTGAATTTTGTTTTTCTTGTTCTGCCCCGGTACTCTGCCTACGGTTCGATGAAGATGCTCTAAATCCGATTTATCTCATTTTTATTCCAGTGTCATTCCGTAGTTTCATATCGCTTTATCTGCTCATCATTCTGAACCCGGTCACCTCTAAACCAATCTCATGGATATTGAAACTAGCCTTTTAGACTTTGTGAACCTTGTGGTCGTCATGAATATATTGTGTTGTAGTGTTCTGACATAGTCTATAGTCTTGATTGCGTTTTGCCGTAGCACCGTTTTTCGCATCTCAAACACTACATCATCTCGAAGTGCCTTCAAAGGCTTTTTGCTTACACGTTGAACCTCTATTGTAGAAGTGATTTCGAGCAATAAATTTGCGTTTGTTATTACTTGTAGTTTTATTATGTGTTGCTCCAGAATTCTTTAGCGGGCTCATTCAAGAGCCAGGTTGTAATGGAGCGGTTTTGGATTTACAGCAAATTCAAAAGGCCGCTCTGCTACAACCTGGTCTTGGGTGAGACCGCTAAAGAATTTTTTGAGCAGTACAGGGTGTTGGAGAAATCGCTTTCAAGGGCGTATTAGGGCAGGATGAAGGGTGAATATGAAAATTTGCTGCAGTAAGGGCGTAGTGTTAGGGTGGACAAGTGACCCTAGCAAGGCCGGTCACCGCCCGTGCAAGGCTAGCCACCTGCCTTTCCCCTCGGACTGAAGTGGCTGGTTTTCCCTGAAGTGTACTGCTTTGAACGGACGGAGCACGGACGGAGGATCCGCCCCAAACACGCCCCTTTTCCACTATCAAGGGTGGGGCCCGAACCGTGAACCTGCCCTGCGCGTTCCTTCCTGCTGCCCCGTTTGCCAGAGATTGTCTCGTTACTTTAGCGGCATCTCAAAGGCGACGTATGATTTCGACATTAGAATGAGGATCTGAAACCTTACAAAAGGATTTTCCTCGGTGAATACACCCGGTCGATGGCGTTTTCGACTCGCACTCTAGTGCTGATCCTGCTGATGTCAGCCTGAAACTTCTTCTGCAGGACGATGACGTTCAACCGTCCATATGCCGCGCTGCCGAATACAAGTAGTGGAAGGGGACTGTCCTCTTCCATTTCCTCATACTGACACGATCTGTATGGCCCTGTCAAATATCCTGAAATACGGCTAATGTTAAGGTCGTATAGGTGTATCAATTCCCTTTTTGCCTCGTTCCAAGAGTGAATCCAGCCACGTGATACAGACAGGTATTAAAAATGAACTTCATATCATCTCCATTGCCGGTCCGCTCACCAGTGTGAACCACATAGATCAGATGCTTCCGTAGGCCTTCTACACAATCTTTCAGAGCTCGGAACTCCTTCTTCTTTGGTGCCTAGAGCTCATTTGTAAGAAGTTCATTTGGTGAAATAATTTCATATTTATTGACTCCTCACCCCCACTGACTTTCATTTCAATGCGGAAGCATAGTGGTGTTGCGTGCGTTGGCTCATACCAATTGATGTCAGAGTCCGAGCTGAGTTACAATCTCGAGATTTCGAGCTGAACCAGAGCGTATCCTACAGGTAGCCCAATTATTATCATTATGTAAATACCGTAATTCCTGACTTTAAATCTGTCTCTCCAAGAGTAAGGACTAGTAGTTTATGAAACGACAGTGATCGGAACACCGGGAAATTCGCTTGAGCATCGTACTCCGACTCGACCATAAAATAAAACGCGTTGTGTGAATGCACTAAAGACAACATTTCAGGCCTGTATCGTCCTGTTTACTTTCAATTTTTGATTCTGGCAGGGGTAAACCCCGGGTAGGTGCTCAAATTCAGTGCGGCACGGTGAAATGGGCGTGGCAAAGTGCATCGCGTCTTAGTAGACCCCCCCCCGCTAAGATAGCACCTGTCCCACAACATACTATTCAATCTTCACGCACACATACAATCCTGGTGTCATCTGAATAGCTAATTGTCTACGACGCCGCAGAAAAAACGGCGTATTATGCGTGTAATGTGAAGTTTGGTGCAATCACACCAAACTTTCAGTTTACGGCTTTGTTGGATAACGGTGCTCAAACGATTTTGCTCTGTGTTTCAATTAGTATTATGAAACGCCCACATTGTACTCAGTTAGGCCAGCCCAATCTATCTGACTCGGTAGTGCCGACACTTGCCTTCAACACAATCCACTTTTCACCGAATGACTACCCCAGAGTCCAGCGGGCCGTTGTCAAAGACCTCAACGGAGCTAAGACCCCCCAATCCAGTGCCAAGAAGTTCCATATATTTTGACGAACCCCTTTCCGACATGGTTCTTGAGTCAAACTTTCTACGATCTCTATTCCAAATCGTCATTTTAGGGAGAAATATGAAGGCACTCCTCTTTACCACCCGTTGAGAATTTACACAGCCGCGCTTGGCCCTGTTACGGCCCTCTAAAGAAATAAATTCCGAGAATAGGGTTTACCGTTCTTGAAAACGTACAAGTCAGCTTCTTCTCAAGGTATCCTCCAAAAATTCAGAAGTTGTACGAGCTATAAAACGGCGAAATTCTCATGGTTCCTACGCGTGCTGGCTCGGAGCGGAGGTTAGAGACAGCAAGAGAGCGCAAGACAGAAGGGGGAGCAGCAACGCGCGCGGTGTTCGAGCCATAAATGATAAGAATTACGATTTTTACAGAGAATAGAACAGTTCCATACTCGACCCATACTCTAGATTGAACGAGTCCACTACTTCACAATAAGATGTGTGACGGTCTGCTGTCACAAAACTTATTCGAAGTCTGTGTTCCGCAAACCAGCGGAGAATTCGCTATGGACCCTTCTTCTCCATTCTATTAGATATGTTTGACGTCTCTGAGCGGTAAACCACTTACTTGTGTTGATGCAGAGGTTTGTCCGAATATCTTCAGCAAGGAATTTACAGCAAGCAGCAGAAAATCCTCTAGAATCGTATGCTCCATCTGTCAGCTATGCTTGAGTGTTCTCCTACTGAAAGACGACAAAGCTCATAACTGCGGTCATACATCGAACATCGCATCAGAGGAACTTGTGATTAAAACAGTCGGCGAACATCCGTCCCCGCAGGCCGTTGCATTAAACCTCCACGTAACTAAGACCTCCATGTCGGGAAATGACCTACTAATGATTACAATGGCCTCTCGATTATAATATAATTATAATTAATATAATTATAGTTGCGTGACATAGACTTTTCCATGGAAACTGGCTGTACCAACCTGGGTAAAATGAGATGCTTGTTTTCCGCCTCCCAAAGCAACATAATGTTCGAATTCTAATCACAGCAGGTTACAAACGCAAATCGAGCTTCGAGAATACCTTCCTTAATACCATATAATATTCAACACGCAGAGAGAATGCACACCAGGTAAGGCAGAAACAAACTCGTTGCACCCAAACATAATCGATATTTCCCCCTAACAATATCGATCGTAGGCTGATTCTCCACCATTTCCTTCTGAAAAACGCAGAATTAGATAGGAATGAGAATAATTAACCATGTTGAAAGTTTGCGTTCCTCATGAAAACTTAAGTTAGGTTAATAAATTGCGCGGTTGTGTAAGATTTCTCAACAGGTGGGTCGTAATAATTCTAGCCCGAAAATGAAAAATAAGATGAGGATCTCGAGAACTTTAGCCCAAAAACCAGGATTTGGGGACAAAATCAAGAGAATTACCGCCCCGGGCTCTGTCGGTTTCTCCACCACGTCTGGAGGGCGACTGAGGAAGTACCGCCGAGTCTTCAAGTTCACGGTATTACCCTATCAACAGTCATCAGCGAACAAGCAACACATGATCTGTGGAAAACCTGCCGGACAATGGTTCTTTAGAGGTTCTGTGTGAATCGAAACCTGGGTGTGTTTCTAAGTCTTATCCATGTGCTATAAAAGAAGATAAAATTGTTGCGAGAGCGTTTTTGCATCCTATGACAACACACTTGTGAAAAAAGTTGCGAGAACTATGTATTATATACCTGAAAATTAGCTGGGAAGTGTTAAAAGGTATTCTCAACCACACCACTGAAAATGAATAGTTCAGTAGGCCTGAGTGCTTCTCAAGGAGTGCAGTACTGCAAAGAAAAACTCCCAAAGTCTGTGTTTAAAGGCAGCATACACGCTCGCAAACATGGTCGAGATATCAGCATAAATAGGCCTGCACGGCCCCTACCATGTCGTGAACGGCGTTTGAAGCGCTGAAAACCATCCAGGATGACATTATTTGACCATCCCTGTCAAGCACGCCCGTATTTTCACACCCCTTTGAGTAACAGAATGAAAATCTGAACTTGAGGAAACATGTGATAACTTAGAGTGATAGCACTATCAAAGGGGAGTGCACGAGAGAAACAGCTCGATTCACTTGAACATTACCTGTCTAAACACCCATGAACTCTCATCCACTTTCGAGAATGCCGCTCTACTCCGGATGGCTTTTGAAAGTGGAGGATTCCATCAGTGCACAAACATGTAATATCCAGGTAAATCGAGCCGTTTCTCTCGTGCACTCCCCTTTGATAGTGCTATCACTCTCAATTATCACATGTTTCCTCAAGTTTACCTTTTCATTCTGTTACTCAAAGGGGTGTGAAAATACGGGCGTGCTTGACAGGGATGGTCAAATACTGTCATCCTGGATGGTTTTCAGCGCTTCAAACGTCGTTGACGACATGGCAGGGGCCGTGCGGGCCTATTTATGCTGATATCTCGACCATGTTTGCGAGCGTGTATGCTGCCTTTAATTTATTGGGAAAAGGGAACTAAGACACCCTTGCTACGAGAAAATAGCTATAAAGAAAGGAGACGGTCTCTCTGTTGTGAGGAATAAGGAGTCCGATGGGAAATCCGAGGCAAACAAGCCCACAACCACCTCGAGATGGGCACATCTTTTATAGGTAAAGCCCTTTTGAGTGGCCACCCTTGCTCACTTCAGATTGTGTCGGTGAAGGAGGATGCTCGTTGCGGGTGTCATGTTCTCATCATATCTTAAAGGCAGCATACACGCTCGCAAGCATAGTCGAGATAACAGCATAGAGAGGCCCGCACGGCCCGTACTATGTCGTCAACGACGTTTGAAGCGCTGAAAACTGTCCAGGATGACAATATTTGACAATGTTTGAGCAATCTTGCCTTCCACGCCCGTATTTTCACACCCCTTCGAGTAACAGAATGAGAATTGATACTTGTGAAATCGTGTGATAATTGAGAGTGATAGCACTATCAAATGGGAGTGCACGAGAGAAATAGCTTGGTTTACTTGAGTATAACATGTCTGCATACCTATTGACTCTCGTCCACTTTCGAGAATGCCGCTCTGCTTTGGCTGACCTCTTGAAATGGAGGATTTTATCAGTGCACAAACATGTTATATTGAGGTAAATCGAGTTTTTTCTCTACTGCACTCCCTTTTTATAGTGCTATCACTCTCAATTATCACACGTTTTCACAAGTATCGATTCTCATTCTGTTACTCGAAGGGGTGTGAAAATACGGGCGTGGAAGGCAAGATTGCTCAAACATTGTCAAATATTGTCATCCTGAGCAGTTTTTAGCGCTTCAGACGTCGTTGACGACATAGTACGGGCCGTGCGGACCTATCTATGTTATAATCTCGACTATGCTTGCAAGCGTGTATGCTGCCTTTGAGGAAACATACATAAATTAACCTCAAGCTAACTGGATCAACAGGAAAAAATGATGCGCAAACATTGCAAACGCTTCTGCTAGGGTTTTCAGTGGATGTTAGCAGGATGGACCACGGCAAGTTGCGGAATACTTGTCTGATTGCGATGTAAGGCGTCCGTCATAGTCGGTGGATCTACTGAGTCCCACCCGGTCGATACGCATGGAATTCGTGAGGAAACGGGTGCAAAAAAATCAACCCACTGAGTCCGACTGCGACCGTCTGATGCCCACCGCAATCCCCTAGGTCGATACTGATATTTCTCATGAGTACAAGGGCGGGGCCAATGCACCGACTGAGTCCCACTGAGTCCCACCGAAATCAACCTCACCCCATCCGGTCGATATAGGTGTTTTTCACGTGAATTGGGTGCATTTTTTTCGGCCGACTGCGACCTGCCGAGTCCCGCCGCATCTCGACTCTCGTCGTCTGCGCTCTGCCCCACCTGCTGCTGATACGGAAATCAGATTCAGACATGTTGAAAACAAGAAAAATCAGCCACCAAACACGTTCCGATTCACAGCTGAAGTGATAATCGTCACTATCAATTGCGTGTTTCGCAGAGGAGTTGGTTGGCGCTGGGGGCAACCGGACTCAGCAGGTTTTTCAACGAAGTCTGACCGGGGCCTAAGCAACGCCGAAGGTGATACCGATTTTCATAATCTTCCCATGCGTTATGTTTGCGATCCAACTAGTGTTTGAATTGCCATCGCATGCGCCTTATTTTTTCCAACAACTGTTGTGACGAATCCCACCGTAAATCGAATCTGTTGGTTATGTAAGAAGGATGCTGGAGTGCCAAAGTCGTATTGTGGGTGGCCTCAAACTCTTTTCTCATTCGTTCCATCGCTGCGCTGCATGCATTCCATCCCGAAGTTCTTCAGCCACTGTATAGTACGTACCAAGCTCGAAGTTAACTCTTATGTATCTTGTCGTAAAATTGCATCAAAACCTAAATTTCAAATCTGATTTTACGGAGTCAAAAATGCCAAGGTAGTCAATTCTGCTTTAAAATCGACATCAAGGATCAGAAACTTTGTGAGAGAAACCAAGTCCCAACGGTGCTACTGCTCGCCTTCAGAGAAGACGTGAACGCAGTTCCCTATTTGTGCATCATCGCACTTGTTTTTTATTGCTATGGTGATTATCGAGGTTGTCAACACAGTCGTGCACCGCTGAGGTTCAGTACAACCACCTAATTTCAATAGCCCACATACCACACCTACGTATGTACATAGAATTGATCACTTCTCATATGAACAGCTCCATCAAAACATCGCCAACCTTGACCATGGTAATTGAACTAGACGGATCAAAAGGCGTTTAGAAGATTACACGGCGGATTTCCGGGACGCAGCAGTGATAATGGTATTAGTTTTGGCATTTCAGACTTCGAACAATATTCAGGAAAGCACATCACCTAACTTTGGCAGGGATCCTAAAGAGACTTCGCTTTAACTGCTGAAGGTTGGCGGAAATTCGGCGCCATATGCTATAACATAGGTGCGCCGGGTCTGCGCCAACCTCCAATGGGGAACGCAAAGTCTCTTAAGGATCCATGCTGATGTTACTTAAGATGCGCTATTCTTATCAGTCATTCAGTGGTACCCAGAAAAGGGGACAGAATTTTTCATGTTCTACACGAGCAGTAGCACCCAGATAGCTTTATAGCTTCAGCTCAATGGAAGTTCAATAAAAACCTTTTTAATCTTCAAAGAATAGCAAAACCGCCGAAGCCATGTAACGAAGATCACGCTAGATGTCATCAAAGAAAAAAAATGTGTTTAGAAAGGTTGTGCAGGAGTTGCTGACTGAGGGGTCGCCCTTGTCTGTTACCGCTCAAAGAAGGCTCCGGAAAGCACAGTTAGAGCTGTAGGAAGAAAAGGAAAGGACATCCTGCAACGCCCCTGGGCCTTTCACATTTATCTGATAATTTGGAGGTGCCATAAGCACCAGTTAACAATTTATAATGCCCCTTCCAGAAACAACGATTTAGTCTGTACTACGCAGTCGAAACGTGGATAACACAGTGTATGTGTCGAGCGATATCATCGCAAGTTACCTACAGAACGCTCGCGCGTTGTCTCTTAATGTATGTATAAACAAGCGCGATCAACTTTAATGACACAGTCCAACCTCAGATTCGTTCTCCAGTTTATTCGCTTATCTTGACGAAAATTTCGTTCTGATCACAATGCTGTCTTCAGAATCGCTCAGGGCTCACTAAGAGCGGAGTCATGGTCCCTCAAAGATAGTGAATTCGGACGATGAGAAATTCGTGGAAGAGTTGTTTCGGGCTTGCTTTTCCTTGTTTTCCTTGTCATTCGCAATCTTCGCACTGAACCAGACTTCATTATAAAGATAGACCAATTACAAAAGGAAGAACATAGATTTTGATTGAAATCCATCGCGCGTTCCGTGTCTTCTATTGAGACCGAAAACTTCAAAGTGGGCGGAGCCAATGGGTGCTGATTTGGGGGGCGGATGTAAAGGGTGCTCGATTTTTCTCGCTTAGGGGTCGTTTTTACTTCCGCCGCGGAGCGGCGAGGCAATAAATGGGGCGGCGCGGCGCGCCGCGCCGCTTTGAATATCGCGCCACCAGGATGTATAATCGGGCTGCGTCGAATTTGCGCGGCGACGTCGCAGAATGACGTTAAACACAGCCTGGAGTAGCTCTGACATAACACAAGGCCGATTGTAATAAGCGATTTCTTGTGCAAAAGAAACATCTATAATTTTCCGTACCATAACACTGCACCCGAAGGGCGATAGAAAAAAGGAAACAGAAAGCAATATCCTATTTTCCGTTTCGTTCCTAAACACTATACGGAAAAAAGGTAAAGGTGTATGGTCCTTCCTGGAACTCGTCAGTAGTGACGAAAGGACCATCTTACGATGTATATGGGATTAAGAGGATAGCTCACCTTCAATATGGTCTGCTGCGACGAGAATAAACTTTATAGAATAAACATATTTAGTAGTAAAAGGCTTCTTTAATATCTATAGATAGCAGAGGAATAATATCCCAGAATTGTCAGATTAGGTAGGAAAGAGTGGTAAGCGTAACGTGTATATCTGGGTGGAGCATGACCAAACCACATATTTATATATGCCCTTAATTAATTTTGGCGCCGATGATCCTAGGTGTGGGTCAACCATCGAGGTCGAATGACAGGTTCTCCATATGGAGTACAATATGTGTGGAAAGATCACAAGTATACTTGAAGTGTCTAATTTATTGTGTTATAAAGCTAATTTTAAAAAAACTTAAGCTATTGTGTCAGTAGGAAAACAAAACGCTGGTATCGAGATCGTATTTATACGTTATGAAGGAAATTTTATGTATACATTCGAAAATACTACTATTAATGTAATTATCTTCATATCCATTATTAGAGAGTAAATGTTTAGTAGTGCGAATTCTGTCCAAAAAATTTTGTTTATGACTGCAAGTTCTAGCTATTATGAGCACTTCTGTATATATCGTAGCTTTTTTTAATTTGCCCTGATATATATGAACTAAATTGAGGAAGTCTAATAATGTCAAAATTATAGTCGTCTGTCTTATTATACATCTTCGTATAAATTGTATTATACATGAAATTGATTTCCAAGTCTAAATAGCCGCAATGTCTGATATTCGCATGTGTTTTATCTATTTTCAAGACAATATTATAAACTTTTGCTAGTACGTTCGTAATGAAGTTTTCATTTTTATTATGTATTATTAATAGATCATCCATGTATCGGAAAGTACCATATACAAGCCTATGTTAGCGTTTCTCATATGGAACTTATGCTCTAGTAGACTCAATGTCAGATCAGCCAATACTGGGCTCACGTTACTACCTTGTGGTACACCTTGGGTTTGTATGAAGATATCATCACTGAACTTTGTATGACTGTTATGTATTATGTAATCAACTAAATAAATGATGTCGTTAATATCATAATATCTATATTTTTCATTTCCATAATCGTCACAGTAGAAAATAGTTTTGTACCCATTATATGCTATGAACTTTTTATTAGCGTTTTTGAAACAAATATGTAAGATTTCTTTGACGTTTTTTATTACTAAGTCATGTGGAAGATTTGTGAACATATTAGTAAAATTCGCAGAGTACAGGTTTAATGAGCCTCCAATGTCAATTTTACTCAATTTATCACTGATATTTATGTTGTCTATAGACCAGTAACCTATATTATTTTTATTATTGGTCTTTATTACATTCACGTAGTTTTTAAAATCTTTCTTAAAGGCAGGGTCCGATCAGAATTTCGGTTTTGAGATTTCCCGCTGAATCGGTGCTCTTGCAACAGGTAGTTCCTAGGAACATGCGAAAACTGCGTAAAAACCGGTCTTCTTCAAGTTATTCCAGCAGCTACCGTCAACCGCTGTGTCAGAAAAGTCAGAAAAGTGTGGTCATCGTCCATATTTTAGCGGTCGTCCACGCATTCTTCAAAACTGCAGTGTAAATCTCGGTCATTCCAGCCATGATTATCATGCTGTAAATACCGTAATCCCTGACTTTGAGGCTGCTTTCTCCAGAACTAAGGACTCAGAGTTCGTGAAACGTTCAGACGATGCTCAGCTAGGCCAACCCAATCTATTTAATCCAAATTTCGGTAGTGTCAAAATTTGACCGGACCTTGCCTTTAATGAACAAGAGTAGAGCACTCAATTCAATTGCAAATATTCTTGAGCTGCTTGTTTTTGCACCAGTGATATATCTGAATTTGATAGGATTTTTATGCATTTTCGGAATACAGTAGATTCTAGGAAGACTACTTGCTTCTTCTGATCGTAATCCGAAAATTTTACATAAATCATGATGTTTTTGTATAATAGTTTCTTCATCGTCGCTTTTAAATAATTTAAACGTACCAATTTCTTCTGTAAAATCAAGTTCACGTTCTCTATGTTTCATATAAAATTCTTTAATTAAGTTTATGATGTAGAACTTTTTACATATAAGCGAGTAGTTATTAGAGGCTTTGTCTGTAGGAGTAATTACAAAGTATTTCTGTATTTCTTTAATACTTGGCAGTAAAGCATCCAGATTATCACTGTTAAAGTTTTCTTTGAATAAGAGTGGTTTACTATGTAATTTAAATTCCTTTTCTAAATATCCGTATATTTCTTTTTTAGCTACAATCTTAAGCATATATTTGTTCGGTAATTGCGTAGTATATCTAGCTATAGTTCTTTCCATCCAATTTATGAATATGTTTTTATTAATAAGCTTATTGACCCTGTATTTTGTTCCTTTATATAGAATATTCAACAGAGATTGGTTTTCAATAATAGTTAAATCACCAGTCTCTATATGTTGATAATTTTTATCTAAATATGATTGTAATCGTTGTTGTTTGCATACACATTCATTTTCTAATATACTGACTATTTCTCTGTTAGTTATATTTTTGAGTAATTTATTGTAATTAAAAATCTTAGTAGAAACTGGTGGGTCATATTCAAATATAATTCTATTTTTAATTGTTTGGTATTTTAGTGTGTTTACTTACTATATCTCTAAACGTCTGTTTATTCAATATTTTATTAATATTGATTTTTTCCACAATATTATGAATATACTGAGTTTTAGGATTCAAAAATTTTTTCAGTTCTTTAGTATTGTTTTTTGGAATGTTTTTGAATTGATATTTACTCAATATGCACATAACTGTAAATCTGTATTTAGTGTTTATTGCAGTGATTTGATTATCATTGTAACAAAGTTTAATAAGTTTATTTTTAGTTTTATTTTTCAGGGACATGATATATCTATAAATTTCCATGGAATTATTACACGAGTTTATATTTGAAATATGTTCGGAGATTGGGTAAGCGATTTTGTTAATAACCTTAACCTTCTGTGTCTTCTTTCTTATTCTATCCTTAATAATACTCAAGTTAAAGTATGGATGATTGTGTTTCTGAAGTAATGGATTAGCTACATCAGATATGCTTCCATAACCTTTTATATTATCATTAAAACAAAATGGGTTAGCTGTCATCAGAAGTGCTGTCCAAAAAAGTTCTTTATAGGATAGTATATCCATGTGAACATTTTCTTCCATACTGTCTAATATACTTACTCTAATATTTCTATCTATGCATTTATTTCTGAATTGATTATAAAAGTAGTTAAGTCTATCTCCTTTCTTAATATGATATACATGTTCACTTATTCTATCTTTAACTTTTCTCTTAGTTAAACCTACGTATTGTAGATTACGTGTTTGACACGTGATGCAATAAATGATATTTGTGGTATTACAGTTAGTTCCCTCACTTATATATGTATTAATTATTAATTTAGTGGTACTAGATTGAATGGTATGATTGATCGATAGAGTCTTCGAAAACGATTTATCTCTAGAAAAATGATTTCAAAAGCTAAAAAAAATGAACTTTTCACAACCCAGCCTACTTTAAGCAACGCCCAGGACCTTGGAAGGAATTCTAGAGATGAATCAGAAGAACAAAATTGAGAATGTGTATGAAATAACAGCAAAAGAAGCTTACTATGTCAATGCGGATCGCACGCGGCCGCCGCGCCGCCTGCTTTCCTCGGACGGCGCGGCAGCACCTGCGGCACCTTTGGAAGATTTCGAGCAGAAAAACACTGAACGCCTCGCGGCGCCTCCAGGCGGCGCCGCTTGATCAATTTGGCTGTTTTGCATCTCGCCGCGCCGCGGCGGAGGTATAAACGACCCCTTATTCTGAAAAGTTGAGATTCCGCGTTTGGGGGATGGTGCAACACACAACGAACGGACCATAAGATCAAATTTTCGCCCATGAGCTTGGACTGTGTCTTTAAAGGCGCAGTCCAACCTCAAAATCGTTCTTCTGTTTTCCTGCCTATGTTGAAAACGGTCCCACGCTGATTCCATGAATGTCTCTGGAATCGTACAAGACCCCCTGGAAGCGGAGTTATGGTCACTCAAAAATTGAGCTGCGCACGCATGGTGGACGAGTTGTCCGAGGCTTGTAACTTCCGTTATTTTCAACCGATGAATGCGAGCCGACCTGAACAACGAGAGGGGCTGAGAATGAACGGAAGAAAGGGTTTACTGATCGAAAACCTTCGCTCATCTGTTGAGCTCGAAAGATCGAAGAAGTTGCGTGCGAGAATGGCTTCCCGATGTGGGCGCCCGAGGGTGGCTTCCTCCTATATCTCGCTTATTCGGAGAAATTGAGAGCTCGCATTTGGCATGGGTTATAGAGGGTGGGTCTACTTCACAATTATGTGGAAACCTCAGATTTCGTCCCTGAGCCTGAACTGTGCCTTTAAAGGCAGTGTTCACGATAAAAAATGTGTTTCAGTTTCCACTAGGAATGGGTATTGGAGGGGCACACTGTAACGTGGACGTCGAAAGAACGCATGAAAACGAGCCAGGAAACGCACCAAAAGAGCCCGAAGTCACCATTTCGAGCGCAAGGCAAACCCCAAAAGCGCAACACACGCCCACCGGCGTGATCAAATGAATGCTCGAGATCATGAGATGCGCGATGATTTCCAATCATTAGCCCTGTTCTTCCCTTCATTCTCAGCTTCTCTCTTTACTCAGGTCAGCTCGCATAGATCGGCTGCAAAAGACGGAAGTTACAAGCCTCGGACAACTCGTCCACCGTGTTTCCTTAGATCATATTTTTAGGGACCATAACTCCGTTCCAAGAAGGTCTTGTACGATTTCAGAGACATCATTGGAATCAGCATGAGGCTGTTTTCAAGATACAGAAAAACGATTTTCATCGTGAACACTGCCTTTAACAGGTCGATTATCCGCGATTATCAGTTCACACCCTGAAAGTATGGTCTTCTTATCAGATTTAGTCTAGTTAAAGGCAGCATACACGCTCGCAAAAGTTGTTGAGATAACTACATTAGTGGGGTCGTATGGGCCCTAGAAGAGCCCTCAAGAAGTTGGAAAAGTTGAAAACGAGTTAAGTGCCCGTATTTGAGCCGTATTGAGTTGAAAAATCATCCTTTCCCCGCCCATCGATACGGGCTCCGCCCCTCAATACAGATGTTCAATGCTCGATTACGGTCATTTTCACTCATTTTTTACGCTTTTAAGGTTGTAAGAGTTCCAGAAAGGGCCTTATGAGTACATTAGCGTCGTTATTCCAACGAATTTGTCGCTAGCTCCGCTATTTCAGCCAATGCGGTAAAACTCGTCCACTTCTGGGCCAATATAGAACGAACCGTTATATCTTCATTTCAATTGATTTTTTTTTTCGGTTTTTTCGTTATCTCTGAATATTACCAGCATCAGACCTTCGATTCATTCCATAAAATTGATATCAATTTTGAGCGTGTATGTTGCCTTTAAGGGACCAGGCACGATTACTGCGGCTGGCTTTGCGGCAATAGCGACATCACCGGTAAACGGGGTTTCGATCGCTTACCATGATCTACCGTCGCACACCCAGCCATTCACCAGACTTAATTTAATACGGATACTCTACAGGGTAGCTGAAACGCATTGGTGTTGACAAAAACGCTGTTTTTCCGAGCGACAAGAGCTGCCGTACAGCACTTTCTATTCTATAAAACCAAGATATGACGAAGGACACTTCCGCCCTCCACTTATACAGGGCCTTCTTTTCGGAAAAAAAACTAAATCGACGGTGCGCCGCTGTGAATTTGATTTGTTTTCGGATGAGAAACTGATCATGATCGAGAAGGCGCACAACAGCCGGACTGACTTGCAAATGTTAGATCCCATGTAACTCAAGAAAGGGGATTAGCGGATCAATCTTCAGCTCAGACGAGCGAAATAACGCTTGTGAGGTCTCCCAGCAGGACTGGATACACGGATGAGCGGAGTTCCGAGGCTCGTCTTTCGACACCCGCATTTCCTCGCATTTTTTGGAGTTTCGAACCGATTTCCGGAACCCAAGAAAACATTTTTGCGCCGAAACCCGAAAACCGATTTCCGAATTGTCATAATTTCATTCCGCTCATCCCTGATCGGACACTTACCCATGGAGCAAAAGTTACCACCACCCTACTCGATGCTAATTTGCCTGGAGATTCAGCACTGTATTAATGATGTTTGAGTTGTTAGATTTTTAATTAACTAACCTACAGTGCCTCCACATAACGAAGCTATTCGTAATCAGACATTCGAAATTATATTTTATTATGTCTTATAGGGCTTCAAGAGAAAAATCAATAAGGAGATCTTTTTTATCCTACTATTGTAAACTAGTTACCACCAGACACGAACCCAGGCATATGTCACTGGTTTGCAGCTTTGGGGAAGGTGTCAATTGAAAACGGCATCTTTTCTCAATTGGTAAACATTAGAATAGAATGGATACACGTTCTTGCGTAGATCGATTCGCTTTGATTGATTTCGTTGTTGATGATTTGTTACCTGCGGAATAAAAAAGGGCAAATGACAAAAACTGTTTTTGAGTGACCCATTTTTTCCGCTCAGAACTTGACAGCGTTCTCGATCACGTACCGTCACCTTAACTTTTTCTATCGTTCTTTGCATTGCTCCAAATTTTGGAGCCTTACTATTATACTAGTAGCCCTACCATCTGAGCAATGAATGGACAATTAAAACTTCAGACTCGCACGGATAGGTCTACTTCCTGGACCACGCGGGAGATTTATGCCCACCTAATCTGCTTTTGAATGACCAACATTCACCCGGGCACACAAAACGATTCCTCATCCGTTTCAACGATCCCTTCATGTCCCTCCTGCGCTGCCTCCCCACTAGCCCGCCCAATGGACGAGCTGGTTCGTTTTTCCCTCCCCGTCAGGTCATCCACAATTATCCCCCAACATCACCTACATGTTCCTCAAATCGTCAAACTACACCGTGTCACTCTTTATTGCGCATTGTCACGCGAAATAACCATTCACCATTTCTTACTGAGTTCGTTGTTCTGATTATCTCAGGCCAAACTTTCTAACTGTACAGTTTATTGTGAAACTGCTACTCTTATGAAGTGCATACATATGAGTGTTTCTGAGTGATCGTTTCTTCTCTATTATTCTTTAAAAGGAGTAGTTCGTGCATCTTATTTCCAGCCTTTCTTGAAGTGCCATAAAGCACCATTCGGCCGGTTTTCTTAAAGTTTTTTCTCAATAAGCTTCCTTCCCATCGTTTTTTTCGACTACCACTCCAAAGGAGAATTCGGCATCAGTCCAACATGCAAACCACCTCCCCCTCCTCTACCTGAAGACCAGTAAGAGGGGAGGAACCTTCCTACCCCACACGCACCATCACCTCCTGCGTCCAGCGATCCTCTCTTCACAACTACTATGCAATTTACCACTTCACACTTCTTGATGGACATTAGCTGTTTTCGACGGCTTTTCTGGCTTTTGAGCTCTGCTTCTCCGCGTCAACGCTGTTTTTCGTTTTCTGCAACAAATCGCCTTGGAATAGCTTGTGTAAGCCTTTTCCCTGACACCAAGAGTATGTGGAACCCATATGTACTTAAGAGAACAGCCATGAACTTTCTACATTACCCGTGAAACGCGTTCTTAAAGGCATAGTACACCCGCAGACATGAATTTTAAGATTTTCATTTGATTGTGTAGTAGACCTCTCCAATATAAAATGTGCCGAATGTGAGGTCTCAATTCCTCCATAATGTCACTCTCTGGTCCAAATTCCGGTCCGCATTTGCGGACCGCGGCTATGGCATCATGCGACACGTATTAATCATGCTGGGACCGCTTGGTCCCTGCACGATTCACACATCTCCCAGCACGATTATCACTTGTCGCATGATGCAATATCCGTGGTCCGCAAATGCGGTTTGGAAATGGGCCCAGAGAACGACAGTATAAGCGAGATATAAGCGTCCACCACAGGCCCGACCCCCTATCAGATTTTTGAACGCGATAGCGGCTCAATGAATGGATGAATTCCAACCAGTCTCCGTTCTTCCCCCCATTGCCGGACTGTCTCCTTATCCTGGCTTGCACTCGCGTAATGTTTACGAGTGAAGAGAAATACAGGCAGTTACGCGCTGCCCTGCGCTGCGCGGTATGATCGATACTAGGGGTTATTTATACTTCCGCCTCCGATCGGCGCGGCACAATGCATTTCTGTATTATTGATCATGTGACGCAGTACGATCAATATTGTAGGAGTGCTCTTCGTCGCGCAGCTTCGCAGCGGGAGTACAAACGTCGCCTAAGGTCTGCCATGAGCGACAGTCATGGAATTTAGCGCAAGTGCGGGACCATTATCGGAGCAATGGCACTAGCCGTCATAGCAACATTTGTCGCGTGTCCGCTGCAGCGACGTGTCGTGGAGGGCTGACATTCTGCAAATGTGCCTATGCCTGTCGCTGCGAATGTCGCTGTCACTGTGCAGCGCACTGCGACAGCGGCAGATTTAAAGGGCGAGAGGCGGTCGCTGTCGCTGTGCAGAGCGACTCGACCTCATGTTGCAAAATTATACCATTGGATAACGCCCTTCTCATCCCTTGGCTGCCGAGTCAAATGCCGCTCCTTTAGAAAATTTATAAAACGTGGCGGTGGCGGAGAAAACGTTCGCGATCGTTATTACCGTTATAGACCGTTTGCCGCGCTTTACTGTCTCTTTACCAGTTCCGATCGCAAATCGATTTCGCCCGCACTCTCATGTGGGAAGAAGCTAGATGCCAACTTACGGCTGATTTTCTAGTAATCCAGAACGCTGGCTTCATTGTAGCTCGAAAGCGGCATTTCCCGCGGTGGCAAACGGGCTTAGGGGTTTCAAGCTCGAGTGTTCTGCCCTGCCCTCCACCTGAAGTCGTGCAAGCTCGGCGGCAGCAAATTTGCCTAGGCCACGCCGTGGCGTAGTAAAAGGTCTTGAGAGCGGCGCTAGGATTTCGGCGCTTAGGTGCGATAAGGCGCTTCCCCGTAAAGGGATGGTGGTGGTCAAGTCTCGCCTGAAGCCAAGCGTCTTGTGCTAAACGCGCGTGACGCGCTTGCGGAGACTATGAGTGCCCCATCGGCGACACTATGGCGGAGCGGATTAAAATGAGTCCCAAATTTGCCGAGGAAGCAAAATCTGTATATGCGATCACTTTCATAGTAGCAGAAGATAGCACCAAAATTAATTACTATTAATCAAAATTAAATTGAAGACGGATTAATAATGAAAATGACGAAAAAGTTGTTACGGCCGCCACCATGGCGGAGCGGGCGCGCATGTTATATGAATAGCGCCTAACTTTTTGGTGGGCCGATGAATATTTCTAGAAAGTAATAGTCACAGTAAATGACAGCTTTAAACTAGTTTCTGAAATCGAACTTTCATTTGTGAATTCAAGAAAATTTATCCGTAAAATAGAAAAATTATTCGAAAATTCGATAATTCCGATTTTCGAGTATACTCGAAAATTTGAAATTAGAAAAAAATGATTTTTGAATTTATTCAAAAATTTGATATTCGATAGATTTGATTTTCGAATATATTCGAAAATTCGAAGATCGAAAAAACAATACATTTCAGATATATTCGAAAACTCGAAATTCGACAATTTCTACAGTTTTGCCCAAGCATAATACCCACCCTCGAACTTTGTAAAAAACGCGTTTTTTTGCGCCCCTTCGTCATAACTCTGTGAAATTTGGGGTTTCGGAGGTAAGAAAGATATTGCTAGTATCGTCTCGTAGAGATCTGCAAGATGGCGTTGAGATTTCATTGATTTGGCTTGTGACCAAAGGCTCCATGGCTTCCTAGGTACTAGAGTATATCAAACAAATAAAAATTTTTGAATATTTGAATAAACGAATAATTTGAAAAATTGACTTTTCCGAATAATCGAATAATTCGTATATCCGATTACTCGTTTATTCGACCGAATATTCGTTTTCCGAATATTCGTTGACATACTCTATTAGGTACAAGACCTATGAAGTTTTGGACAAGAGGCCTCAGTGTGCCGGATGGCGACACCTTCATGCAATGTGTGGGATACTTTCGCGATATAGTTGTGCACGCTATATCGCTCGAACGTTCCCAGTGTACACTCAAGCGTCTGCTTTGTTCAGTAGAAGCAGGGTCACCAACGGACAGTATAGTATGTCAATGAATATTCCGCAAACGAGTATTCTGCCGAATAAACGAATAATCGAATATTCGGAAAATTCGAATATTCGGAAAAGTAAATTTTTCGAATAATTCGTTTATTCGAATATTTGAAAGAGTCAATTTTTTGAAATATTCGTTTACTCGAATATACGAACGGCCCAATATTCGAATAATCGGCCTAATAAACGAATAATTCCTGAAAAATAGGAAGCAGAGTCGCCGGCACATGCCCATTTTTGCGGTCCAGAGGCGAAATGTCTCCAACCAAACTGGCTGCTATCTTAGCGGTTGGGGGCCACTATCCCTGGATGCACTTGGCCCCGTCCAATTTACCGTGCCGCACTAAATTTGAGCATCACACGGGGTTTCCCTCCCCTTCCAGAATCAGGATTGCGGCACGGAAGAATGGGCGTGGCCAGGTGCGATGCAACAGTGCACCCTTCCCCCTCCGCTTAGATAGCACCCCAAACTGATAAGAAATTCGGATATTGTGGGTAGATATTATAGAAAATCCGGAGACTTTGATCGTATCGCTTAACAACTACTCATAAACGGTGATAAAAGTTGGTTGAATACTACTCCTATGATATAATGTGACAGGGGGGTGTGTATACAAGTCTGTTGGTACCTGCTCGTTGGTGCCCCTGCTTCTACTGAACCCAGCAGACGTTTGAGTGTACACAGGGAACGTTCGAGCGATATAGCGTGCACAACTATATCGCGAAAGTATCCCGCACATTGCATAAAGGTGTCGCCGTCCGGCACACTAGGGCCTCTGGTCCATAACACCTTAGGATCCGTACCTAGGGAGTCATGGAGTCTTTGGCCACAAGCCACAATTTCGCCACCCTGAACTGTCGATCGCTGTCGAGTGATATCCAAAAAACTGCGCTATCCAGACTTCTGAGCTATTTCCATGCACCTCTTGCTGCTTTGCAGAAACCCGCCTCAAGGATAGACCCGTCATCAGCGTCGGAGAGTAGATCTACTGCGGTAACGCTGACGATAGAGAGGTGGGAGGCTGTGCAATAGCTGTAAGGAAGGATTTCAATGGTATGGCCAAGGATTTTGGCTCAACGTCGTGCCGGAATGCATTCGTACGACTGCGGGATCACAGAGGATTCAATCTGTGGATAGTGATTGCTCATGCGCCCACTGAAACCGCCGAAGACAATTCGAAGGATGCGTTTTATGAGTAACTCAATACGTTGCTGGCCAGGATACCTTGTCAACATGCTGTTGTCGCGGGGATTGACGCAAATGCGAAGATGTGACTTGATCAGGAATCCGAAGTACTCGGTAAATGGTTCTACCCAGTGGAGCAAGCATCGGACAATGGCTACCGCCTTGTCGACTTTGTGAACGCAGTGGTCTGATTATTGCATCGACATTCAAGAGGAATCATCGCCGCCATCCACGTGCTTACGTGGCAGGGACCAACCCGGCTATCTCCAGAAGAGCAGCGGAAGCGGAAGATGACAACTTTGAAACTACAGCTTGACTATGTCCTGACGAGGAATATTCCAGTATCGGACATTCGAAGATCTAGAGCTGTGTGGGATGTCGCATTCGATTCGGATCACCGTCCTGTTCTGTTGAACTTCACTGCGAGGATTCATAAGAGGAAGCGAGGGGCTCAGCCTCTCCAGAGGATTGACATGACAAGTCTCAGAGATGAAGAGTGCAGAAGGAATTTCCGACAACGCGTTTCTATTCACATCGGAGTACGGACTAAGAAGAAACTCTGCGACGCGGATTCTTTTGTCAAGTGCATCCAGGACGCTTCGAAAGAGGCACTCCCGGTTGTACAGCCTAAGAACAAGTTCGCCTACGTCTCAGAAGAAACAACATCTACCTACAACAGAGTATGTGCTCTCCGAACTGCAGGAAACTTCGTGGAGGAGAAGCGTCTGAGGAGGAAGTTGCGTCGGCAGTTTCAAAGTGACCGCGAACGAGTGGACGTGTAGAGCTAAGGAGTTCGAGAAGGCTTGGGAGGAGAAGAATCCGAAGAAAGCCTACACGTTGCTGCGACAGTATAGCGGGAAGATGAAGAGATGTTCTCCTGTCTTGTACACTACCAATGGAGTTGCAGTTGGTGGTGCGACGCTGCCAATATGGAAGGATTACTGAGTTCACTACTGAATCGTCCAGCGCCATCAGTACCTGAGCTCCCGCATATTCAGAGAGCACATTACGATGTCAGTGAGGAACCGCCGACTGAGTCTGAAGTTTTGGATTGTGTCCGGAAAATGAAGAATGGAAAGGCAGGTGGAGATGACAACATCACTGCTGAAATGCTGAAAGCTCTTCCTCCGTCTGGGATTCGTGAAATGACCAACACCATCCGTGCCATATGGATGAGCGAAAGGATACCCGATTCGTGGAGACATGCGATCATCGTACCTCTTCACAAGAAGCTATCCGTCACGGATCCTAAGAACTACAGAGGAATCTCTCTACTTCGTGTCATGTACAAGGTTTTGGAACGTATCATTCTCGAGCGACTTATCAAACATCGTGAAGGAACGACCAGAGATGAGCAAGCCGGTTTTCGACCTGGAAGATCGACCATCGACCAAGTGTTCGTCGTGATAAGAGTAATGGTGAATCGTGGCAGCGGTTTTCGAAGCCATTACAGCTTGCTTTTTGAACTTTGAAGCCGCGTTCGACTCCCCTCATGGTGATCGATTGCTCAATGCTTTGCGAGCAGATGGAGTCCCGGAAAAGTATGTTCGGTTAATCGAGGACATGAACAAAGGAACAACAGCAGCAGTTCGTACACCTGTCGGATTTACGCCAGCTTTCGAGGTGAAAACTGGAGTAAGGCCGAGAGCTGCAGCAGGACCTTGTCTTTTCAACTTCGCCGTTGATGACATCATGCGTAGAGTTGCAGAACAGTTTCCTGCGGATGTGATCCTAACACCATCAGGACGCTCCCTTGTCGACCTGGAGTACGCCGACGACATTGTGTTATTCGCTGAAAACAACGCAAAACTGCAAAGGATTGTGAACCTCGTTTCGAAGTATGCCGCAGCCTATGGACTTCGTCTTCGTCCCGACAAACGCAAGCAGATGTGGGTCTCTCAGAGGCCTTCAACTGGAGTTTGTGTGGACGGACAACGTATCGAACTGGTGGACGATTTCTGTTATTTGGGCTGTTTGCTGAAGAACGATGGTAGTTATGCAGCGGATATTCGACAACGATGTGCGAAAGCTACGTCTGCATTCAATTCTCTAACCAAGTGTTTGTGGTCTACCACCATCGCGAAGGAAGTCAAGTTGCGCGTCTACCTATCCGCTATTCGCCCTATCATGATGTACGGATCGGAGACGTGGGCAGCACCGAAAACGCAGATGGAAAGGTTGGATTGCACGGAGAGGAAGCTTTTTAGGCGTTTGCTTGGATATTTCTGGCCGCGTGTATGCTATAACGAAGACCTTTACGAAATCGACGCAGTACATCAACGCTTGACACGAGGAGGTGCCAGCATCTCCTAACGCCATCTCAAGCAGCAATGGAAAGTCGACTTCGACTGCTCGGGCATATACTAAAAAGAACGCCGGATCGTCTCGTACAACACGCTTTAAAAATGCTTCCAAATCCTGTCTGGAAACGGCCACCTGGGCGTAGGCGAAAGTTCTGGACGGATGTGGTTAAAGAGGATTTAAAGTCACTCGGCATCGAAAGACAGTTCAGGCGCGATGTTTCGTTTCGCAGGAAATGGAATAGTGACAGCTGGATGGAATGTGTTCAAATTGTGGCTGAAGACCGTGAAAAATGGACACGGCTGACTTCTAGGACGGCACACCTCGGTGAAGATGCGGAATGACCGCGTCAGGCGAAAGCCAACCGATTAAGTCAAGTAAGTCATAATGTGACATGTTTTCTTCGTGGAAGTACATTATTCGGAAAAGTCAAATTTTCGAGTAATTCGTTTATTTGATTATTCGAAAAGTTGAATTCCCGAATGATTCGTTTATTCGAATATTCGGAGGTCAATTTTTAGAATTATGCGTTTAATAGAATATTCGAAAATTTTTACTCGTTTGATACACTCTAACGGGCAGGTACCAACATACTTGTATACACACCCACATTTGATTGATATTCTGACCTATACCTAATTATAGGTATACTGCTCTTTCTATAACACGTTTTGACTCGTCAGGACGCTCATTTTTTATGAGCAACATACCTATAATTAAGGTATAGTTTGAGATATCAATGAAATTTTACACCAGCTTGTAGATCTTGATGAGACGACTCTAGCAATATTTTTCTCACCCCCGAAAACCCAAATTTGAGAGAGTTATCCCAAAGGGGCGGAAAAAACGCGAAAGCGCGTTCTTTCCTACCCTTTGGAATAACTCTATCAAATTTGGGTTTTTGTGGGTGAGAAAAAGTTCGAGGGTGAGTATTGTAATAATGTTTATACTTCATAAAGAGTTTGGCAATTCCTAGAAAATGCTCGTTTCTGTCGATCAGCAGTGTCAGTATTCCGGTTTTTGCCCTCAGTACATGGGCTTGTTGGTACCGTGCAGGGGTGTGCGTAATTACGGTTGGCGATTTACGACATTTCGGACCGTGAATCGTAATTTTTCGTAAATAAAAATACATGCAATGGAGGTAAATCGCTAAATCTCTCCATTTGACCTGCTCTAACCCCACTTTGCGTATACTGTTTTTGGTCAGGAGATGGGGCCAACCCAAGCCTGTGACTGCAGCACGATCCCGTTATCATTTTTTGATGTAATTCTATCACTATATAACGCAGGACACACGGTCGGAGTTGGAGGCGCTGGATAACAGATCCGCGCCGCGCACGTCTCAGTAGCTGCCGCCTGCGACGCAATGCAGTCTAAAACCACTCTTCACGAGGAACTTCGTTTTCGCGTTTTCCATGAAGATCAACTGTCCTGAATTCTATTACTAAATTAGCGTCAGTCTAATCGATCTAAAATTTGCTCAAAATAGTGCTCCTGTCCCGCCTTTTGAGTAGATTACGCCTACTCAGAGTCCACAAAAAATTAACATGAGGAGCGTTCGTTTTTTACCCCAGAAATTTGTAGCTCCCAATTGTTTCCTCCAGTTAATTTCTCTTCGTCCCCAGCAAATGGACCCTCAGAAAAGGCGTGAACGTTAGTTCTCGCCCTTTTTCGTGGAACCATTGTTTCTCACAAATGCGAGCGTTTGATGATTTGCTATGGCTATATTTTTTCTTTTCTTAAGGGGACTAAACTACACAACGCGGCAAAAATTAGAAAGCGTTTCTTGTGCTCACGTTGCCTCTAACAATTTACAGTATCGTCACCATAAGGCTACAATTCTGATAGTGAGTTAGTGGACGTAGGAAAAAATAACTTGAGCTTGGCGACCGATACAGTGCTCTGTAGATAGAGTTGCCACGGATCGGACTGATACTTAGCGATCTCTATTGAAGGATGGCGCAAGCTCGGTGCCATATTTTTTAATGTGCGTGCCCTGAGTTTGAGCCAACCTTAAGTAGGGAACTCGAAGTAAGTATCAGTGAGATTCTTACCGATTGTATAATCGGTGTTGCGGTTTCGGTAGCAAATGGAAGGAGTTCTCAAATTCGGTTGTTGATAATCGTTCAAATTGGGTAATTTTGGCTCGTTTCACGCTTTCAACGGCGTTAGCGTTTGGGGAGAGGCACCACGAGTATAATTGTGTCCCTGCTGCCTAGCAGATACGCGGACAGTTGAATCGGACTTGCGGATTTCTCAAGATCTGGAAAGAAGTTGTGGAATGAGTGATAAGGGAAAGCAGAGAAAGACGGGTAAGGCGGTGCCATTAGGAGTGTGATAAACTTTTATGCGACACGGGCGCGTCGCTCTGCACAGCGACAGCCTGTCGCGAAGCTTCCGTATGCCGTATGTCGCGTATGCCTCTCGCATTCGCAGTGCGCTGAACAGCGACAGCGATAGACTTCGGCACATTTGCAGTATCTCAGCCCTCCGTGACACGTCGCTGAGGCTAACGCGCGATAACTGTTCCTACGACAACCTATGCCGCTGCTCCGATGTGGGTTCCGCCGCGAGTTGTGCTAGATTTCATGCCTGTCGCTGATAGACGATTATAAATTGCCAACGGCACGAAATTATCACGGGTAAATAAAAATGCTGATATCCAGTTGATAAAGGGTAGGGTATAAAAGAAATGAAGAGCGGTGTGTTACATTCACACACCGTCTTTCTCCAGAGGTAAGCTGCTAAAGATCTGAACAGACTAGGGAGTAGGGAAGCAGCCTCACCTGCGCTAAAGATATCACGATATTGTGCCCTAAACATGGAAAACTCTGGAAAGAAAAACTTCTACACTTCGGTGAGATTTTTGTGCCGTTGGCAAGTTATAAACTTGTGCCGCGGATGACAGCGAGAAAGTATACCATACCCCTCAAACGCAACCTTATATGTACTAAGTACGTGAAACGGTGGACAGTAGGTAGTTTCTCTCGTTTCACCATAGTAATAATATTTTTAGTGGTTATAGTTATTATTTGCTCTTTACGATTTACGATTTATGGTTTACGATTCACGGTGGTTTTGTTGAAATTACGTTTTACGATTTACGAAATTTGAAATTTCATTTACGCAAACCCCTGGTACCGTGCCTGTGTAGTATCGCGAGCGCCCGACTTGAAGCCCGAATGGGAAAATCGCTCGTTCGGGATTACGATTTCCCAAAAAAAAAAGAAATTTCTTTAAAAGCACGCCCATGCCGATCACTTTTTCCGCAGGGCTACCGTAACCATTCTTGAACGAAACATGATAACGAATGTAAACACACGCTCATAACATGCGGGGTATAAAAGAGCGGAGGAGCGGTATGCATTCATTCACACACCGCTCTCCTCGAGAAGCCACTGGGGAGTGGCTGAGGAGGTCGAAATTGTGCAAACATGTTTGTTGGCTGTTAAGATGTGCTCATAACCATGCTGACACTTGGAAAATTTTTGAGGAGGGTTACGGTAGCCCTGCGGAAAAAATGATCGGCATGAGCGTGCTTGTAATTTCATTCGGTTTCCTCGCCTCACTAGGTACAGTATAACTGAGTCATAATCTGGCAATACGTCTTGTGCATTGATTGATACGGCGGCAACTTCGAGTCAATGTACTGTCTTTATCGGAGTGGAATTTCAATCCGCAGCTACGGACCACCGCCATATGGTTTGTATCCTACCTCTATGAAGCCGCGTTGCAGCTATTATCTCGCCGTTTTGGCCGTCTTGAGAGCGGAGCGGTTGTTTTTTCATTTCCACCCCCGCGTTTTCTAAAAGACAACCGCTCGACTTTTATGAAAGAGCCGCAGCGTCACGGTTATCCCCCATGCAGAGAATATCGGTACAACTATACTCAAGAGCCTAACTCATGCTCCTTTTATGCTTTTGCCGCCGCGGACCATCCCGCTCGTCTAGCTACTTCCAAACTAGGGTTCTGGAGTATCGCATGATCATGTGATGCTGCACAGATGATTCAGTTGCACATGGGAATGTATGGAAATGTTAAGTTCTCGCACGCTACTGGTAAGTTTCGTTAGTAAGCTCATGTGCTACTGAATAATCTGTCCAGCTCCGGTTGTATGTAATAGTCGATTCACATTGAGCATAAAAATGGCCGGGAAGAAAATGAGGAAAATCCTTTTTCAAAACTCCAGCAGATGTCAAATAATTTTGCAATGGTCATCCTGGACTTTTTCCGATGCAGGTATTCTACTAGGTGACCCCATTTCATGCGAGTTCTTATCCATTGGCTTCAAGGATGTCGCGTCGATTGGCATTCACCGGTTGTTAGCCGACTTCACGCGTAGTTCAGGACCACGTAATTCAAGATCTATCACATAATTTTGCGTTTGTCACAATGTATGTCTCTTCTCAAGCTACTGATTGATTTTATATTTTTATCTGAAAATCTTTACTCTCGTGCTTCTTCCTTTATCCACATAGAAATTCATTCGCCGGGCACAATAAGCGTTCTCAAATGTCATGTTTAGTCTTCTTGAAACATGGGCATTGTTTCCGAGCCTTGTTTTATTGCTTCTGTGACTGACAGGTGTTTAGGCTGGATTTTTTGTTGGCCTGAGGTTTCGACAATCCATCGTTTTCAAAGGCCCTAAAGGTTCAAATTCAAATTTCTGATTAATCCCAAACGGTCCATACTAGAGGTGAGAAGTAAAACCACGTCCTCGACTCAAAAGATTGTGCAAGTCCTGTTGAGAATGAGAAGAAGATTGCAGCTGATGAGAAGAAGAACAACACATAGCGCTGGTCTCAGGATGTTAAAGGCATCGTTCGCACTGGAAACCTCTTTCAATTTTTCCAGCTCAATTTCATGAATGAGCCCAGTAGACCACACTCGTAAGCTTCGGCACGTTAGAACCGTAGAGTCATGAGGTTGAAAGGGGCCAAAGATTAGAATCCGCCATCAGTTCTCACCAATCATCTATGTAGCACTTTTTCATGAAATGTTGATGCAACCGTCAAGCAACATGAAAATAGTTAAGGCACAAACTTCACATGCAGAAAACCTCGAAAATGACAGTGACCAGGTCTGTAAATGCAGAGAAACTTTAAAAATTATTTTGGCGCGAAATTCTGATTCAATTTCACCGTGTGTTCAGACTGACTTTCCTTCACAAATGAAGGTTTTTCATGAACCCTCTCCACATTTTCGTTCACTAGAAAGGCCAAGCTACAAAAAACATGAAAAAATAATACAAGGTTTTCTACGCATACGATGCCTTGAAAAGCAGTGTTCACGATAAAAAACCATTTTCTTGTTTTAGAGATGTTTTTGAGAAGGCAAGTTCACAAAGTATAGTATAAAAAGGAAGCACCCATAAACTCCTCAAAAAATCTTGAAAAAAACTGTTAAAAAAACCTCTTGAATATTCAGTTATTCCTGTTCGCGTGCATTGCTCACTGCGGACAATACATCAATTCTTACGTCGGAAATTCTTTTGCGATTTGAAATTCTTGGGTAAGTGACTTCATTTTCTGTTTCGTATACCCTAGAAACTCTTCAAAAATAGGATGCTTTAATGCACATGCTTGGATATTAGAATTTGTCGGAATAAAGAGTATTCAAAATTCGGTTACCGTTCCTTCAGTGGTACGAACACCAACTGTTCCGACTTTCAGAAGGACAACTGTTATATTTCGTGGACGGGGTGACCCGATAGCTTGGCTGCACCGCGGAATTTTCACCCACTTCCTGATCGTTTTTCGTCGTATGTACTTCTGTCCTCACTCTTTTCAGAGGGACCCAATACTTATATTTATGCGAAAGAAGGAAAATTTTTCATCATGAACACTGCCTTTAAAGGCAGTGTCCACGATAAAAACCATGTCTGGTTTTTTGGTGAAGATCGGCAGCTGCGGGGCCTATCGCAACCCTAACAAGCCTCGGACAACTCGTCCACCATGTTTCCTTAGCTCAATTTTTGAGGGACCAAAACTCCATTTCCAGAAGGTCTTGTACGATTACAGAGACATCATTGGAATCAGCATGGAGCCGTTTTCAAGATAGGCGGAAAAACAGAAAAACGATTTCCATCGTGACAGTCCAACCTCAAAATCGTATTTCTGTCTTCCTACCTATTCTGAAAACGGTCCCACGCTGATTCCAATGATGTCCTAATCACACAAGACCCGCCCCAAATACCCGAAGTTATGGTTCCTCAAAATTTAACTGGAAAGGCATGGTGTACGAGTTGTCCGAGGCTTGTAACTTCCGTCATTCGCAACTGATGTATACGAGCCGACCTGAAAAATGAGATAGACCGAGAATGAAGGGAAGAGCGGGGCTACTGATAGGAAACCGTCGCTCATCTCGCCACTGTTGGGCTCGAAAGATCGTGAAAGGGGCGTGCCACAGTGGTTCCCCGATGTGGGAACCCCAGGGTTGCTTCCTCCTATATCTCGCTTATTCGGAGGAATTGAGAGCTCTCACTTGGCAAGTGCTATATAGGGTGGGTCTACTTCTCAATTATGTAGAAATGTCAGATTTCGTCACTGAGCTTGGACTGTGCCTTTAAATTCAGTGTCCACGATAAATTTCACTTCCGATATGTCCACCGCTTACGGAAGGTCTGGTACCCTATATAGCGAGCTTAAAGCAAGGCATGCCTAAAAAGGGCACGAAAGACGCGTTTTTGAGCAAAAATAAGCCCTCTCTTGTTTACGTTGATTTTTGAGCGTGGAGGAATTGACCGCTAGAAGGATGATACCTATCAGTGCAATGAAGCAATCGGCTCTCTTTTCAGCACTTCCTTGACTTGATTATTCCTGTAATCTGAGTCTTCATTTGTTCATTCTGAGGGGGCGGATCTGGGGCACCAGGCGTGTCTGGGACACCAAAACGCTGGTTTGCAGCCGTTTTTTGCCGCTCCTGGCTCGTTTTCTACCGTTCTTTCGACACTGGGAGCCTAGGATCCTTCTCTCCTATCATTTCACTGTGGAAAGTCAACGAGGATGATCATCGTGAACGCTGCCTTTAAGCTATATCAACATCCTCGTGATCCCCCACTCGGCAGACCTTGCACAATCTTTTGAGTCTTATTACTCACCCGTAGTTTGGATCGTTTGGGTTTTATCAAGGTTTCGACTTTGCACCATTTAGGACTATGAAAACGACAACATTGTCGAAAGCCAGGCCAATAAAAGTTCGACCCTAGAATCCTGTCAGGCACAGAAGCAATAAAATAATTCTCAAATGTCATTCTCAAACGTTTTAGAGCGTCATGCTCCATGGCCGGTTAATATTTGCCACGATACTGCCGCTGACCGGTGAGTTCCCATTCATTTCAAACCCTTGATTAATGTTTTTTTTTTCAAATTTCAAGATTATTTCGTGGTCTAATAGTTGGTACGAGGAATTCTGTTTTACTGCTCATTCCATACCTACATATATATGCATTTAATTATTGAAATCTCTAGATAATTTTTTGTCATGACCGATTTCAAAAGCGTTATACTTCGAAGATTTGAAATACGCTGTAGGTTGGCCTTATCCGGTTTCCTAGTCCATGAAATGATAAGATAATTTGTCCTAGATTTGTGTCTGACACCTAAAAGAGTCGATGGCTGCGAACTCCTTGTTTCAACAGCCCGCATTCTTCTCCCGATACGAATGTTTCTGAATGTTTGGTCGTTGTCGCTGTCTGGCCGGGTCCAGGGCCACGGGCTACTTGTTCGGCGTTGATGTGCACGAAGCATGACGCCGATTCAGGTCAGGGCGCCGATTCTCACCCTACGCAAACAAAAGCGTTACCAATTCTACACTCCTGGCTAATCAAAGCCCCAGAGTCAGATATAACTCTAACAAAAGTCATCCCGGCGCCACCTCGGAAATCCCATCTTCAACGGATGCAATTAGCCCCCAGGTCAGCAATGAAGTGCCGGTCGCGTGAGGAAGGAACACAAAACTCTTCCGGGAACCAGAACATTTCTGACATACCCAACGGCCACTTTGCGGCTGAAAACATGAAAGAACACTGGGAATCTCTAGAGTGCCTTTTTCGAAGGATCTGTAGGCAGTGTCTAGAAATTCCTCGGAGGGGGGGGGGTTGGAATGAGAGGGCTTTTGGTTACTTGTGCACTTACAGAACATACTGGATATTCAGAAGGAACAAGGGTGAATGATTTATTTTATGCTTCCGAAGATTGAGTTTGTTGAATTTTTCATGGATCAAATAAAGTATTTCGAGAAAAAAATAGGAAAAACATGTTCTATGCACAAAATACAGAATTTTTCGGAACCGAAAAACAGAAAGTCCATTTCTCATGAAAACAGGAAGAAAAATCTCGAAAATGGGCAGATATGGGAAAAAAGGCGCATTTTTAATTTTGTTTTGCAATAAGGAGTTTCTCACAGAAATAGACTTTTTTACACATTGCTAAGTGACAAGTGGCGAATTCGGTTAGCATATATTATAGCACACATGCACCGAGTTTGCTCCAACGCACAATAAGAGACGCAGTCTCAGTGTGGCGTGACGAATGTAGACATGATGTAGTCAGGGCGGATTCGTTATTCCTTAGTGTTCAGTCTACGGCAACGGAAAAGTGTGGTTGTGCGGTTACGTACATATATCCACTAAGCATAGTGTAGGTCGCGCCATAAACGACGGCAATTCTTTAATTTTATTCCTGAATTTTGAAGAAAAAACACTGGAAAAGTAGAAAAATGGTGATTTTCTCACACACCCAAAAATTATCAGTATACATAGATACCTGGGGTTCTTACAATGGACACACGCAGAAATAACAAGAAATGAGAGCTTTTCTCAGCTACTTGAATCTTTTCCGTGTTTTTTTTTTATTTTTTCGTTATTCCTGCGTGTATCTATGATAATGACTTTGAGTACATTGATAATGTCTGTGTGGAAAAAACACTTACCGTATCTATCGTATCTCGACGTTTTCTCTGTTGTTCCTTCAAAATTCAGGAAATACAGATTTGCCGTCGTTTGTGCGCAACCTACAGTGGGAATACGTAATCGCACAACGTGCCTTTAAGTCTGGTATCAGGCTTGCATCCGACTTAATGGCACTGGGACACACAGGGAATTGATTTCAAGTTCTATTCATATCTTGTCTTGAAGAGGTCACCTTCGGATCTAACATTACCACTAGAATCGGCCAAGACCCCTACGAACGGAGTTTAGGCTCCTCAAAGACCTACTTATTTTAGGGCGGAAAAATTTGTGGACGAATTGTCTTAGGCTTGTATTTCTTTTCATTTAGAGCCGTTTCGCAGCGACGAAACCAGGAGAAGGACAAAGACCGGTAATGGACTGAAGAACTCGGTTGAAATCAGCCTATATGGAGGTCGAAGATCAGGAAGGGACGGGCCTGTGGTGGTGGGTGAAGGGTCGGGTCCGTGGTGGTGGCCTATATCTCACTTATTTGGAGGATTCGGTATCTCGCACTTGGAACGTGTTATACAGGAGGAGTCCACTACAAAAACGAATGGAAATCACAAAAATTCTGTCTGAGGGTGTTCTGTGCCTTTAAAGGCACAGTACACCCTCAGATATGAATTTTGAGATTTTCATGTAATTGTGTAGAAGACCCCTCCTGTATAACACGTGCCGAGTGCCAGATCTCATTTTCTTCAAATAAGCCAGATATAAGCGAACACCACAGGCCCGTCCCCCTTCGCTCACCACCACAGGCCCGACCCCCTAACAGATTTTTGAACCCCGATAGCTGCTCGATGGATGGATGAATTCCAATAAGTCGTCGTTCTTCAGTCCATTACCGAACTGTCTCCTTACCAACTTTCTCTCACGCAACGATTGCGAATGAAGAGAAATACAGACCTGAGACAACTCGTCCACCAATTTTCACCCTCTGAATCTAGGCACCTTTGAAG